>CM044557.2:6132585-6235928 GCA_024416835.2 Perccottus glenii
CACAAATGTGGTTAATAAGCCTTGTATGTGTGTGTCACTTGTACTACTGTTGCCATTTAACAGTGTAACGTTGGCTGTGGTTTGTGTCCCTCCCATTTAATGAATCTGGGATACTGGCTGTCATTTGTACAGAGATATTAATAACAGGGTTTCTCAGCATGCATGGAAACGGCTCCAACATGCACAGGTCTTATAAGTTTATAAAAAGAAACCTTCTGGAAAGCCAGCGTTGACCAGGATCTCTTTAAGCTGAACCTTGGCCTCCCAGGTCATCCTCAGAGTGGACATGTTGAGACGCTTGTAATCGCAGAAACGAGACTCTGCCTCTTCGCCATTAATCCTGCTCAAACATATTGAAAACACAGAAAACAAAATTGGTATAGCATGTTCAAATCAGTTCAAATAAATCTTCCCCAAAACCAACTAAAACTCCCACTAGACAAGCAAGCCTCTTACCTGACGTCATCCCAGGCCTGGAAAACCGAAAGCAGGGCGACGTGATCTGAGAAGCGACTGCCAGCAAAGTTTCTGTGGACGAACCCTAAACGTTTCCCTTCAGTGATGAACGGCTCAGGGAAACAGGAGGCAGCCGAGATTGTGCACATTGCATCCCCAACACTAAAGGCAGAGTTAGCATATTATTCCGCTGTCATAAATGCTCCATTCAAAAACCTTAACTTAATTTATATTTAACCAGGAACATCCCACTGAGATTACAAATTCATTTTTATGGGAGCCCTGCTTTCCCCAGAAGGGACTTATTGCATGTTTTTGGTGGAAGGGGAAATCTACACAGACACATGTACAGAACATTCAAACTCCAAAACCGTTCCAAAACAACAAACAGTTTTCAAAAGCTAATTTGCTTTAGAACCCATTGTTCCAAGTTTAAAGCCTCCCTCACTGAAAGATGCAGCCCATGATCATCATTTTGCCAAGTCGTGGTTCGATGGGGAGCCGAGCAAGGATTCGACCCAACGGAGTGAGCTCATCATTAGAGTCCAACGCATCCAGCTCTGAAACACACACGTTTATATAAAGAGGATGAGTGTTGGGTAGACAAACAACACTCCAGTCAGAGTGCAGTACCTCTGAGAGTGTGCTCAGCCTCAATGACAGCATCCAATGGTGGAGGTTCAATGGCTTTAGACAGAAAATGCCCTATGGCTCCAAGCCGCAGCAGTTTAATGCTCAGAGCAACTTCATGAAGAGGAGTCCTGAAGATTTCTGGAGTCATGTGAGTCTCTAGCCTAAAGGAACAGGGTCAAACTAAATTAGAATCACACTAATTAAATATGTACATTTAGAAACAAAGCTTTAAAAGGTTGTGCAAATTTTTTTTTGTCAATTCATAAACAACTAAGCTGTTGTAAAATGATGCAAAGCAATTTTAGATTGTGACTGTAGAAGGTGTTGACAATCCTTGCTGCAGTGATTAAAAACCGTGCATAATCAAAACTATCAAAACTCTAAGAATAAAAATAATTGTAACTGTAACCCTCAACAAAGAAAGTATTTTCATAAATGTAAATAAATATTTTTTCGCAGCTTTTCATTTCATTTAATTTTTCATTATTGTTTCTGACCCTGTTTTTACAGAGAACCCATTGGTCCAAAAGTAAACTTTAAACTCAGTTGATTGTTCGGTTTCTGTCTCACAAAGTTTTCTCTCCTACTGAGCTTAACCAAGAGGTGCATGTCTCCTGAAAATGCCATCTATGGGGAAAAAAACGGCAGCAGAAAACAGATGCTGGTGTCAGCTTGACACTTACCTGCCATTGAGGCTCTCTTGAATTAGCAGCTAGCTGAGCAAACTGAAAACCTAATTGCTGAATTGAGAGCAGCTATTACTCCAATCAAAGCCAAACAGTACCAAGCATGTCTAACTATGGAGAAACATAGCAAACGTGTTTTGTCTCTCGAGCTCACCTTGGAAGACCTGAGCCAACAATTTAAAGACCCAGAAGTGCTCCTCTCCCATGCTAAAGGCTAACGTTATTGATCTGGAGAGCCGCAGCAGATGTTTCCACCAAACGTTAACAGAACCCACCACTCACTAGTCCTGCAGCCGACCGTCCTCCGCCCACATTCCCTTAGAATACTGCTGCCCAGTGGAGCCAGAAAGTAGATTATTCTGTCAAAGAAGCACCGAAACATCTACGAACCCCGAACCACACAGCTTTTCATAAAGATACAATTTCTGTGGCTTTGATAATATCCTTGTTTTCATATCATGAGACACTTTTGCCATGTTCTTCCAAAATTCAGCAGTTTTATAGCATATTCAAGACTATCATATTTCATATATTTAGTCAATGTTTTCACTGTGTGCTTTGTGTCGTTTGCTCTTGTCCCTATTTGTTGTCATAGCTGTTTGTTTTCTAACTGGCTGCTCAAATGAATTGCCCCTGATGAAATTAAGTCATCTGAATCTGAGTTTGCTCTTCTAGCTTCTCAATTAGCATCATATTCAATACATCCAGATTGGTGTAGAGTGCTAGGCTAGCATATTTTTTCTCTGTAGTTTAATTACTTAAGGACAGCATTTTTGGGATATGGGCTCAGGGGGGAGGACTCCTCCCCACCATCTCATACAGTTTAACATTTAGCTCATACTTCACCTTTGAATTTGTTAATCTTGACAAGCCTAGCCCCTGCACCCCACATCAACCAGCCACCAATATGACTAATGTAAAAAGCTACCAGTTGTCTTTTATTGTTATTTATACATCAATCTTTTATCCCATCCTAAATATATCTCTTACCGTTCAAACCGAGTGCGGCTGCAAAGATGGAAACAGAAACCAGCCCGTACTCGTCCAGCTCTGCCCTTTCTCTGCTCCAGGTTGGTTTTTGAGGCCCACACTGTGGCGTAGTTTGTCATGTTGTTGTGAGATGTGAACAATTTTACCTTCTGCCTAAAAAATAGATGTTCAACAACTACAGTTGTGCTCATAAGTTTGGTGGCAGAATTTAATTTTGGACATGTTTCAGAGAATATGAATGCTAAAACAGAAAACCTTTTTTCACTCATAGAATTGTGTTTACTCTTTTTAAATCAAAATGACAACAGAATCTACCCAAATGAGGTGATTTGGGGCTGATAACATGCATTTAAGTTTGAATAGTTACTAAAGGTAACCATCCTACCGTGTTGGTTAAAGGTTAGTGCATATTTCATTCAGTGCTGCACTCATTTCTGTTTTCTGAGTCATAGGAAAAGCAAAAGAATTGTCCAAGGATCTGCGGAAAAAGATAATTGAACTGTATAAAACAGGAAAAGGATATAAAAAGATATCCAAGGAATTGAGAATGCAAATCAGCAGTGTTCAAAATGGAGGATTCTTTTGAAACCCAACTGAGGTCAGGTAGACCAACACAAATTTCACTCTCTGGTTGTTTTAAGATGCACAATAAGGAAGAACATGAAGAGAAAGACATTACTACAAAAATGCCACAAAGAATCCCGCTTACAATAGTCCAAACAGCTCAGAGACAAGCCTCAAAACTTCTGGAACAAAGTCGTTTGGAGAGATGAGACCAAAATTTAACATTCTGGCCACAACCAAAAACATTACATTTGGAGTCAACAAGGCCCGATGAAAGGGACTAGGGATGCTCATTTTGATTAATTTTCCCGACCGACAACCACCGCTCCTTAATCGATTATTAACCGTTAACTGATAAGATTATAATATTGAATTGGCATTACCGGCTTAGTGTACAACGTCCCGGTCCGGGACGTAAACACGCTACAAAAGAAAGCCTGTTGTGCTTGCACCTCGTCATGCAAACCCCAACAATATATATACCAAATTAAAGCTTAAAGTCTCATCTTTCAGACGATATAAACCATTTCAACACGTTACAACCACAGCGCCGACACCAAAGCCTTTTTTACAGACAAGCACAAAGATTTAGTTTGGACTTGTCTTTGACGGGTCTCTTGGACTGAAACAGCAACAAATCCACATTAGCTTGGTGTCTTTCTGTCCGTAAATGTCCAGGGAATAATATCCAGTAAAATAATTAGGTCCACAAGACATGTTATATCCTCCAAGGCTCAAAAACTGCAGAGAAGTATTTCCAACTTGAAATCTGCTGCAACATTTTTTGTCATTTCTATTGATAATAAAAGCCATAAGTCCTTTCGAGACCGCGAAAAAAGCTACTAAAATGCTAACAGGAAGTGTTAGCCTTCGATTGACACCTTTTTCAGCCAATTCTGACGAGTTTAGACCGGGCGGGACCTGGATATGCACCAATGGTGCGGCCATTGCATAAACCATGCAGCAAACAAAAAAAAAAAAAAACTTAAAAAAAACAAAAACGTTTTAAACCGTTTAACTGATAGTATTAATCGGTCAAAATTTTTACTTTAGGTTAACGGTTAAACGGTCAATATGACTCCTACTGTGAAAAATGGAGGTGGATTTTTTGAGGATGTGAGCTACAAAGACACAGGAAAAGGTGAATGCAGCATGTTATCAGAAACTGGAGGAAAATTTGCATTCATCAGCCCAGGAGCTGCTGATGGGACGTACTTGGACGTTCCAACATGACAACGATCCAAAGCACAAGTCGACCTGTCATTGGCTACAGCAGCAGAAAGAGAAGGTTCTGGACCGACCTCAGTCTCCTGACCTCAGTGTCATTGAACCACTCTGAGGAGATCTCAAATGTGCAGTTCATGAAAGACAGACCAAGAATTTACAGCAGTGGCTCAGCGGTTCGATTCCCACTCTCCTCACAGTTCATACTGTTGTTGTGTCCTTGGGCAAGACACTTAATCCACCTTGCCTCCAGTGGTGTTCCAGCTGTAACACTGGTGAATAGAAGCTTAATGCAAGTAGGACTGTACTAGAATAATCGAATATTCGTTCGGTGGGGTGGCATTCGATTTTTAGTTTTGAGATTCGAATATTCTTTTTTTATATATATTTTTTTTTTGTGTGTTTTGTATCACTTATGCACTGTCCGTTTTCGGAGCATAAACCTGCCCGTGTAATGTGTACCGGAAACGGTTCTATTTAAAAGATTATTATATGTTTATTAATATTCAAAGATGTGTTCCACCTGATCATATTGCACCAAATGCAACACTGCACTCCACTGGGTCTGCCGCAACACATTTACGATGCTGAAGAGTGAAACGTGAAGTCGTGAAAGATGATACAAATGCAAACCGACTGTAATTCCCCCAAGTACTTTAGACACAAGTGGTTTCCTCTACTGATGAATTTATTAGCATCCGTCTTTCAATAGCGCCATAAAAACACCGTGAAAACTGATGAAACACACAGATAAAACAACAGTTAGCTTAACGAAAATAAGTACACTTTAACTTCTAGAAAATAAAACAGACAAAAACAAACCTCGTTGGCTGAGTACCATGAGAGGGATTAGCTTTGGAGATCTTCTGTCCTTTACCTTATAAATTTTAACTTTAACTTTTAGCATAATTATTCTCTTAATCATGTATCCTTTCTTGGTTTCTGTGGAGATCACTACTTCTGCTCTAATCAATCTACCACTGCGTATACAAGAGCCTAACTCTGCGCTACAGCGCCCTCTGGTGACACTTCACAAAACACACCAAATAACAGTTTACACAGAAAATTAACAGAAATGAAAATGCGGCAGTTACACCGACACTATTATTATATATTTAGCCCCACCCACCGAAGCTTCGAATATTTGATATTGATTGCCACCTAAGCTTCGAAGCTCAAAAAATGGCATTCGAAACAGCCCTAAATGCAAGTCACTTTGAATGAAAGCGTCAACTAAAAATGTAACACTGGTGAATGTAAGTCGTTCTGGATAAATGCGTCTAATGCTAAATGACTAAATGTAAAAGGAACTGGAGAACAATGGACAGCTTTACCCTCTGATAAAATAAAGAGCCAAGTCCACAACGACCACAAAAAACCTCAAGCTGTCATTGATGTTAAAGGTGCAATACACTGTATTATGAACTGTGGTGTGTAAACTTTAGATCAGGGTCGTTTGGGTAGTGTCTGTTGTCATTATGATTTAAAAAGAGTAAACACAGTTGTTTGACAATAAATGGCTTCACCCAACCACTAACTATGAGTGATTTTTTTTTGCATTATCATTTATATTCTCTAAAAAATGTCAAAAACAAATTGTATATATATATATATATATATATATATATATATAGATATATATAGATATAGATATATATATCTATATCTATATATATAAATAATTTATAGTAATATATATACTACAAACCCTTCCAAACTCCCCAAAAAAGAGCGATACAAAATGAGAATATTGGTTGCATGAAAATATTTTGCTTGGTACCTACTTGCAGGAGTCAATGACATACACAACATCATTGATAGTGATACTGGTTTCTGCAATGTTTGTGGAGAGAATCACCTACAAAAGAGGACAATGAAAAATAAAAAAAAAGATAAGACAATTACAGCGACTGAATGGAATTGGGTTTTATTTGTTGGACCTTGGTGATGTCATCGGGGACTGGTTCAAAAACTCTTCGCTGCTCCTCTCGAGGGATTTGTGAATGTAATGGTAGGATACGGTAACGGTTACTGCCTGCAAAGACACAGAGGTGGTTACTGTAGTTGTGTTTATGTGTAAGTCAGGTTTAAAATATACTTTCTAAACTCCAGAAAATTCAGAGAACTTCTTTACACATTTTAGATTATTATTATTATTAATAATATTATTAATAATATTATTAATAATAATAATAATAATAATAATAATAATAATAATAATAATAATAATAATAATAATAATAATAATAGAATAAATGTATATAGCACTTTTCTCCCAAGGGACTCAAAAGCCTATCACCAAACATGCTCACACATTCATACGCGGTGACACTGGAGGCAGGGTGGGTTAAGGACAAGGACACAATGACAGTATGAACTGGGGGGAGCAGGAATCAGAGTATGTGAGCGGAGCTGAGCGGGAAGAATTTGCGCTCCACGCTCAAAGTATTTCATAATTACTCCGCTCAAGCTCCGCTCTGGGTGTACTGTTTTCCGCTCCTCGCTCCCTCCCCCACTCCGTCCTTTTACGTCTCGCTCCGTTTTCGCTCCAGGGTATTTTAAAAATTTTTTAATTTTATTTTTTAATAACACCAGTGTCTGATCAGAAGATGCATGTAGTGTAAAACGAATGCGCAGTACTTTTTATAAATGTTTGTGAAAGTACTAATAAAACAATACAAATGCAAACAAATGCAAAATATGATTAGAAACATTTTGAGTCCCCCTCCGTCTCCTGACAGTGGTTTGGTCCTGGGACTCCTGGCTCGTGATTGGTAATTGAGCGATACTGGAGCGTTTTGGAGCGGGAGAAAATCACAACGCTCCAACATGTAAAAAATCCGCTCCTCGCACCTGGCAAAATCACACAACTCCGCTCCCACTCCGCACCGCTCACATACTCTGGCGGGAATCAAACCGCCAACCTAGCGGTTACAGGACGTCCTGCTCCACTGCTCAGAATACTTTTTTCCTTCACGATATATATATATTGTGGTGTTAGTTGTCGCCTCTTTGAACTGGGAGGGGGTTTTTCACTGGCTGAACCAAATTATGTTGTTGAGGGGAAATGGTCTTAGGTGACGAGTCAGACAAAGAGCGGTTAGTAATTCACTTATGAATAGTCATTAAGGGCTGGGGCTTGCAAATGAGTGGATTTTCACTGGTGGGACCCGATTGAGGCTGAAGAGAGGGGTTGAGAGGTCAACTGATCACCACCAGTAGGTATTTTGAATCCAATGGAATGAGGGCTAATTGTGATCCCAAAGACACTGTTTTGCTGCAAACTGAATAAAGATTGAAGAGTAGAGTTAAGCATTTGCTTCCTGTCTAAATTTTTGTTTATGCATATTTATTCATTTATTTTATACCGCTTAGTCCTGTTATGCATATTATAGTTTACAAATTGTGTTTTTTATTCCAATAATTGTGATATGAAATATGGTATGTGAAAAATAGATAATTGACTACAGTAGCTTTAATTTATTACATGCTGTAAATGGCACCACATGCAATGTGAGGTCAAGATCATGACATTTTTAACAGATTTATTAACAAGGCCATGACACTCTTGTGACAGTGTTGGTTACCAAAGTGAGGGTTCATCTCCAGGTGGCGCTGCATTGAGTAGATAAGGTTCCATCCGGGAAGAAAAATCAGTACAGCTCCAGACACTTTTAGAGTCTCGATGTAATGCAGCAGAGCCTCCACCAACTCAAACGAAGTTTCCTTTTCATTGATCTGTGCCATAGACAGCTTGGTCTCAGGGGTGTACTCGGGACCACAGATTGCATTACAGTTCACCTACAGGAAAGAGTTGTTGTGATGTTAGAATTTCATATATTACATTTTTGAAAATATATAGATTCAAAACCAAAATGATAAATTATTCTTTGGGTCGTAGATTTAATTTATAATAAATAATTTATATAAAATTTATATTATTATCCCATTAATTCCTGAGTGAAATTCCTAGGGGCGCCCAACATACTTTTTGAACAACTGTAAAATGAGGCAAACAGCTGAAGAAATTGTGCTATGCTTTTCTACCGTCATTTGATCCGACTCGTCTCTGTCAGTTAGCTTAAGCATGAGCGCACAGCTCTGTGTTCTCAGTCTGTGAGCTCATCCCAGAGCAGAGTCAAAGAGAACAGCATGTGACAAGTGACACTTTGTACTCAAACAACAATTTAAATGTAGTTGATAAATATGCATAAAATCGCTTAATAATAAAGACGTATAGAGGTGGGTTCAGCTTTGACTGGATGTTAAGGGCCTCACATAGATATAATAAATAAATAAAAATTCCAAACTAATGCGGTGTATTGGGCAGCACTGGTTTAAACTAAGATATATTGATGGTTTGGTTAGCCATTTCTCCACTTACAGACTAAGAAATGTCTTTCTGTTTTAAGAAAAGTCCTTTAACATCAATATAAACAAAGTGTTAAAATAACAAAGCTTAAATATATTAAATAAAATAAATTTAATTCAACTTACATCATCGTCTCCTCCTTCTTCGTCCTTGTCCTTTTTTTTGCGGTCATTTGGTGGGGGTACGAATTTGGTCATCTGAATACAGTCTTCTAGAAAATACTCTGAACAGGAAGCAGTGTTGGCAGTTAAAAACTGGTCCAATGTCACAAACAGTCCAACAAATATTGTATTGCAAATTTGATTTAACTAGTTGGAAAATCTGGGTAGTGCAAGTCACCTTGAACAGGGAAGGTGCGTCCATAAACCTCAATGACAGGACAGTTAAAGTAGTACTCTCTGAACATGGTGGTGTCAATGGTGGCTGACATCAGGATGATCCGGACTTCAGGATAAGTCTGGACCACGTCTCTTAAGACCACCATCAGGAAGTCCGTCTGCAAGGGACAAGAAGGTAAACAGGCATGGTAAGGCGTCAATTTAAACTCAAGTCAGCAGTGGCTTAAGATTGGTTGGAGTTCTATTTTACGAGTGGCAATCTACTGAGCTACAGATGTAAACACAGAAAATGGATACCAAGTGTCAAAATAAACAGCTGCAACACTATCAAAATAAAGGCTTACTAAAAACATAGCAGTGATGTAAACATGGCCCATCGCACCACTATCCAAGTAGCTCGTAAAAGACTAGTGATGGGTCTGGTCGCTCTTTTAAGTTAACAACAGGAGTCGGCTCCCGCCCGTGAGCAGCTTTATTTTATTTCTTTATTTTTGTAAAGTAATACAAGGCAGAATGATAATTAAAGCTGCAAGCGGCGATGATCGTCACTGTTGCGACACTGTGCAGATGCCAAGGTTGAATTGGCGCTACCCGGCGCTGGTGCCAAGGTTAAACTGTGTTGCTATCTCAGCAGGGGTTATAATAAATATCCATGTATTTAGGTGCTGGTGCCTAGTTTAAAGTGTATTGGTGCACTTACGTATTTTGTTAGCTTTTATTGTTTAAATTGCTTCTATTGTTTTCCTCATTTGTAAGTCGCTTTGGATAAAAGCGACTTACAAATGACTAAATTTAAATGAGTGACATAAGGATTATGTATGCCAAATTTTTTACATCAAAAATTTTGGGATTTTGTATTGGGACATTCTTCTATTTTGGTCATCACCACAGCAACATTGTTTAAATTTAGGCATGGGTCCAAGAGGATTTATTAATCAGTGTGATTGATCAGACCTACAGTAAGGTCCATAAATATTGGGACATCGACATAATTCTAATATTATTTGCTCTATACACCACCAAAAGGAATTTGAAATGAACAAGATGTGCTTTAACTGCAGACTTTTATCTTTAATTTGAGGTATTTACATCTAAATCAGGTGAATGTAGGAATTACAACAGTTTGTATTTGTGCCTCCCACTTTTTAAGGGACCAAAAGTAATGGGACAGATTAACAACAACAATAAATGAAACTTTCACTTTTTAATACTTGGTTACAAATCCTTTTCAGTCAATCACAGCCTGAAGTCTGGAACACATAGACATCACCAGACGCTGGGTTTCATCCCTGGTGATGCTCTGCCAGGCCTCTACTGCAACTGTCTTCAGTTCCTGCTTGTTCTTGGGACATTTTCCCTTCAGTCTTGTCTTCAGAAAGTGAAATACATGCTCAATCAGATTCAGGTCAGGTGATTGACTTGGCCATTGCATAACATTCCACTTCTTTCCCTTAAAAGACTCTTTGGTTGCTTTCGCAGAATGCTTCAGGTCATAGTCCATCTGCACTGTGAAGCTCTGTCCAATGAGTTCTGAAGCATTTGGCTGAATATGAGCAGATAATATTGCCTGAAACTCTTCAGAATTCCTCCTGCTGCTTTTGTCAGCAGTCACATCATCAATAAATACAAGAGAACCAGTTCCATTGGCAGACATACATGCCCACGCCATGACACTACCACCACATGCTTCACTGATGAGGTGCTTTGGATCATGAGCAGTTCCTTTCCTTCTCCAGACTCTTCTCTTCACATCACTCTGGTACAAGTTGATCTTGGTCTCATCGGTCCATAGGATGTTGTTCCAGAACTGTGAAGGCTTTTTTAGCAGATTTGTCGCCTTAGTGGCGCGAAAATTTTCACGTAATCGTGGCCTTCCTGTTTGCAAGGTACCAGCTGAAGTGCAGCAAGGACTTTGCAGCTTTGATTACGGACTACAGTTCCCGTACATCGACATGGTAAGAATTAATATAATGAAATGTCATTGAATACAATTGAAAAGTGTATTGTGAAATTTGAAATACAATATGTGTATAATGTTTTTTTTTAATTACGTAATCGACAGTGCGTTCTAAAGGTAATAATCATGTAACTTAATATAATTTGCTGGTTAATATTAGCTACATTCTTGTATTAAGACACCCGTATTCAACGGACACATAACTGTTATGTATGCACTGGAGTAGTAGTTTGTTGTTTATTTAATTTCACTTCAAAGTGCTGTAAGGTAATTGTGTATGCATAAACTATACACAGTTAACAATATTTTTCCATTCTGCTGCAGGACCATATGGATTCGGCAGAGATCTGCTGTGTGGTGGCAGCATGTTCTCAGCAGCTGGACAGACTGTGAGTGGAAGGACTAATTTCAGAATGAGAAGGACATCATTCTTGCAGTTGTGCAACAGCCTGCAGCCACCTTCAAAGACAGACCACTTCATTCAGAAAACCAGTGCCCTTGGACCAACGTGTTGCAATATGCATATGGAGACTGGCCACAAATGTAGAGTTCAGAACCATCTCCCATTTATTTGGGATTGGTCAGCACTTCTCACAAAAAAAACAAAAAAACAAACAAACAGTATTTCACATAACACAACCATGTGCAGTGGTGAAACAAAATAGGCTACCTTGTGTGTGTGGTGTATAATTTATGGAAGTGTGTTGTATATATTGTAGAGGTTCGAGGTCGAATTATAAAGTGTAGAGGTTTGAGGTAGTGTTAGGTTAAAGTGCATAGTAAATATATGCTACGGTATATTAAACAACTTCTGAAAGCAAATAAGAGTATTAACAACAACAACAGCCTCATCCTGGCTTCAAATACCCCGCACAGAAGACGTTATGAGTTTGTTTGGACAAGACCTCAGTCCCATATGCCTGAGAGAAACCTGCCCTGGTGCATAGACACTGCAAGACTGGGTGTTACATGATGAAATGTTATGATTAAAATACATTTTTCATTTACATTTTCACTTCACTTTTTCTCCAACACATAATAGCAAAGAATAATCATGAACTGAATTGTCAACTTTGTCAATTCTTTTAACATGCCAAGGGGAATGAATGTATTGTAATGACTTTACTGTAGCCCAATGATAAAGATGTAATATGTTGTCATTAAAGTACACTTTTAAACCAAGGAGAACAGGCACAGATGATTTACACTTTGGAAGCAAAAGTTAAATTTACAACTTAGGTAAAGCCTAAATCAAGTCTAAGTGCATTACCACATTGCAACATGCATAAAATGAACGGTCTGCAGACTAGCATTTAGAGAAAATAACAGGTATGTACATTAAGACTAAAGAGTGACATTTCCGTCGTGAAAAAACACTAGTATTGCCAGAATCAAAAGAGAGTGTAGACTTGAGTTTTCCACACCAGACTAGTGTAAATGTCAGCACAGCTATAAATAATCCACTCAAGTACAGATTCAAGTTGTTTTGGAGCGTCGCAAAACCGTGACGTCACGCGTCTTGTTCCATGCTCCAGCACGGTTGGCGCTCACACTACATGCGAACCGCGCCCGAGCCCAACTAACCGTGCTCTGGCCCACCTCTTCCAAGCGGGCCAGGGGCGGCTAATCGAGCCGCGCCCGGGCACGGTTCGGAGCACTCACACTAGTCAAACGAACCGCGCTATGGTGGTCAAACGCGCTCGGGCACGGTTCAAACTGGCTAGTGTGAGTAGGCCCTGAGGCTCACCAATGGTTTACATCTTGTGGTGAACCTTCTGTATTCACTCTGGTCAAGTCTTCTCTTGAGTGTTGACTTTGACACTCATACACCTACCTCCTGGAGAGTGTTCTTGATCTGGACAACTGTTGTGAAGGGTGTTTTCTTCACCAGGGAAAGAATTCTTCGGTCATCCACCACAGTTGTTTTCTGTGATCTTCCAGGTCTTTTGGTGTTGCTGAGCTCACCGGTGCGTTCTTTCTTTTTAAGGATGTTCCAAACAGTTGATTTGACCACACCTAAAGTTTTTGCTCTCTCTTTGATGGGTTTGTTTTGTTTTTTCAGCCTAATGAGGGCTTGCTTCACTGATAGTGACAGCTCATTGGATCTCATATTGAGAGATGACAGCAACAGTTTCCAAATGCAAATAGCACACTTGAAGTGAACTCTGAACCTTTTATCTACTCCTTGTAAATGGGATAATGAGGGAACAACACACGCCTGGCCATGGAACAGCTGAGCAGCCAATTGTCCCATTACTTTTGGTCCCTTAACCCTTTAAAAACAGACGGAGCGCCCGCGATCCCATTTGCATACCTATTTTTAGATGCCTGTAGATTTGCAACGAAATAAGATGGAGCAATTTTTTTTTTGTATATGAAAGTGGAGAATTTATACTTTGATGTCACGCTTTCTACATGTCTCAGACCGCTGTTTCGTTCCTCTGAGGGGTTTGCAAATGTCTAGCAAAAACCGCTCACAGTAAAACCATTATAACATATGGTGTTCTATAGCTCTGATATGCACTCACAGCACTTTCTACGTAGGAATATACGTCTACAGGTTGTGAGCATAAACCATTATATGATTGGTTGTGGACCCGAAGCCGGAAGTTAACGAATTTGCCGCGGGAAACTTTCTTTTGGCTCACATTACTTACTACGCAGCAGACTTCTGCAGCTTTTCATTCTATATCTCACTCTTTTACAAAAACAAACATCACACATACTCCAGACACTCACCACACACGTTGCACTAACTCCCCACAACATCACGGATAATTATGGATCCGCAAATGTCATGCCTAGATGCCTTCTATGACATGTCAGTATATATTTCATGACATGTTTTGAGTTTGAGTCAGAGAAAAGTAGTGCCAAGTGCGCATCATTGTTTTATTGTTGTTGTGCGTAATACGTCTAATAATACGTGTAACTTCATGTGTGTTGTGTTGAAGGTATTTATAATGCCACTGACAAACTTGTCAGTCATTTTTATATTCAATTCAACTGGGTCTTCTGCTCCCCTGCCTCACCCATTTCACTGAGGACAGGGAGAAGAAGGAGTCTGCAGAAGGCACACAGAAGCAGCACTCATTTAGATGCACTTCCTGGAGCTGGGAGAGCCAAGAGGAGCCTGATAGCTTGCCACACCCCATGCCACATTCCCCCCCTAAAAGACAGCCAGGTGTGCACCCACCTGTCACAATGTGTGGACATGTCATATCCATCAGAACTCTGCAAGATGTTTTTTGATAAAACATTGAAAACACCAGTAAAAGATTCAAATGGGCAGGTCTCAGAGAAGATGAGCTGTACCAGTACACTGGGCTCATGCTGTATCTGAGCATTTTGGGAGAGGTTGGGGGAAAGTAGACACCAGTGGAGGGGCCATCAGCTGTGAAGGACTACAACAGTTCATGAAGGAGTTGACTTCTCTGATCCGCTGAAACCATTTATCTTTTTGGTTGTTTATTGTACTTTTATGAATGAACATGGTCTTATACAAAGTTAGGTGTGCTCCTATGTTTCTGTTACACTTAGAAATTTGATTGTAGTATTGTAAATAGTTTTTTGTTGTACATGCTGTTTTTTTTGCAAATTGTGGGAAAATATAAATTATATTTTCGTTTTTTCACAGTTTATAAAAATATGTCTATCTCAAAAACTGAATTAGGTAGACACTTATAAAAAATAAAATTTATGGAGTTTGAAATGATCTTCTGCACATTTTCTATACTCTTTCTATACTATAATTTTGAGGGATATAGCTAGGAAATTTCATTTTTTTGGGGAAAATATGTGAAAAAAAAAAGATTTAAAATTTATTTCTGGTTTATTGCACATTTTATCAATTTCTTTAGTTACTATAAATAAACTGCTCAGATATTCTTAAAATATGTGATTTAGGGATTGTATCGATGTATAGATTGTTAGAATACTCCAAAAAATGGCCTAACAGCCTGTAAAAATGTAAGAAATGCTCTGGCGGACTTGTTTATATGCCAGTTAATAAGGGGTTAAAAAGTGGGAGGCACAAATACAAACTGATGTAATTCCTACATTCACCCGATTTAGATGTAAATATCTCAAATTAAAGCTAAAAGTCTGCAGTTAAAGCTCATCTAACAAACATTTTGGGTAATTACAGCTATATGTTTCATGTGATGTGTATCTAAATGTTTGTCTGTACTGTATTTGTGCAATGTAAAGCGACCTTGAGCTACGGAAAGGCGCTATATAAATAAAACTTCTTCTTCTTCTTCTTCTTCATCTTGTTTGTTTCATATCAAATCCATTGTGGTGGTGTTTAGAGCTAAAAAGATTAGAATAAAAGATTAGAATTGTGTCCCGATCTTTATGGACCTGACTGTATGAGTGAAAGAAAAGTATTTGTGTTATTATTTATTAATTCTGCCAGGGGCTCAACTTGTGAGCACAACTGTGTATGCCCAGATAATGCACGTGGCCACGAACGTGCAGGTGCAACGTTTCGCTCGTCATTCATTTGGGGGGGGGGGCACATGCATAGTGTAGCAGCAGCAACGCTGACAACCTTGGTGTAAATTGACGCTTTTAAATGTAAATTAAGGGTCAGACTTTAAATAGTAGATGGCTATTGATTTACTCACATTGATGTCTCTCTCATGGATTTCGTCTACAATCACGTGACTGATGCCTCGAATTCCTGCTTCAAGCTTTCGCAGCAAAACACCTAAACATACACAAAATAACAGATTTTTAATGTCACACCTCTGAGTTGAATAACCTTTTACTATTTATATATAATAAAATGTTTTTTTAAGATAAAAAAGGGTACATAATCTTTAGGCGCCTGTGTCCTCAAATGGTTTCAGTTTCAAGTTTGAACAGCTGCTATGGTAAATTTTAGTGTTGAGGGATAATGGAGACTAGAAAATTTGGATTATACATTTACATTTAGTCAGGCACTTTTATCCAAAGCGACTTACATTAAGGTTCCATTCACCAGTGGTGTTACAGAACACCACTCGAGGCAAGGTGGGTGAATTGTCTTGCCCAAGGACACAACAACAGTATGAACTGTGGAGAGAGCAGGAATCGAACCACCTACCTTCCGGTGTAAGGGCAACCGCATTGTATCTACCACTGAGCCACTCCGCCTTTTTATAATCAAAGATTATTGGATAATTACACTTAACACCATTAACTTAGGAAAAAAAAAAAGTTAAACTTTTCATTAAAAATCATCCCGTTTTACAACTTTTAATTAACCCTGGATTAATAATAGTATATACCAATTAATGAGGAAACAGGATCTTGCAGTTACACACTCACTCTGGACAAAACTACTTTCATATTATTCAAACATGGTCATAAGCCTGATTTTGTAAACTGTAAAACGTAAACTATAATTCTGTTTTAATTCTTATAATATATTCCTATAATTTCTGGCATTTGTGTTTCGGTAGGATTTTAGCTTTTTCCACCATTTAGCCCTCAAACCCTCAGTTGACGAGTTCACTTTCTGTCTCTTCTCTACTACTGAGCTCAACCAAGCGCTGTCCATCTCCCAAAAATGCTCTCTAAAGGAAATGCTGTAAAAGATCACTGGACGGCATTGTGGCCCTTTTGGAGCTGTGGTAAGCAAGCATTTTTAATACACACGTGGACAAAATTGTTGGTACCCTTCGGTCAATGAAAGAAAAACTCACAATGGTCACAGAAAAAACTTTATTCTGACAAAAAGTAATAATAAATTAAAGCCGCAAGCGGCGATAAAGGCCCTCGACTCCCTTCATACCGCGGGGATACATGCACTCGGAGGATTGCATTTCGTGCCTTAAGGCATAAACTTCACGATAATGTAAAATAACCGGGCCTGTGCTACTGCTGGGGCCTGCTACACCACCTTGTAATTTAGAGTTAAAGGTCTCCACAATCCCTGGTTTTCCTGGGAGCTGTCTGAACTTTAGAATATAATAGATTATGCTTAGGCTAAGGCAAGAAAAACAAAGTACTGGCTGGATATTTGAGATGACTCAGGAATCGCTGCACCCCCCTGTTTAAAAAACCTAAATGTAAATATTACTTGTCTAAAAGTACAAGTTTACAAGTTCCAAAGGATTCTGAGGAGTTTTCTAAGACTCTAGCCGTGGCTCTGGAGGGACCTCATCTAAAGGAAGGATCCTGGCAATTGGGAAATGGCATTTATTTCCCAATAGTTGCCTCTTCACAGACTCATTACGACCTCAGCCACAAATGTATCAAAAACAAATTGATAACTTTTTTTGCACACGTGTCTAGATGATACTCACCAAATTTGGAGCTGTTTAGATTTTCTGTGTTCTTTTAAAAAGAGGTGTATTTTAAGTCGGTTCACATTTTCAATTCAAAATGGCCGCCTTCCCGTGTGTGATAGGGTGTGGTCCCCATTGGCTTTTTGTTCATAAGCCCATACTGGATGTGTGTACCAAGTTTCATTTGCCTACAACAAACTAAAATTTTCACTTTCCATTGACTTTTTGACATATTTGGGACGTTGCTATGGCAACACATTTATAGATAGATGGTGATTGTCATTGGCTTTTATGCTTGTCATGACATAAGAGATGTGTGTACCAAATTTCATGTCTCTATGACAAACTAAATTCTTGGTTCCCATTATAAGTTTGTAGGGGCGCTGGAGAGCCATTTCTAAAGATAACCCTTTTATTTACATATCTTTGTGTTCAGGTCATGAATGTGCACAAACGGCTTTTGGGTCCAACTCGATCCGAGAAGCCGTTTGAGAGTTAAGAGACGTTTATTTTCACAAAATGGCCACCTCGTTACAGGCTTGCCACACCCATACCCGATAAGATATCAACAACAAAGTCACAACTTTGGTTGGCACACGTGTCTAGATGATACTCACCAAATTTGGGGCCATTTAGATTAAAACACAATGATTTGCATCTTTCTGCGCAAGGGTGCGATTTTAGTGGTCGCGCGTTTCACCCCACATGGCGGACTTCCTGTTAAGTTTAGGGTGTGACTGTCATTGACTTTTCTGTTTGCCCTGAGGTGTCCTATGGATATACCAAGTTTCATTTTTCTACGTTGGAAAAAAGTTACTTTCACTTTCCATAGGCCCAATGTATTTTGATTTTGTAGGGTCGCCACTGAGTCATTTTTCGTATTTTTTTCGCGACTTCAAATACATAAATTTTTGCCAGGCTTGAAGTCTGGGACCAATAAAAATGACTTTTAGTTGTTCGCTTTACTGGGTTAAATTGAGGATCATTTTACAGAAAAATTATAATAAAAAATATATACGAATTATAATAAAAAAATATAACTCGAGCAAAAAGTCTAGAAAAACACTTGTCTCATTTACATACATGTGTTTAGCTCATTTTGCCCAAGTTTGGTGTCTGTGGAATGAAGCAGCTTTTTCTGTGTACTTTTAAAAGAGGTGTATTTTAAGTCGGTTCACATTTTCAATTCAAAATGGCCGCCTTCCTATGTGTGATAGGGTGTGGTCCCCATTGGCTTTTTGTTCATAAGCCCATGGTGGATGTGTGTACCAAGTTTTATTTGCCTACAACAAACTAAAAATTTCACTTCCCATTGACTTTTTCACATTTTGGGACGTTGCTATGGCAACACATTTATAGATAGGGGTGGTTGTCATTGGCTTTTATGCTCGTCATGACATAAGAGATGTGTGTACCAAATTTTATGTCTCTATGACAAACTAAATTCTTGGGTCCCATTATAAGTTTGTAGGGGCGCTGGAGAGCCATTTCTAAAGATAACCCTTTTATTTACATATTTTTGTGTTCAGGTCATGAATGTGCACAAACGGCTTTTGGGTCCAACTCGATCCGAGAAGCCGTTTGAGAGTTAAGAGACGTTTATTTTCACAAAAATGGCCACCTCGTTACAGGCTTGCCACACCCATACCCGATAAGATATCAACAACAAAGTTACAACTTTGGTTGGCACACGTGTCTAGATGATACTCACCAAATTTGGGGCCATTTAGATTAAAACACAATGATTTGCATCTTTCTGCGCAAAGTGCGATTTTAGTGGTCGCGCTTTCACCCCACATGGCGGACTTCCTGTTAAGTTTAGGTGTGACTGTCATTGACTTTTCTGTTTGCCCTGAGGCGTCCTATGGATGTACCAAGTTTCATTTTTCTACGTTGGAAAAAAGTTACTTTCACTTTCCATAGGCCCAATGTATTTTGATTTTGTAGGGGTCGCCACTGAGTCATTTTTCGTAATTTTTTTTCGGCGACTTCAAATACATAAATTTTTCGCTGGGCTTGAAGGCTGGGACCAATAAAAATGACTTTTCGTGCATGTTCACTGGGTCAAATTTAGGATCATAGGTGGAAAAGAAAGATAAAAAAAAATCCGAGCAAAAACAATAGGCCCTCCCGGCCATCACCGGCTCGGGCCTAATTAAAGCCGCAAGCGGCGATAAAGGCCCTCGCCTCCTTGAGACCGCGGGGACACATGCACTCGGAGGAGTGCATTTCGTGCTTTAAAGCGTAAACTTCACGGTAATGTCAAATAACCGGGACTGTGCTACGGCTGGGGCCTGCTACACCACCTTGTAATTTAGAGTTAAAGGTCTCCACAATCCCTGGTTTTCCTGGGAGCTGTCTGAACCTTTGAAAATAATAGATTATGCTTGGGCTATGGCGAGAAAAACAAAGTACTGGCTGGAGATTTGAGATGACTCAGGAATCGCTGCACCCCCCTGTTTAAAAAGGCAAAATGTAAATATAACTTGTCTAAAAGTACAAGGTTACAAGTTCCAAAGGATTCTGAGGAGTTTTCTAAGACTCTAGCCGTGGCTCTGGAGGGGCCTCCTCTAAAGGAAGGATCCTGGCAATTGGGAAATGGCATTTATTTCCCAAAGAAATGGCTGCCTCTTCACAGACTCATTACGACCACAGCCACAAATGTATCAAAAACCAAATTGATAACTTTTTTGGCACACGTGTCTAGATGATACTCACCAAATTTGGAGATGTTTAGATGAAAAGCCTTTAGCACAAGGGGTGCGATTTAAGTGGCCGCGCGTTTAACCCCACATGGCGGACTTCCTGTTGAGTTTAGGGTGAGGCTGTCATTGACTTTTCTGTTTGCCCTGAGGTGTCCTATGGATGTACCAAGTTTCATTTTTCTACAATGGAAAAAAGTTACTTTTACTTTCCATAGGCCCAATGTATTTTGACTTTTCTAGGGGCCGCCACTGAGTCATTTTTCGTATTTTTTTTTTTCGAGGACTTCAAATACATAAATTTTTCGCCGGGCTTTAAGTCTGGGACCAATAAAATGACTTTTAGTTCCACGTTTACTGGGTCAAATTGAGGATCATTTTGCAGAAAAATTATACTAAAAAAAAATATACCAAATTATAATAAAAAAAAATATAACTCGAGCAAAAACGTCAAGAAAAACACCTGTCTATTTTACACACATGTGTTTAGGTCATTTTGCCCAAGTTTGGTGTCTGTGGAATGAAGCAGCTATTTTTTGTGTTGTTTTAAAAAAGAGGTGTATTCTAAGTCGGTTCACATTTTCAATTCAAAATGGCCGCCTTCCCGTGTGTGATAGGGTGTGGTCCCCATTGGCTTTTTTGTTCATAAGCCCATGCTGGATGTGTGTACCAAGTTTCATTTGCCTACGACAAACTAAAATTTTTACTTCCCATTGACTTTTTCCAAATATTTGGGACGTTGCTATGGCAACACATTTATAGATAGGGGGTGGTTGTCATTGGCTTTTATGCTCGTCATGACATAAGAGATGTGTGTACCAAATTTCATGTCTCTATGACAAACTAAATTCTTGGGTCCCATTATAAGTTTGTAGGGGGCGCTGGAGAGCCATTTCTAAAGATAACCCTTTTATTTACATATTTTTTTGTTCAGGTCATGAATGTGCACAAACGCCTTTTTGGGTCCAACTCAATCCGAGAAGGCGTTTGAGAGTGAAGAGACATTTAATTTTCACAAAAATGGCCACCTCGTTACAGGCTTGCCACACCCATACCCGATAAGATATCAACAACAAAGTCACAACTTTGGTTGGCACACGTGTCTAGATGATACTCACCAAATTTGGGGCCATTTAGATTAAAACACAATGATTTGCATCTTTTTTCGCAAGGGTCGCGATTTTAGTGGCCGCGCGTTTCACCCCACATGGCGGACTTCCTGCTAAGTTTAGGGTGTTGCTGTCATTGACTTTTCTGTTTGCCCTGAGATGTTCTATGGATGACCCAAGTTTCATTTTTCTACTTTGGAAAAAAGTTACTTTCACTTTCCATAGGCCCAATGTATTTTGACATTTGTAGGGGTCGCCACTGAGTCATTTTTCATATTTTTTTTTCGGCGACTTCAAATACATAAATTTTTCGCCGAGCTTGAAGTCTGGGACCAATAAAAATGACTTTTCGTGCATGTTCACTGGGTCAAATTTAGGATCATTTGGTCGGAAGAAAGATAAAAAAAATTAAAGCCGCAAGCGGCGATTAAGGCCCTCGCCTCCCTTGAGACCGCAGGGGACACATGCACTCGGAGGAGTGCATTTCGTGCTTTAAAGCGTAAACTTCACGGTAAAAGGATTCTGAGGAGTTTTCTAAGACTCTAGCCGTGGCTCTGGAGGGGCCTCCTCTAAAGGAAGGATCCTGGCAATTGGGAAATGGCATTTATTTCCCAAAAGTTGCCTCTTCACAGACTCATTACGACCACAGCCACAAATGTATCAAAAAACAAATTGATAACTTTTTTGGCACACCTGTCTAGATGATACTCACCAAATTTGGAGCTGTTTAGATGGAAAGCCTTTAGACACAAGGGGTGCAATTTAGGTGGTCACGCATTCCACCCAACATAGTAGATTTTCTGTTGAGTTTACGGTATGGCTGTAATAAACTTTTCTGTTTGCCCTGAGGTGTCCTATGGATGTACCAAGTTTCATTTTTCTACATTGGAATAAAGTTACTTTCACTTTCCATAGGCCCGATGTATTTTTACTTTTCTAGGGGTCGCCACTGAGTCATTTTTCGTATTTTTTTTTCGTGGACTTCAAATACATACATTTTTCGCTGGGCTTGAAGTCTGGGACCAATAAAAATGACTTTTAGTTGCACGTTTACTGGGTCAAATTGAGGATCATTTTGCAGAAAAATTATATTAAAAAAAAATATACCAAATTATAATAAAATAAAATATAACTCGAGCAAAAAAGTCTAGAAAAACGCTTGTCTATTTTACATACATGTGTTTAGCTCATTTTGCCCAAGTTTGGTGTCTGTGGAATGAAGCAGCTTTTTCTGTGTACTTTTAAAAAAGAGGTGTATTTTAAGTCGGTTCACATATTCAATTCAAAATGGCCGCCTTCCCGTGTGTGATAGGGTGTGGTCCCCATTGGCTTTTTTGTTCATAAGCCCATGCTGGATGTGTGTACCAAGTTTCATTTGCCTACGACAAACTAAAATTTTCACTTCCCATTGACTTTTTCCAAATATTTGGGACGTTGCTATGGCAACACATTTATAGATAGGGGTGGTTGTCATTGGCTTTTATGCTCGTCATGACATAAGAGATGTGTGTACCAAATTTTATGTCTCTATGACAAACTAAATTCTTGGGTCCCATTATAAGTTTGTAGGGGCGCTGGAGAGCCATTTCTAAAGATAACCCTTTTATTTACATATTTTGTGTTCAGGTCATGAATGTGCACAAACGCCTTTTTGGGTCCAACTCGATCCGAGAAGGCGTTTGAGAGTTAAGAGACGTTTATTTTCACAAAAATGGCCACCTCGTTACAGGCTTGCCACACCCATACCCGATAAGATATCAACAACAAAGTCACAACTTTGGTTGGCACACGTGTCTAGATGATACTCACCAAATTTGGGGCCATTTAGATTAAAACACAATGATTTGCATCTTTCTGCGCAAGTGCGAATTTAGTGGCCGCGCTTTCACCCCACATGGCGGACTTCCTGTTAAGTTTAGGGTGTGACTGTCATTGACTTTTCTGTTTGCCCTGAGGTGTCCTATGGATGTACCAAGTTTCATTTTTCTACGTTGGAAAAAAGTTACTTTCACTTTCCATAGGCCCAATGTATTTTGACTTTTCTAGGGGCCGCCACTGAGTCATTTTTCGTATTTTTTTTCGCGACTTCAAATACATAAATTTTTCAACGGGCTTGAAGTCTGGGACCAATAAAAATGACTTTTAATTGTTCGTTTACTGGGTTAAATTGAGGATCATTTTGCAGAAAAATTATAATAAAAAAATATATACCGAATTATAATAAAAAAAAATATAACTCGAGCAAAAAAGTCTAGAAAAACACTTGTCTCTTTTACATACATGTGTTTAGCTCATTTTGCCCAAGTTTGGTGTCTGTGGAATGAAGCAGTTTTTTTCTGTGTACTTTTAAAAAAGAGGTGTATTTTAAGTCGGTTCACATTTTCAATTCAAAATGGCCGCCTTCCTGTGTGTGATAGGTTGTGGTCCCCATTGGCTTTTTTGTTCATAAGCCCATGGTGGATGTGTGTACCAAGTTTTATTTGCCTACAACAAACTAAAAATTTCACTTCCCATTGACTTTTTCACATTTTTGGGACGTTGCTATGGCAACACATTTATAGATAGGGGGTGGTGTTCATTGGCTTTTATGCTCGTCATGACATAAGAGATGTGTGTACAAAATTTTATGTCTCTATGACAAACTAAATTCTTGGGTCCATTATAAGTTTGTAGGGGCGCTGGAGAGCCATTTCTAAAGATAACCCTTTTATTTACATATTTTTTGTTCAGGTCATGAATGTGCACAAACGCCTTTTGGGTCCAACTCGATCCGAGAAGGCGTTTGAGAGTTAAGAGACGCTTTATTTTCACAAAATGGCCACCTCGTTACAAGCTTGCCACACCCATACCCGATAAGATATCAACAACAAAGTCAGAACTTTGGTTGGCACACGTGTCTAGATGATACTCACCAAATTTGGGGCCATTTAGATTAAAACACAATGATTTGCATCTTTCTGCGCAAAGTGCGATTTTAGTGGCAGCGTTTCACCCCACATGGCGGACTTCCTGTTAAGTTTAGGGTGTGACTGTCATTGACTTTTCTGTTTGCCCTGAGGTGTCCTATGGATATACCAAGTTTCATTTTTCTACGTTGGAAAAAAGTTACTTTCACTTTCCATAGGCCCAATGTATTTTGATTTTGTAGGGGTCGCCACTGAGTCATTTTTCGTATTTTTTTCGCGACTTCAAATACATAAATTTTTCGCCGAGCTTGAAGTCTGGGACCAATATAATGACTTTTCGTGCATGTTCACTGGGTCAAATTTAGGATCATAGGTCGACAAGATAAAAAAAAAATAAAAAATCCGAGCAAAAACAATAGGCCCTCCCGGCCATCACCGGCTCGGGCCTAAAAATAAAATAAAAAATCCGAGCAAAAACAATAGGCCCTCCCGGTCATCACCGGCTCGGGCCTAATTATAGTCAAAAGACTAAGACTAAAACTAAATTAAAATTTTGTGTCAAAATTAACACTGCTTCCCTGTCCCTGCTGAAGAAAAGCAGGCCCAAACCATGATGCTGCCACCACCATGTTTGACAGTGGGGACGGTGTGTTCAGGGTGATGAGCTGTGTTGCTTTTAAGACAAACATAACGTTTTGCATTGTTGCCAAAAAGTTTGATTTTGGTTTCATCTGACCAGAGTACCTTCTTCCACATGTTTGGTGTGTCTCCCAGGTGGCTTGTGGCAAACTTTAAACAACACTTTTTATGGATATCTTTAAGAAATGGCTTTCTTCTTGCCACTCTTCCTTAAAGGCCAGATTTGTGCAGTATACGACTGATTGTTGTCCTATGGACAGAGTCTCTCACCTCAGCTGTAGATCTCTGCAGTTCATCCAGAGTGATCATGGGCCTCTTGGCTGCATCTCTGATCAGTCTTCTCCTTGTATGAGCTGAAAGTTTAGAGGGACGGCCAGGTCTTGGTAGATTTGCAGTGGTCTGATACTCCTTCCATTTCAATATTATCGCTTGCACAGTGCTCCTTGGGATGTTTAAAGCTTGGGAAATCTTTTTGTATCCAAATCCGGCTTTAAACTTCTCCACAACAGTACCTCGGACCTGCCTGGTGTGTTCCTTGTTCTTCATGATGCTCTCTGCGCTTTAAACTGACCTCTGAGACTATCACAGTGCAGGTGCATTTATACAGAGACTTGATTACACACAGGTGGATTCCATTTATCATCATTAGTCATTTAGGCCAACACTGGATCATTCAGAGATCCTCACTGAACTTCTGGAGAGAGTTTGCTGCACTGAAAGTAAAGGGGCTGAAGAATTTTGCACGTCCAACTTTTCAGTTTTTTATTTGTTAAAAAAGTTTGAAATATCCAATAAATTTCGTTCCACTTCATGATTGTGTCCCACTTGTTGATTCTTCACAAAAAATTACAGTTTCATATCTTTATGTTTGAAGCCTGAAATGTGGCACTGTATACACTATTACACTAGATTGATTAGTATATTGTATAACAATTTTGTAGAACTGAAATTTTGACTCCTAAGTATTCTTACCAACAGTGCAAAATAGAACACCAGCATGAGGTCGAGGAAGAATAGATTCAAAGCGAACGCTGTACCCACAGCTTTTCCCCAGATTCTCTCCTCTTTCATAGGCCACTCTTTCTGCCACTGACACTGCACTGATTCTTCTGGGCTGTAGAAAAATAAATACACAGGTCAAAAAAGAACTGAATAAGTTTTAGTTGAATGTCAACATGTTTGAAATAAAGTGCTGCATTTATATAGCGCTTTTTTCATCAAGCATACTTTCATCCACCCACACAAGTTTTAATTGCAATTGAACAGGTTTGAGATAGATTGAACTTATTTTTTCTCCAACAGTACTTGGTAACATTACCTGTGTGACAATAATGTTGCAGTCGGATGCTCGGCCTCTTTTCATAAAACGGTCAAGGATGTACTGTGGGACCTGTGTGGTTTTTCCACAGCCTGTAGCTCCTCTGATGATGACCACTGGGTTGTTGTCCACAGCCGCCATTATCTCCTCCTCGAACTGTTTCACGGGAAGCTGTTCGCGCTCTGCCAGGATCTACAAAGTAGAGAGACCGCTTCACCACTGAGCCCCCATGACTTACATTTAGTCATTTAGCAGACGCTTTTATCCAAAGTGACTTACATTCACCAGTGTTACATTTTTAGATGATGCTTTCTTTCAAAGCGACTTACATTAAGGTTCCATTGACCAGTGTCACAGCTGGAACACCACTGGAGGCAAGGTGGGTTAAGTGTCTTGCCCAAGGACACAACGACAGTATGAACTGTGGGGAGAGTGGGAATTAAACCGTCCTCTGTCTGAACTGTCCTCTCCAGCATAACTGTAAGCAGTACAGGGGCCCCTCAGGGTTGCGTCAGTTCACCGTTCCTTTTCACACTGTATACTAATGACTGTGTCAGTTCTCAGCCTAATCAATATGTAATCAAGTTTTCAGATGATAACGTTATCCTCAGTCTGCTCACAAAAAACTTAAATAACCATAAAACTGCTGTGGATGTATTTGTGGACTGGTGCGATACCAATAGACTGCTCATAAACACAAGTAAAACTGTGGAGACGCTGCTCGACCCCAGATCAGTGGGGGATTGGTGCCCAGTGACTATTTATGGAAACACCATCAAACAGGTCACGTCCTTCAAATACCTGGGCGTGCACATCGACAGTGACCTCAGCTGGCACACGCAGGTGTCGAGTGTTTGTGCCAGAGTCCACCAGCGCCTCCATTTTCTAAGACATCTCCGATTGTTTGGTGTCTGTAAAAACATCATGACAATCTTCTACAGAGCAAGTATAGAGTATATAGTTAGGTATTAGGCTATACTTAGGTACGGTATCACCTGCTGGTTTGGAAATCTCACAGTTAAATCCAAAGCTCAAATTCACAATTTAGTTAAAACAGCAAGTAAGATAATGGGCACTCCTGCCCCACTGACCCCACAGGAGATGTTCGAGCAGGCTGTCATCAGACAGGCCAACACATCTCATGTACTGTTTGATGTATGAATGTGTAAGAATGTTGAAGGTGATGGTCGGAGAGTCCGTAGGCGCAGAATGGCTGCCACGTCTCTGTCAGTCTGCCCCAGGGCAGCTGTGGCTACAGATGTAGCTTACTACCACCAGTGTGTGACTGTGGAGTGAATGAATAATTGATATGTAAAGCGTCCTTGAGCTCTGGAAAGGCGCTATATAAATATAACAATTATTATTATTATTATTATGAATATGTTTTAATGAATTCAGGGAGGAGGTACAGGGTTCAGGGGGTTACAGGGGGTGAACGCAAACATAAAGGGCACTCGAGGTCAAGATAACTGATTTCCAATGTTTTCACACTGTACATGGGGGGGGATGGTATAAATTAAGGTTTAGGGTTAGGTCATGGTCATGTATGGCTGTCCCGGAGACTTATTGATGGTGCTGGCACATCAGGAGGTGACATTGCCCATGTTGTTTTTAAAAATGTTATCTATGTATTTATCATCGTGTGTGTGACTGTGTTTTATGTTGTGCTGCAGTACTGCCCTTTTTGTCCAAGACAAATTTCTCCTATGGGAGACAATTAAAGAACTTAAACTGAACCACCAACCTTCTGGTTGAAGGACAACCCCCTGAACTTCATGTAAAGAACACAAAGAACACAAGCATAAATAATAAGTCAGTAAAGCCTGGACACCCAATCACATAAAAAAAAGCCTTGTTTGTACTCTTCACTCTCATGACACCTTCAGTCTTAGTACAGGAAAAACAAATCAAAACCTTTTCATTGACAAATACTAATTTTCACACCATGTTATCTCTCTGGCTGTAAGGAGCATGGAAAAACAATCCTATCTTTATTTGAGCGCGTACTTTTTCAGTTCGACAGCTTGTTTTCTGTATTGTTGGAGGTAGACCTGTCACAATAAAATATTTTAAGGGACAATATACTGGAAAGCCTTAAAAAATATTTTGATAAACAATATTGAGTAGACAATTTTTTTTAGCAATATTTTAAAACCTCCTAGTGTACAACGTCCCACAGACCGCGTTGTACAATCACCTCGTCATGCAAACCCCGACAATATATATACCAAATTAAAGCTTAAAGTCTCATCTTTCAGACGATATAAACCATTTCAACACGTTACAACCACAGCGCCGACACCAAAGCCTTTTTTACAGACAAGCACAAAGATTGAGTTTGGACTTGTCTTACCTTAGATGGCTCTTTTGGACTCAAACAGCATCAAATCCACATAAGCTTGGTGTCTTTCTGTCAGTAAAGGTCCAGGGAATAATATCCAGTAAAATAATTAGGTCCACATGTTATATCCTCCAAGGCTCAAAAACTGCAGAGAAGTATTTCCAACTTGAAATCTGCTGCGACATTTTTTGTCATTTCTTTTGATAATAAAATCCATAAGTCCTTTTGAGACCGCGAAAAAAGCTACTAAAATGCTAACAGGAAGTGTTAGCCTTCGATTGACACCTTTTTCAGCCAATTCTGATGGGTTTTGACCGGGCGGGACCTGGATATGCGCCAATGGCCGCACAGACTGTGCAACGATTACGCATCACGTAAACGCTTCTAGCACGTTCGTTGTTCTCCCTATATGGTCAACATGACCATAGACGGATAGCCAATGATCTACCGAGTCCAACGATGCTAAATATGCCTGTGTTTCCTTCGGCCTGAAGCTTCTGTGCCTCGGCGTAAACACAAGTCTCCTCAATGAGACAGCTTGTGCGTCATATGACGCGAGCATGTTTATTGTGCTTTCACAGTCTTTTTTGCGTAAAAACTATGGCAAAACTTACAAAAGTAATAAAATACTTGTTAGAGGATGTAGTGGAGGCATGTGCATTTCTTTTTATTGACATTTTGGACCGGCAGTCGGAAAGAAGGCGTTATTAGGGGGGAGGGGGGGATGTGGTCTGATGTGAAGATCAATATATCACACCTTTCCTTTGTCCTTTCACAGAGGTGCAGTAAAATGCTCCACATGTGACATGCTCTTGTGCTTTCTGCAACAAGAGACAAATGTTGCACATATATTGTAACATTGACCAACAGTTTTATAACTTATGTAAATAGTTGGCAGTATGTTTTTTATGTGTGGATATTATTCAAAAATATATATTTTGGCCCATAACACTCATTTTGACTATTGTGTTATGTAAATATGTCAATTTTATTGTGTTATTATGGAATATTAATTTTCATAACTAATAGAGTGATTATGTTTGTAAATACAGATTCCTCTAGATGTAAGCTTTCAGTAGAGCCCTCATTGATGCCTGTGGGTTGAAGCATTCAGAACGTATTGCACTTATTCATACGTTTTCCTAATGTCTCCAATTTGGATAAATCTTGGATAAACTATGGTCCCTCTATAAAACGCATGGACCTACCAACATAAAAACTGGTGTAAAAAATTCATTTTTACAGATGTTCTTTTCAAGTTTGAAATGTGAGAAGTCATCAAGTTATTATTTTGGCCCATAGTGTGTTTTAGTCCTCGACTACCTGCTGAAGCTTTTGACACCTTTATTTTCACTAAATATTTCAGGCGAGGACAAAAAAATAATTTTCTCTGTGTGTTCCAAAGTGTATAAAATTGTATCAGTAGTACTTAGAGAGATTCTGACTGTTGTGGGTGAAACTAGAGGTTGTTAACTTTACAAAGAGCCCACACTTGTATTTAAATTCCAAAGGGTTCAATAACAGCAGTCATTTTAATTTGGAGAGGTCACATTACACAGCAATAAAGCTAAAATGACCCCTTAATACTAACAGGTTAATGCAATAAGCTGGACATGTATATTTAAAAAAAGTATTTCAATAGAAATGTAATCCACTGTATGTCCAGAAAAAGCTGGAGAAAAGCAGTAGCACACCCCACCTCATTCCGAAAGCAGACAAGTAGATAAACACTTACTTTAAGACGGGTCTAATATGAATAATTACTTGACTCAGAGATGGTTCAGACTCTGGACGACAGCCCCTGTTTAAAGTTGAGCCTCTTTGCTAACACAGGTTATTGCTCACATTCTCTCAGCTCTCCACTGGTGACGGAACATTTACGGTACATTTTGTATTCTTTGGAGAGAGTAAAGCTCAGTCACAGACTTGTTTTTGTTGCATGGTCGTTAAGACCCACTCATTAAGTCTGCATGGAGCCGACTCTGTCCCGATATGGGGTACACCCTGGACAGTGGCCAGTTAGTCGCAGGGCTGACATTTAGAGACAGACATTGACAGACAACCATTCACTCTCACATTCATTCACTAGGGACACTCACTTGCTGTGAGACAGGAGTGCTAACCACTCTTGACTTATCATTCATATACATTCCCTCCAACTATTCCCTTCAACTATGCCTGTCACAATAATTAGTATATATGAATGATAAGTATTATCATCAATATTCTAATTATTGTGACAGGCATAGTTAGAGGGAAAGTTGTTGAAACATTTTCTTAGGAGACAAAGCCTGCATGCTTTTTAATGTTGCTCATTAACTAAACTTTGATTAAATCCAACATTTACTTGTTGTAAAACAATAATAAAAAAAACTTTAGCAAGAGTTAGACCATGATGCAAAAATTGAGTTTAGTGCATTCCCATTTGATACAAGATCTTTTTATTTTTGGAGTATGCAATGTCCTGCATCAAGTACACTTAATATACCAAAGTATATTTAGGAGAATGGTAAACTGACCTTCTGCAGGTTCTCGTCGTGGTCCAGTTGGTACATTAGCTCATCATGGAGATCACCACTGATCTGTTCCGGAGTGCACTGCAGACAATGTGTCACTATTAGTAAAAGCAAGCGTATCAAGCGAGTCAAAACCATTTCAGAAATGTATGTTTTGTATATGTTCTGATACTTGACTAGGGTACCATTTCTTGTATTGTCTCATCAAATCTTTTGAATATAATTTCTGGGGAAATGTTCAGGTTTTCCCTAGCAGCATGAGGCCATTCTGTTTGATGTTTCATTCTAAAAAATGTTTTCAGTCTAAGTTTAGCAGGGCCTTTAAACAGATTTGGTTGAACATACAGTGCCTTGTGAGAAAGCCTCTAACTTATGCGACCTTTTGCCACATTTCAGGCTTCAAACATAAAGATATGAAATGTGGCAAAAGGTCGCAAAGTTCAAGGGGGCCGAATACTTTCACAAGGCACTGTATACAAGTTTTCATGTGGAGATCTAGAAAATGTTTAAGGTGAGCACTTTTAAGCCAGCAAGCTTCTTTTCCTTTTCTACGTACAAAAGCAAGCGGGCCCTCGTCGATGTTACTGCTGGTCCAGGGATTCCAGTTAACCTGAGGAGGAGACCAGGGGACAACCCCAGCTGTGCTCTGTCTCTGAGAGGGTTCAAATGTTGCCATCTTCCCTTGAACCAGAGACACCAAGCTGCTGGGCTCTGAGGGCTGAGGAGAATTAAAACAGAGGAGAGGACATGAGAGTCAAGGCAGACTTTCTCATTATGTCATTTAAAACCAATTCAATTTTTGTTATACACTGCCCCGCCAAAGAAAAAGTCACCACCTGGATTTAACGTTAAAAATACAAAAATTATCAAGACTGTAATATATTGTAATTGAGTAAACAGTTCCCCACAGTTCATACTGTCGTTGTGTCCTTGAGCAAGACACCTAACCCACCTTGCCTCCAGTGGTGGTCCAGCTGTGACACTGGTGAATGGAACCTTAATGTAAGTCGCTTTGGATAAAAGCTTCTGATAAATGACCAAATGTAAATGTAATATTTTATCTCTTTCCATTAACCAATATTGCAAGATTCCTTATTGCAAATTTTAATTATTTTTTAATAAATTTTAATTAAAATTTTGCTAAGCACCGTCAAGCTAACCGAACTGAAACGTTACCCAGCTCTTCCTCCACCCCTTCATGAAACGTATGAACATTAACAACATGGACATTTTGCACACTTAATCGGCATGTATGTTTTATTAAACGTTTAATCTGAAGCAGGCAATAAAATAATGTTATCAATTTATACAGTACTAGTAGTATACAGCAGCATGTTTAATACACAACCAGGTATCGGACTGGTACTCGGTATTGGCAGCTACCCAGAGCCCAGGTATCAGTAAGAGAAAAATGATATCGGAGCAACATTACTACCAACGTGTTAGTTCTGTTTATTGTTGCTTGGTACAGTCTAATTGAATGACTTAATAATGCATGTTCAAAAAGGGGGAAAGGATAAGTTCTAAGATATGCAGTTATGAATATAGATGTGTCAATAAAAAACAGTATGAGGCTTGTTTAATGTAGTGGATTTGAGAGGACGTACTGGGGCAGGAATGGTAATTCCCAGTTCTTGGATGACAGCAACCAACTGCTGCTGCAGAGCTGGAGAAATGTTCACGTCATATGGCTCCAACTGAAAAACAAGAAAGGATTTCATTTGAATTTGAACAGGTTTGAGATTGATTTAAGCAAGATTTAGATGGATTTGAAAACGTAGCTGTAAAAAACAAAAAGCCCAAAGCATTTAAATGTTACATTTTAAATGTCCTTTTGTCAATGGCATGGTCAAAATTGACTCAAACAATCTCTCTCCAATGTGTTTTGACAGAGAGACAAGAAAACAAATGTCGCCCGCAAAACATTCCCACAGTTTCTTCTCTTCTTGGCTTCTGCTTGTATTACCGGTGCAAATAGCATGTTCATGTCCTGCAGACATCTTTTGTCATTCCAGTGTAGAATACCTCCGATGAGGATTGTTGAGACCCATCAAGTCAATTTAATGTATTCAATTTTAGGGTTTTCACTTTGTTACTTTTTAGCTTTTAGTTGAATATGAACTGGTCTTAAATGGATTTCTGTGCAGTCTTACCGTTTCTCCCTCTTTCTTCTTGGTGACTCCAGAATAAGCCTCGATAACTCCGAGGTGGTAAAGCTGTCGAATGAGGGACAGTGCACAGGACTGAGCTGCCAGCTTTTTATTGGAGCCGTGTTCCCGAGCTGTGATCCCTTTGGGAAAAAAAATTATACATATATTAATTGCTCCAAGGTTAAAGAAAAAAACAACTGCAATTACAGGGTTACCAGGCTTTTATTTTATTTATTTACTAGTTTATTTGAACAGTACACATTATTAAACATTTCTGGAAATGCCAGTATAGCTATAAAGCTAGTTTTCAACTGTAGTCCCTGGGCAAGGTGTAAACAGGGACAAAACACTGTTTAGTACACAACAACCTCACGTTGACTTAAAAGTTAGTACAAGGATTAATAAAAGCACTTAACATTTAGGTTAGTTTGCAAGATTTTTGACAGTACACATTTGTGTCCCTTTAGAACAATGTGGAGGTGAATGTAAACCAAAACCCCTCTGACTCAACAATTCCTCCTTTGTTCACACAGGAGGGACATAAGTGTGCTGTGAAGTTGATGAGCCCATCACAGCTACTCACTGATGCATCTTGTGTATCTTAGAAGTACAGGTCTCCTGTGTGTTGAGTGTATCTGCTAAATAAAACTACTCTGACTTGAGTTACTTAAGTGTTTGTTTTTTTCCAGAACATGGGAACTTTGACTTCTGTAAAGAGAAGAGGCTTACTTCTGCCAAGCTGCTTCACAAACAACTGCATCTCAGCAATGAAGCTCCTGCAAGAACAAACAATGACATGACATTTTATTCAAGACTATTTAACAATTACATAGAGTAACTTTCCCAAGTTAGTTCTTCTAGTTTCTGGTGAGAATTAGTGTGTTCTACAGGACCCAATGTTACAAACCAAGAATAAATCAAGCCTAAAAGAAGAGTTAAACTCAAACTTAATTTAGGCCTGGAACTAAAAAACTAAATAAACTGGGACTAAACCCTCGGCTAAAACCAAGACTATAATAATAATATAATAGATTACATTTATATTGTGCTTTTCTCCCAAGGGACCGGGGAACTCAAAGCCCTTACAGGCCGTCCATTATTCATTCACTCCACAGTCACACACTGGTGGTGGTGAGCTGAAAGAGATGTGGCAGCCATTTTGCGTCTATGGCCTCTCTCACCACCACCAAGCATTCTCACACATTCATACTAAACTATACTAAAGACCATACTAAGACTAAATCTGGAATCAAGCAATTATTTATTTTTTATATAGCACCTTACAACAACCACAAAGTGATGTACAAAATAAATAAAAAAATACACTTTTTCAAATAGATTTAAAAACAGAGCAGTGTCACAGAGCCACTAAGTGCCAAAAGCCATTCTGAATAAGTGGGTCTTAAGTTTAGCTTTAAACAGAAGCAGGTCTGTGATGGAACGTAACTCAATGGGCAACGAGTTCCAGAGTTTAGGACTGACCACTGCAGAAAAAAGAACGATTGCCCCACCATTTTGCACCAGGATCGGAGGACCTTCAGGTAAAGACTAGTTTGGTTAACACCCACAGAGAGCGCTTTACAGCATTACCTGGCTTTCTCCAGGTCAGCGCGACTCGAGAAGGGTTTAACCTTTGATAGGAGTCGGAGCAGAAAAAAGCTTGCCCTAACCACAGAATCTATTCTATCAAATTTTAGACTGCTGTCTAGTGTCACTCCCAAATTTTTGACCACGTAGTTAAAGTAGGGGGCCAAAGAAACAGGACCAGAAGCTGAAACACTGGGCAGGTTAGACGGGCCAAACACAATGCATTCAGTTTTTTCCTCATTCAAACAGAGGAAATTCTCAGACAGCCACAATTTGATGTCATCTAAACATCTGTTGATGGATTTATGACTGTAGGGACAACTGGTAGGTAAATCGCGGCAGTAGCTCGCGGCAGTAGCTCAGTGGGTAGAGCGGTCGTCTTTCAACCGGAAGGTAGGGGGTTCGATTCCCGCTCTCCCCACAGTTCATACTGTCGTTGTGTCCTTGGGCAAGACACTTAACCCACCTTGCCTCCAGTGACTGTAACACTGGTAATGTAATGTAAGTCGCTTTGGATAAAAGCGTCTGCTAAATGAATAAATGTAAATGTAAATGTAAATGTAAATCTGCAGGTCGCATGCATACAGATAAAATGACATTGTGTTTTGAAATCACTGCACCTAAAGGCAACATGTATATAAAGAAAATAAAACGGGGCCCAAAATGGAACCCTGCGGCAGGAATCTAAACTCCAACAAATCTAAAAGAATGATAAAAACATGAAAACAAAACCTACAACTAAAACTAAACTGTAAACTAAAACAGGAATATATTATATTTTTGGTAACAAAAAATACCATTAAAAATTTAGAAAAAAAAAAAAAAAGCAAAACATTACTAAATTAAAGACTAAACCAGGGCCCTGTAGTTCACACCTGCACGAAAACAAGCTCTGCACCCTAAAACTAGTCGAACTTACCTTGTTTCTCCTACCTGGTAAGAACAAACCCAGTCTGACTCAGTGGGATCACAAAGCAGGTTAACGCTGGGTTTCTTTCAAAGAGCTGTTATTGTTTTCATGTGAAACAGAGTCAGCAATAATCGACCAATCAACTGAGAGTTAAACAAAGACTAATAAGAAACCACACCAAATCTATGCAAAACAAAATCCCCATAGACTGTACGGCACATACAAACAAAAGTAAAGACTAACAGTTGTCAGAAGTGTGAAGTCTACTGTTTAAATGTTGCACCATTGCCACCAAGTCTATTAATCAGTGGTTTCCAATAATGACCGTCACTGCGAAGGAATCAGCTCGTTTGTTTGTTAGTCTTGCATTAGCCACGTCAAGCTATTTAAGCATCAGTCCCCACTCTTCCCTCCCCCACTGCTAAAAGGTAACAGTTAAATAAGAGTTGTTTTGATAAAGTTTTTAGGAAAACACACAAGACCAGTGTTTATTATTGGGTTTGATCTAAAGTGGTTTTAGGTCTCAGCTAAAGGTAATAAGAGCTTATTATTGAAGACAGAATAATTAACCAGGTCAATCAGAAGATGATTTATTGGGATATTTAATTACTGTTAATATCCACTTATTAGGATTTTATTTAGATTTTTATTAACTTTAACTTGTTAATAAATATATGTTGGAACTGTCAAACTTGAGGTGGTGATGAAAAAAGTTAGTCTGGAGCCCTGATATATAATAATAATAATAATTAAAGCCGCAAGCGGCGATAAAGGCCCTCGCCTCCCTTGAGACCGCGGGGACACATATATTCGGAGGATTGCATGTCGTGCTTTAAAGCAAATTTGGAGCTGTTTAGATGAAAACCCTTTAGCACAAAGTGTACGATTTAGGTGGTCATGTATTCCACCCAACATAGATTTTCTCTTGAGTTTACGGTATGGCTGTAATAAACTTTTCTGTTCGCCCTGAGGTGTCCTATGGATGTAGCAAGTTTCATTTTTCTACGTTGGAAAAAAGTTACTTTCACTTTCCATAGGCCCAATGTATTTTGACTTTTGTAGGGGTCGCCACTGAGTCATTTTTCATATTTTTTTAGCGACTTCAAATACATAAATTTTTCACGAGCTTGAAGTCTAGGACCAATAAAAATGACTTATTTAGGTGGTCATGTATTCCACCCAACATTTTCTGTTGAGAAGGATCCTGGCAATTGGGAAATGGCATTTATTTCCCAATAGTTGCCTCTTCACAGACTCATTACACCACAGCCAAAAATCTATCAAAAACAAATTGATAACTTTTTTTGCACACGTGTCTAGATGATACTCACCAAATTTGGAGCTGTTTAGATGAAAAGCCTTTAGACACAAGGGGTGCAATTTAGGTGGTCACGCATACACCCAACATAGTAGATTTCCTGTTGAGTTTACGATATGGCTGTAATACATTTTTCTGTTCGCCTGAGGTGTCCTATGGATGTACCAAGTTTCATTTTTCTACGTTGGAAAAAGTTACTTTCACTTTCCATAGGCCCAATGTATTTTGACTTTTGTAGGGGTCGCCACTGAGTCATTTCTCGTATTTTTTTTTCGGCGACTTCAAAAACATAAATTTTTCGCCGAGCTTGAAGTCTGGGACCAATAAAAATGACTTTTAGTTGCACGTTTACTGGGTCAAATTGAGGATCATTTTGCAGAAAAATTATAATTAAAATTAAAGCATAGCGCGATAAAGGCCCTCGCCTCCTTGAGACCTGGGGACACATGCACTCGTGCTTTAAAGCGTAAACTTCACGGTAAAAGGATTCTGAGGAGTTTTCTAAGACTCTAGCCGTGGCTCTGGAGGGGCCTCCTCTAAAGGAAGGATCCTGGCATTTGGGAAATGGCATTTATTTCCCAAAGGTTGCCTCTTCACAGACCCATTACGACCACAGCCACAAATGTATCAAAAAACAAATTGATACCTTTTTTTTGCACACGTGTCTAGATGATACTCACCAAATTTGGAGCTGTTTAGATGAAAAGCCTTTAGACACAAGAGTGCGATTTAGGTGGTCACGCATTCCACCTAACATAGTAGATTTTCTGTTGAGTTTACGATATGGCTGTAATAAACTTTTCTGTTCGCCCTGAGGTGTCCTATGGATGTACCAAGTTTCATTTTTCTACATTGGAATAAAGTTACTTTCACTTTCCATAGGCCCGATGTATTTTTACTTTTCTAGGGTCGCCACTGAGTCATTTTTCGTATTTTTTTCGGGACTTCAAATACATAAATTTTTCGCTGGGCTTGAAATCTGGGACCAATAAAAATGACTTTTAGTTGTTGGTTTACTGGGTTAAATTGAGGATCATTTTGCAGAAAAATATGATAAAAAATATATACCGAATTATAATAAAAAAATATAACTCGAGCAAAAAGTCTAGAAAAACACTTGTCTCATTTACATACATGTGTTTAGCTCATTTTGCCCAAGTTTGGTGTCTGTGGAATGAAGCAGCTATTTTCTGAGTTCTTTTAAAAAAGAGGTGTATTTTAAGTCGGTTCACATTTTCAATTCAAAATGGCCGCCTTCCCGTGTGTGATAGGGTGTGGTCCCCATTGGCTTTTTGTTCATAAGCCCATGCTGGATGTGTGTACCAAGTTTCATTTGCCTACGACAAACTAAAATTTTCACTTCCCATTGACTTTTTCCAAATATTTGGGACGTTGCTATGGCAACACATTTATAGATAGGGGTAGTTGTCATTGGCTTTTATGCTCGTCATGACATAAGAGATGTGTGTACCAAATTTTATGTCTCTATGACAAACTAAATTCTTGGGTCCCATTATAAGTTTGTAGGGGCGCTGGAGAGCCATTTCTAAAGATAACCCTTTTATTTACATATTTTTGTGTTCAGGTCATGAATGTGCACAAACGCCTTTTGGGTCCAACTCGATCCGAGAAGCCGTTTGAGAGTTAAGAGACGTTTTATTTTACAAAAATGGCCACCTCGTTACAGGCTTGCCACACCCATACCCGATAAGATATCAACAACAAAGTCACAACTTTGGTTGGCACATGTCTAGATGATACTCACCAAATTTGGGGCCATTTAGATTAAAACACAATGATTTGCATCTTTCTGCGCAAGTGCGAATTTAGTGCGCCTTTCACCCCACATGGCGGACTTCCTGTTAAGTTTAGGGTGTGACTGTCATTGACTTTTCTGTTTGCCCTGAGGTGTCCTATGGATATACCAAGTTTCATTTTTCTACGTTGGAAAAAGTTACTTTCACTTTCCATAGGCCCAATGTATTTTGACTTTTGTAGGGTCGCCACTGAGTCATTTTTCGTATTTTTTTCGCGACTTCAAATACATAAATTTTTGCCAGGCTTGAAGTCTGGGACCAATAAAAATGACTTTTAGTTGTTCGTTTACTGGGTTAAATTGAGGATCATTTTACAGAAAAATTATAATAAAAATATATACCGAATTATAATAAAAAAATATAACTCGAGCAAAAAGTCTAGAAAAACACTTGTCTCATTTACATACATGTGTTTAGCTCATTTTGCCCAAGTTTGGTGTCTGTGGAATGAAGCAGCTTTTTCTGTGTACTTTTAAAAAGAGGTGTATTTTAAGTCGGTTCACATTTTCAATTCAAAATGGCCGCCTTCCTGTGTGTGATAGGGTGTGGTCCCCATTGGCTTTTTGTTCATAAGCCCATGGTGGATGTGTGTACCAAGTTTTATTTGCCTACAACAAACTAAAATTTTCACTTCCCATTGACTTTTTCCAAATATTTGGGACGTTGCTATGGCAACACATTTATAGATAGGGGTGGTTGTCATTGGCTTTTATGCTCGTCATGACATAAGAGATGTGTGTACCAAATTTTATGTCTCTATGACAAACTAAATTCTTGGGTCCCATTATAAGTTTGTAGGGGCGCTGGAGAGCCATTTCTAAAGATAACCCTTTTATTTACATATTTTTGTGTTCAGGTCATGAATGTGCACAAACGCCTTTTTGGGTCCAACTCGATCCGAGAAGCCGTTTGAGAGTTAAGAGACGCTTTATTTTCACAAAAATGGCCACCTCGTTACAGGCTTGCCACACCCATACCCGATAAGATATCAACAACAAAGTCACAACTTTGGTTGGCACATGTGTCTAGATGATACTCACCAAATTTGGGGCCATTTAGATTAAAACACAATGATTTGCATCTTTCTGCTAAAGTGCGAATTTAGTGGCGCGCCTTTCACCCCACATGGCGGACTTCCTGTTAAGTTTAGGGTGTGACTGTCATTGACTTTTCTGTTTGCCCTGAGGTGTCCTATGGATATACCAAGTTTCATTTTTCTACATTGGAAAAAGTTACTTTCACTTTCCATAGGCCCAATGTATTTTGACTTTTGTAGGGTCGCCACTGAGTCATTTTTCGTATTTTTTTCGGCGACTTCAAATACATAAATTTTTGCCAGGCTTGAAGTCTGGGACCAATAAAAATGACTTTTAGTTGTTCGCTTACTGGGTTAAATTGAGGATCATTTTACAGAAAAATTATAATAAAAAATATATACCGAATTATAAAAAAAAAATATAACTCGAGCAAAAAGTCTAGAAAAACACTTGTCTCATTTACATACATGTGTTTAGCTCATTTTGCCCAAGTTTGGTGTCTGTGGAATGAAGCAGCTTTTTCTGTGTACTTTTAAAAAGAGGTGTATTTTAAGTCGGTTCACATTTTCAATTCAAAATGGCCGCCTTCCTGTGTGTGATAGGGTGTGGTCCCCATTGGCTTTTTTGTTCATAAGCCCATGGTGGATGTGTGTACCAAGTTTTATTTGCCTACAACAAACTAAAAATTTCACTTCCCATTGACTTTTTCACATTTTTGGGACGTTGCTATGGCAACACATTTATAGATAGGGGGTGGTTGTCATTGGCTTTTATGCTCGTCATGACATAAGAGATGTGTGTACAAAATTTTATGTCTCTATGACAAACTAAATTCTTGGGTCCATTATAAGTTTGTAGGGGCGCTGGAGAGCCATTTCTAAAGATAACCCTTTTATTTACATATTTTTGTGTTCAGGTCATGAATGTGCACAAACGCCTTTTTGGGTCCAACTCGATCCGAGAAGGCGTTTGAGAGTTAAGAGACGTTTATTTTCACAAAAATGGCCACCTCGTTACAGGCTTGCCACACCCATACCCGATAAGATATCAACAACAAAGTCACAACTTTGGTTGGCACACGTGTCTAGATGATACTCACCAAATTTGGGGCCATTTAGATTAAAACACAATGATTTGCATCTTTCTGCGCAAGGTGCGATTTTAGTGGCAGCGTTTCACCCCACATGGCGGACTTCCTGTTAAGTTTAGGGTGTGACTGTCATTGACTTTTCTGTTTGCCCTGAGGTGTCCTATGGATATACCAAGTTTCATTTTTCTACGTTGGAAAAAGTTACTTTCACTTTCCATAGGCCCAATGTATTTTGATTTTGTAGGGTCGCCACTGAGTCATTTTTCGTATTTTTTTGGCGACTTCAAATACATACCATTTTTGCCGAGCTTGAAGTCTGGGACCAATATAATGACTTTTTGTGCATGTTCACTGGGTCAAATTTAGGATCATTTGGTCACAATAAAGAAAAAAAAAAAAAAAAAAAAAATCCGAGCAAAACAATAGGCCCTCCCGCCATCACCGCTCGGGCCTAAAAATATACCAAATTATAATAAAATAAAATATAACTCAAGCAAAAAAGTCTAGAAAAACACTTGTCTCTTTTACATACATGTGTTTAGCTCATTTTGCCCAAATTTGCTGTCTGTGGAATGAAGCAGCTTTTTTCTGTGTACTTTTAAAAAAGAGGTGTATTTTAAGTCGGTTCACATTTTCAATTCAAAATGGCCGCCTTCCCGTGTGTGATAGGGTGTGGTCCCCATTGGCTTTTTTGTTCATAAGCCCATGCTGGATGTGTGTACCAAGTTTCATTTGCCTTCGACAAACTAAAATTTTCACTTCCCATTGACTTTTTCCAAATATTTGGGACGTTGCTATGGCAACACATTTATAGATAGGGGGTGGTTGTCATTGGCTTTTATGCTCGTCATGACATAAGAGATGTGTGTACCAAATTTTATATCTCTATGACAAACTAAATTCTTGGGTCCCATTATAAGTTTGTAGGGGCGCTGGAGAGCCATTTCTAAAGATAACCCTTTTATTTACATATTTTTGTGTTCAGGTCATGAATGTGCACAAACGCCTTTTTGGGTCCAACTCGATCCGAGAAGCCGTTTGAGAGTTAAGAGACGTTTTATTTTCACAAAAATGGCCACCTCGTTACAGGCTTGCCACACCCATACCGTAAGATATCAACAACAAAGTCACAACTTTGGTTGGCACATGTGTCTAGATGATACTCACCAAATTTGGGGCCATTTAGATTAAAACACAATGATTTGCATCTTTCTGCGCAAGGTGCGAATTTAGTGGCCGCGCTTTCACCCCACATGGCGGACTTCCTGTTAAGTTTAGGGTGTGACTGTCATTGACTTTCCTGTTTGCCCTGAGGTGTCCTATGGATATACCAAGTTTCATTTTTCTACGTTGGAAAAAGTTACTTTCACTTTCTATAGGCCCAATGTATTTTGATTTTGACTTCGCCACTGAGTCATTTTTCGTATTTTTTCTGGGGACTTCAAATACATAAATTTTTGCCGGGCTTGAAGTCTGGGACCAATAAAAATGACTTTTAGTTGTTCGTTTACTGGGTTAAATTGAGGATCATTTTGCAGAAAAATTATAATAAAAAATATATACCGAATTATAATAAAAAAAAATATAACTCGAGCAAAAAAGTCTAGAAAAACACTTGTCTCTTTTACATACATGTGTTTAGCTCATTTTGCCCAAGTTTGGTGTCTGTGGAATGAAGCAGCTTTTTCTGTGTACTTTTAAAAAGAGGTGTATTTTAAGTCGGTTCACATTTTCAATTCAAAATGGCCGCCTTCCTGTGTGTGATAGGGTGTGGTCCCCATTGGCTTTTTTGTTCATAAGCCCATGGTGGATGTGTGTACCAAGTTTTATTTGCCTACAACAAACTAAAAATTTCACTTCCCATTGACTTTTTTCACATTTTTGGGACGTTGCTATGGCAACACATTTATAGATAGGGGTGGTTGTCATTGGCTTTTATGCTCGTCATGACATAAGAGATGTGTGTACAAAATTTTATGTCTCTATGACAAACTAAATTCTTGGGTCCATTATAAGTTTGTAGGGGCGCTGGAGAGCCATTTCTAAAGATAACCCTTTTATTTACATATTTTTTGTTCAGGTCATGAATGTGCACAAACGCCTTTTTGGGTCCAACTCGATCCGAGAAGGCGTTTGAGAGTTAAGAGACGTTTATTTTCACAAAATGGCCACCTCGTTACAGGCTTGCCACACCCATACCCGATAAGATATCAACAACAAAGTCACAACTTTGGTTGGCACACGTGTCTAGATGATACTCACCAAATTTGGGGCCATTTAGATTAAAACACAATGATTTGCATCTTTCTGCGCAAGTGCGATTTTAGTGGCGCGTTTCACCCCACATGGCGGACTTCCTGTTAAGTTTAGGGTGTGACTGTCATTGACTTTTCTGTTTGCCCTGAGGTGTCCTATGGATATACCAAGTGTCATTTTTCTACGTTGGAAAAAAGTTACTTTCACTTTCCATAGGCCCAATGTATTTTGATTTTGTAGGGGTCGCCACTGAGTCATTTTTCGTATTTTTTTCGCGACTTCAAATACATAAATTTTTCACGAGCTTGAAGTCTGGGACCAATAAAATGACTTTTCGTGCATGTTCACTGGGTCAAATTTAGGATCATTGGGTCGGAAGAAAAAAAAAAAAAAAAAAAAAAATCCGAGCAAAAACAATAGGCCCTCCCGGTCATCACCGGCTCGGGCCTAATAAAAGGGCTAATTTGCTTCAACTGCTACATAAAAGAAAATTGTGACAAAATTGAATCGTGAGATCAGAATTGTGAATCGAATCATGAGTTGAGTGAATTGTTGCATCCCTAGCCACAACCATAAACGTTACATTTGGAGAGTAGACCATTCCTACAGTGAAACATGGCAGTTGATCACTGATGTTTGGGGATGTGTGAGCTACAAAAGCACAGGAAACTTGGTCAAAATTGATGGAAAGATGAATGCAGCATGTTATCAGAAAATACTGGAGGAAAATATGCACTCATCAGCCCAGAAGCTGTGCATGGGACGTACTTGGATGTCCCAACATGACAACAACCCAAAGCACAAGGTCGACCTGTCATTGGCTACAGCAGACTGGCCATCTTAGTTTTCTGACCTGAATATCATTGAGACAATTGTCCTTTATGCATTTGTATTTGACATTATCTATACATTCTCCTGGCCAGCACAGGTGTCACTTTTGGCTTCTGACCACAGCCTTTGAGGTTTTTCTACAGTGTGGAACGTCTTGTATTTTTAATACATTGCACTGTAGCCACTGGAACTTGAAATGATTTAGTTATGGCCGTATAGCCCTTTCCAGACTTAAGCGTAGCTGCAGGTCTTGACTGAGCTCCTTTGTCTTAGCCATAACTGTCCACAAACCAACTGCAGAGAGCGGCTTTTTACCCGTTGAGTTGATTAAAAACAGCTTTTCCAATTAATCAGGGTAATTAAGATGCTTTAGAACAGCTTGGACTATTTGGAATGGTATAGAACTTTAGATTTGCCCACAGACTGTGAAAGTTTGCAAAAGGTATGAATTATTTTGAATATGCCACTTTTTGTTCAAATGTAAATAAAAGTTGAAAAATATTTATTTCCACAACAATGCCTCTTGTACATCGTCTTATTAACTTTGGAAGACGCCTGTGTCATTTCCAATCAGGAAAAACCTTGTTGGTTGAACAAAAATTATTTGGGTATGACTGTATATGTGTTACCACTCTGGTATATCAAGTGAGTCAAGTTAAATGCTAGAATTTTCCTTTAATCAGCTGTGCCATTTGTTTGACCACTTTTTCCTACTGATAGTAGTGAACCTGCTTTGTGATACCAAAACCAACCAACCTCAAACTACAGAGCTTCTAAGAGACCTACTGATTGTATTATAATCACAGGGTGAGGATCTGCACTCACCTGTTGTGAGCTGATGTGTTTTTCTGCCAGACTTGGACTTTAATTAGACTGGTCCTGGTCCCTGTGCGGACAATGACACCAGAATCACTCTCAGATTTTGACACTGAGCTCAGTTGGTCCATGAAGCAGCTTTAGAGTTGCCTAAACACTGCCCCATGTCTGCTCTGTATTTCAGTGAGTTCTGTTGTCACTGCTTAGCTCAGCACGGGGATCAAGGAGATTTATGAGTGTAAGATCAAAACCATTAGAATGAGGACTACTACTAAAGCAATAACAAAGACATCTTTTGAATAATTGGCCTCTATCTGTCTTGGTTGGATCTGGAGAATGAAATTAGAAAAACACAGATCCTTACATCGAACCCTTACAGTTTTCCTCATTCTTTTGATCACAATTAATCTAAAATTAACTTTGAATATTGTTTGTGATGTGAAAAAAAAATTTAATCTTAAAAAAAACTGCCCTGAATTGAACTGACTGATCTGTTTGGTTCTAAGCAGTCAGGCAGAAAAACACACCTCAAATAATACTGCACTAAACCGTGAAGACTATCAACCCCGCCTTTATTCTACAAACACATCTAACACCTAGATTAAACCTGGTCTAAATCCAAACTATAGCAGGACTACATTTAGACTAAACCTGGTCTTACCCAGACTACAGCAGGACTATAGCTGGACTAAACCTGGTCTTACCCAGACTACAGCAGGACTATAGCTGGACTAAACCTGGTCTAAATCCAGACTACAGCAGGACTACACTGGGACTAAACCTGGTATAAACCCAGACTAGAGCAGCTCTACACCTGTACAAAACTCAGAAGTGCACCAGGACTGGCTGAGGTCCTGGTTCTGGTCCAGACCTGTTGTGGTCCGGTCCCACTTGGCTGTACTTGTACTCAGCACTGGTCTTCTCCTTTTGGAAAAACTGGTTTAGTCGCGCCTTGGCATTTTCCAGAGTCCAGTTGCCGTGAAGATTAGCGTTGAGGTCCACCTCTTCTGACTCCAGGGTCTACAGAGAACCAGAGCACAGAGAATAGATCACACCGCAACCAAGACCATCTACAAGTTAAAGGACACCTACACACTTATGCACAACATACAACACTAGACCAAATTAGTTGAATAGAGAATCCAGGATTAAATCAGAGGCCCTTTATGAAGAAAGTAAAAACAAGAACTGTGTGGTTGTTTCGTCTGACTTCCTGTCAACTGATCACAACCTGGTGGTGTGTTGGATCCAATGGCGGTGGAGGAAGCTGGACAGACGCGGCAGACCCAAACGTACTGTGAGGGTCTGTTGGGAACGTTTGGCAGAGTCCCCTGTCAGAGAGATCTTCAACTGCCACCTCCAGCAAAGCTTTGACCAGATCCTGAGGGAGGTTGTGGACTAGTGATGGGATGCTATGCGATTCTGACAGAAAATCACAGTATGACAGTATTGAATAAAGCTTGAAAAGCTATTATTTTCCAGATAAATTGTGCATAGATACACATGTGGACAAAATTGTTGGTACCCTTCGGTCAATGAAAGAAAAACTCACAATGGTCACAGAAAAAACTTTATTCTGACAAAAGTAATAATAAATAAAAATTCTATGAATGTTAACCAATGAAAGTCAGACATTGCTTTTCAACCATGCTTCAACAGAATTATTTAAAAAATAAACTCATGGAACAGGCCTAGACAAAATTGATGGTACCCCTAACTTAATATTTTGTTGCACAACCTTTGGAGGCGATCACTCCAATCAGACGATTCCTGTAACTGTCAATGAGACTTGTGCACCTCTCAGCAGGTATTTTGGCCCACTCCTCATGAGCAAACTGCTCCAGTTGTTTCCGGTTTAAAGGGTGTCTTTTCCAGACGGCATGTTTCAGCTCCTTCCAAAGATGCTCAATAGGATTAAAGTCAGGACTCATAGAAGGCCACTTTAGAATAGTCCAATGTTTTCCTCTTCACCATTCTTGGGTGTTTTTAGCTGTTTTTTGGGTCATTGTCCTGTTGCAAGACCCATGACCTGCACCTGAGACCAAGCTGTCTGACACTGGCCAGCACATTTCTCTCTAGAATCCCTTGATAGTCTTCAGATTTCATTGTACCCTGCACAGATTCAAGACACCCTGTGCCAGATGCAGCAAAGCAGCCCCAGAACATAACCGAGCCTCCTCCATGTTTGACAGTAGGGACAGTGTTCTTTTCTTGATATGCTTCATTTTTCCGTCTGTGAACATAAAGCTGATGTGCCTTGGCAAAAAGTTCCATTTTTGTCTCATCTGTCCATAGGACATTCTCCCAGAAGCATGTAGCAACATGTAGTTTGGCATATTCCAGTCTAGCTTTTTTATGATTTGTTTTCAACAATGATGTCCTCCTTGGTCGTCTCCCATGTAGTCCACTTTGGCTCAAACAACGACGGATGGTGCGATCTGACACTGATGTTCCTTGAGCATGGAGTTCACTAGGGATGCACCGAATGTTCGGCAGCCGAAATTATTCGGCCGAAAATAGCCAAAAAAGCACTTTCGGTGTTCGGCCGAATAAGTAAAAAGGCCGAATAAATTTTGCCGAACAATGACGTTTTTAATGAAGCAATCAAATAACCCGCGTAGAGTGAGAGGCGCGGGCTTTATGCAGCAAACATGTCAGCAGTGTCAGAGAAAGAGGCAAAAACGGCCGTTTGCAGACATTGTTCTGCTGAATTGTCCAGAGGGGGTGCATCTGCAAAAACGTACTTCAAGCGAAACAGACCACGGAGTGAAAACTACTAAAAGTGCACTCTTAGAAGCTGTCAGCAGACGATTTAGTCAGGCGGACTCAGAACCCCTGTACAGCATCGCGACTGTGCTTGATCCAGGATATAAAGATCATTACTTGGATGTGGGGAAAAAGATGCGCACACGAGAAATAATCCAGGCCGAGTTGGATTTGGGAAAGCCGTCAGGTGATGCACAGCGCAGGATGAAAACAGCGCAGAGAGTAAACGGGCTCGTACTACACATGAGCCGTATGGCAAGCCTAAAGGGCCAAAATACGTAGAGCCGCGCACAGTCTCGCTGTCTGACATGCCGCTTTCCCAACCTGGCGCAGATGGCACGCAGGTAGGCTACTTGTATGGGAAATTAATTTAAGATTTTATTTATATTTTGGATTATGGTAACACTTTATAAGTAGTTTCTATTTTTAACATTAACTAACAATGAAAAACCCTTATTAAAAGCATTTATTAATCTTAATGTTAACATTTACTAATACAGTATTAAAATTAAGTATCACATTTGTAATTTTTGAATTAAAAAGTATCAAAAGTGGTAGGCCTATTTGTTAAAATTGTGAATGCACTCATACTAACATGAACTAAATATTTTTTTTATTATCTTACATTAAGGAAGATTAATAAATACCATAACAAATGTATTGCTCATTGTTAGTTAAATAAATATTTTGAAATTTTATTTTTGTTATTTGATTTTTTTATCTGAAAAGCAACACAAAATAGTAAAAAGCAAATTTTTACTATTTAATTATTGTAATGTTGAAAAAATTGGCAAAATAAATGGAAAAAATGTGAAACACCGCGTTCGGTATTCGGCCTTCGGCCAAGCATTTCATTATTATTCGGCTTCGGCCAAGAATTTCATTTCGGTGCATCCCTAGAGTTCACCTTGGATCTCTTTAGAAGTCTTTCTGGGCTCTTTTGTTACCATTCGGATTATCCGTCTCTTTGATTTGTCATCAATTTTCCTCCTGCGGCCACGTCCAGGGAGGTTGGCTACAGTCCCATGGATCTTAAATTTCTGAATAATATGTGCAACTGTAGTCACAGGAACATCTAGCTGCTTGGAGATGGTCTTATAGCCTTTACCTTTATCATGCTAGTCTATAATTTTCTTTCTATTCTCCTGCGACAACTCTTTCCTTCTCTTCCTCTGGTCCATGTTGAGTGTGGTACACACCATGTCACCAGACAACACAGTGACTACCTGAAGCCCTATAAATAGGCCCACTGACTGATTACAAGATTGTACACACCTGTGATGCTAATTAGTGCACACACCTTGAATTAACATGTCCATTTGGTCACATTATTTACAGTCTTTTCTAGGGGTACCATCAATTTTGTCCAGGCCTGTTCCATGAGTTTATTTTTTAAAATAATTCCGTTGAAGCATGGTTGAAAAGCAATGTCTGACTTTCATTGGTTAACATTCATAGACTTTTTATTTATTATTACTTTTGTCAGAATAAAGTTTTTTCTGTGACCATTGTGAGTTTTTCTTTCATTGACCGAAGGGTACCAACAATTTTGTCCACGTGTGTATATGTTTTTTCATTTAACACAGAACAGAAGAATTATTATAGTACATCAAATACATGACTGCAGTGTCTATAAGGCAGTTGTTATTTGAGTCTCACTTCACATCTGCAGAACAGCAGCAGCACTTAACTCCTGCCTTGGATTGCTAATACAGGTTTTTTTAATGCTGAATTTAGTTTTATTAACATTCTCTCTGTTCTGTTCATTCAGTAAATTGGACATACACAGTCTGTTTGAGCAGAACCTGATATTTGTTTGCAGGGGATTTGAATCTGATTTGTCTGATCAGACAATCTGTCATTCTCTTCCCCAATCAGTGACTTCTGACTGTAGCTATGGAACTCGGGGGAGTGTTCTCTCCCAGGGCCTCAGGTTGATAAGTTTTATTTTGACAAAAAGTCCTGGAACAGCAGAGGCCCTCAGTGTCCTAATCACTGATAAGGCAAGGCTTTTGGAGCTGGTCTAGAACAGGGGTTCCCAAACTTTTCAGACCGCGATCCCCAATATTAGACTGCTGACGATCCATGACCCCACGCGCTAAATGCATGTAGCCCACATGCTAATTATTATTATTTAAACCTATTGTATTTATTTTTGGAATGTATTTATTTAGCTATTATTATTAAATTTATGATTATAAAGGGGTGCACTTAAGACAGTATGTTTATCATAAAATAATTAATGAATGTTTTATTAAAAAAAAATAAAAAAAAATAAAGAAAGACAGTTTTAGAAATGTTTGTGTACTATTCATTCTTAACATGAAGACTTGTTTGGCTTATTTTATTATACTATGCTTTTTACCCAAAATGGACTTTAAAAGTAGCCATGGACTTGGCAACAAGCCATCACTTAACTGTCATAATTAATCGGAGCAAACAAGTTTTACAAAGTTTTACTTTCAGTTTATTTTAATTATCCTAAATGTATACTCGCATCATTACAACCTTTTAAAATAAAAAATAAAAAATTCATAAAAAAAAAAAAAAATATTCATAAAAAAATTTTTTTTCTGGAAATCATCTTGCAACCCCTCGCCCATCCCCATGACCCCAGTGGTCTAGAAGGAGGTGGAGGGGGTCTGACAGAGGTGACTCTAGGTAGTGGCCGAGGTGGAGAAGTGGTACTCCTGGGTGGTATTGGGGGGTGATGTTTGTAGTGATGATGATAGAACCAGTGACCGGGCCAAGTTAGGTGTATGGGGTACCATTGTAATTCTAGATTTTCCCAAATTTCCAGGTGATCTTGGAATCCGGGGCGGCTTCAGGGTCCTATTGGGGGTGGGGGTCAATGGCAGTGGTGTTGATGGTGTCATGGTCAGAGGAGGATCCCTTAGCTGGTGAGGCAGGGGCGGCAGTGGCTCAGTGGTAGAGCGGTTGCCCTTCAACCGGAAGGTAGTGGGTTCGATTCCCGCTCTCCCCACAATTCAAAAACTGTCGTTGTGTCCTTGGGCAAGACACTTAACCCACCTTGCCTCGTATGAATGTGTAAGAATGTTGAGTGAATGTATGTGGTGATGGTCGGAGAGGCCGTGAGGAAAATGGCTGCCACGTCTCTGTCAGTCTGCCCCAGGGCATCTGTGGCTACAGTTGTAGCTTACCATCACCAGTGTGACTGTGTATGAATGAATAATGGACAGACTGTAAGCGCTTTGAGTCCCTTGGTCCCTCGGGAGTAAAGCGCAATATAAATCCAATCCATTATTATTATTATTATAGGAGTGCTTTTTTTTATTTGGTTGCTGATGGCTTCTCTTTGTTCAAGAGGACTATTTTGGTGTCTCAGGGAGTGCAAGAAATTATCCGTTAGCCTCCTGACCCAACCTCTGTTTGGACCCTTTCCTTTGAAAAGGTCTTCACGTTGCCAAAACAAAGGAATCTCTTCAATCCCACCGACAGGTCTTCTACTGAGGAAGCAGAGGCCGAGGGCTCAGAGCTCTGCTCTGGGCTGGCAGACCGTGGTGGTGGTCCCTCTTTTCAAGAAGGGGGACCGGAGGGTGTATTCCAACTACGGGGTTTATACTCCCCAGCCATCCCGGGAAAGTTTAGCCCAGGGCACTGGAGAGGACAATTCATCCAATAGTCAAACCTTGGATTCAGGAGGAACAATCCATTTTTTGACCCAGTTGTGAACACTGGACCAGCTCTATACCCTCTCCAGGGTGCTGGAGGGTGTAAGGGAGTTTGCCCAACCAGTCCACATGTTGCTTTGTGGATATGGATAGGCGCTTGACCATCTCCAAGGTCCCTCACAGCATCCTGTGGGGGGTGCTCCAGAAGTATGGGTTCCGGAGCCCTCTGCTAAAAACTGTCCATTCCCTGTACAACCAGAGTAGAAACTTTGTGCAAGTCAGGCTTGTTCCCGGTGCATGTTGGACTCTGGCAGGGCTTACCTTCGTCACCGGTCGTGTTAGGGCATAGATAAATTTTTTTTTTTTTTTTTTTTTTTAGGCGCAGTCAGGGGCCGGAGGAGAATATGTTTTGTGTATTTCTATGTTGTTTTCAACTGTCTTGGACACATTCCTTCACAGCCTGTCCCTTCTGGGAGTGGATCCTTCTGTGGTTCTCCCTGAGGTTTCTCTTTTTCCCGGCTGTTTTTTTCCTTACCCTGATGGAGGGTGTGATGGAACCGGACACCAAAAGTTGTCTAGTGCAGTCTGTTAAGCCCTTTCAGGCGGCTGTTGTTGCGATATTGGGCTATACAAAAATAAATGTCCTGTCTATTCAAGGTGCATTCCGGAAGATCCAGAGTCTTTCTACTGTCTTTGTGTGCAACCTCTGGCGTTAGCGGTACTGCAACCAGTGTGAAGAAGAATCTGCTGGTTTTGAGTGCGCTGTAGGCCTGTCTCTTCCCTGTGTTCGCAAGATTCTTTGCTTAGTTTACTCATAGCGGCAAACAAGATTCTTTGCTTAGTTTACTCATAGCGGCAAATCAGGAAGTGAGAACCAGGTAAATGAGCGTGCATGTGCATTACGTCATGCCTGCTGAAACAGGAACATAAGGAACATTTTAGTTACCGCCTGAGCCTCCTGCTCATCTTTACGAGCATAGTACTCCTTCAGGTTGGCCCCTCGCTCCCACTGGGCCTCTTCTGGTCCAGGTCCATACCCGGACCCCGGACCAAAACTGGAGCCTCCTCCTGCTCCAGAGTAGCCCAGCCCCGTCACCCCCGGGATTGGACCACTTTCACCGGGCTCCCCTGGAAACCACAAAACACATGCTGTAAAGTCCAGAGCAAAACTGTAAGAGAATGAAAAATTAAAAACATTTTTAGGTATTTGAATGAAGTGTACTCGATATCGGCAAGTACCAAAATCAAAGTACTCGTACTGGTTAGCAAAAACGTGGTTTTGCTCATCATCATCAGTCTCCTTCACAACATTTCCTGTCTGAGTATTGTCTACTGTCTTGTGCTTAAGGATACCTTTTTCAACTTTGACCATTAGGTGTGGAGGCAGGGGGCCACTGGACGGCAGGTTTCCAAAGCCTCCATCTCCTGCTTCTCTTCCTCCTCCCCCTCCATCACGCTGATCTGAGACTGGAGCACTTACCTAGAAAAAGCATTCAACAGCAGGGTAGCAGGTTTGACAGATGCTAGAATAGACAAACTTACTATTCTTAGTTTACGACATTGAAAATACATAACCTAATAATTTGTATTTATTTTTCCAGTATTTGCGGCTTCCTTAAAAAGAAAAACATGGATAGTCGAGTGAGGAAGAGGGGGGAGGAATAAGTAACTAAACCTTCTGCCCAAGGAGACTTTGAGAGCAATTAATACCAATTTTTACCAAACAATTTAAGTCAGGGCTGTGTCCAATCACTGACGAGTGGCTTAAAGCTGCCCTGCTCACTATAAAACACACACCTGTGTCTAGATGAGAGGCATTGTCTGACGTGCACCATGGCTCACTCAAAAGAGCTCTCTGAAGACCTGCCATCAAGAATTGTTGATTTGTATAAAGCCAGGAAAGGTTACAAAACCATCTCTAAAAGTCTGGATGTTCATCAATCCACAGTTAGAGAAATTGTGGCACTGTTGCTTCTTTCCCAAAGAGTGGCCATCCACCAAAAATGACAAGAGTTCAGCGCAGAATACTCAGAGGTAAAAAAGAGCCCTAGAGTGTCTGCTAAAGACTTACAGAAATCACTGGCACAGTCCAATATCTCTGCGCAAACATCGACTATATGTAAAACACTGGCCAAGAATGGTGTTCATGGGAGGACTCCACGGAGTAAGCTGTCTAAAAAAACATTGCTGCACGTTTAATGTTCACAAAAAGGCACTTGGACGGTCCACAGAACTTCTGGCTAAATATTTTGTTGGACTGATGAAAGGAAAGTTGAACTGTTTAGGAGGAACACACAACATCATGTGTGGAGGAAAAATGGAACAGCTCACCAACATGAAGCAGGTGGAGGGAGCTTCATGGTTTGGGGCTGTTTAGCCTCAGGGCCTGGACAACTTGCAATCATTAATGGAAAAATGAATTCAAAAGTTTATCAGGATGTTTTGCAGGAAAAGCTGAGGCCGTCTGTCAGACAGTTGAAGCTAAAAAGAGGATGGACGCTGCAACAGGACAATGACCCAAAACACAGAAGTAAATCAACTTCAGAATGGTTTCAGAAGAACAAACATTCTGGAGTGGCCAAGTCAAGTCCTGACTTGAACCCCATTGAGATGCTGTGGCATGACCTCAAGACAGCGATTGATGCCAGACATCCCAGAATCTGACTGAACTGCAGCAGTTTTGTAAAGAGCAATGGTCCAAGACTGATCCTGATCGATGTGCCAGGCTCATCTGCAACTACAGGAAACGTCTGGTTGTTATTGCTGCTAAAGGGGGGGTGGGGGGTAACCAGATATTAAATGTGATGGTTCAGTTACTTATTCCTCCCCCTTGTGTCATTGTTTGAATGTTATCCTCATTAAAAATATGAAAACCTATAAATGTTTTTATTTGTTTAGTTAAAGCAGTCACTGTTTTTTATTTGTGTCATTTTGACAAAGATCAGATCACATTTGATGGTAATTTTACGCAGAAATGTGAGAAATTTTAAAGGCTTCAGATACTTTTTTATGCCACTGTATTACCTTTCTCCAAACTGACAGCTAGAACTACCGCGGTCATACATGTGAATTAAATTACGCTTTTCAAGTTCTTATGCTCCTTCCCAAGCCATTGTTGCTGTCACATGAACACATGACTGCTTTAAATTAAGATAAATCATAATAAAAGTATGATCCACGTGTCACGTGTGGGCCGAGCCGAGGTACGTAATCTGCGATCAAAAAACTCCTAACTTTAGAGTTTACAAGTTCATTCTTATAACACCAGACAATGACGTTTCATCTTCTGTTATGTAAAAAAAAGTAAATTAGACATCGTAGAACTAAATTATGTAATAAATATGGAGACTATATGAAATACTTTATTACTATTGCTTTTAACATTATTAGGCCCGAGCCGGTGATGGCCGGGAGGGCCTATTGTTTTTGCTCGGATTTTTTATTTTTTTATTTTTATTGTGACCAAATGATCCTAAATTTGACCCAGTGAACATGCACGAAAAGTCATTTTTATTGGTCCCAGACTTCAAGCTCGGCGAAAATGGTATGTTTTTGAAGTCGCCGAAAAAAAAATACGAGAAATGACTCAGTGGCGACCCCTACAAAATCAAAATACATTGGGCCTATGGAAAGTGAAAGTAACTTTTTTCCAACGTAGAAAAATGAAACTTGGTACATCCATAGGACACCTCAGGGCAAACAGAAAAGTCAATGACAGTCACACTCTAAACTCAACAGGAAGTCCGACATGTGGGGTGAAACGCATGGCCACTAAAATCGCACCCCTTGCGCAAAAAGATGCAAATCATTGTGTTTTAATCTAAATAGCCCCAAATTTGGTGAGTATCATCTAGACACATGTGCCAACCAAAGTTGTGACTTTGTTTATGATATCTTATCGGGTATGGGTGTGGCAAGCCTGTAACGAGGTGGCCATTTTTGTGAAAATAAAATGTCTCTTAACTCTCAAACACCTTCTCGGATCGAGTTGGACCCAAAAAGGCGTTTGTGCACATTCATGACCTGAACACAAAAATATGTAAATAAAAGGGTTATCTTTAGAAATGGCTCTCCAGCGCCCCCTACAAACCTATAATGGGACCTAAGAATTTAGTTTGTCATAGAGACATAAAATTTGGTACACACATCTCTTATGTCATGACGAGCATAAAGCCAATGACAACCACCCCTATCTATAAATGTGTTGCCATAGCAACGTCCCAAAAATGTGGAAAAGTCAATGGGAAGTGAAAATTTTAGTTTGTTGTAGGCAAATGAAACTTGGTACACACATCCACCATGGGCTAATGAACAAAAAATCCAATTGGGACCACACCCTATCACACACGGGAAGGCGGCCATTTTGAATTGAAAATGTGAACCGACTTAAAATACACCTCTTTTTTAAAAGTACACAGACAATAGCTGCTTCATTCCACAGACACCAAACTTGGGCAAAATGAGCTAAACATATGTATGTAAAATAGACAAGCGTTTTCTAGACTTTTTGCTCGAGTTATATTTTTTTATTATAATTCGGTATATTTTTTTAATCATATTTTTCTGCAAAATGATCCTCAATTTAACCCAGTAAACGTACAACTAAAAGTCATTTTTATTGGTCCCAGATTTCAAGCCCAGCAAACAATTTATGTATTTGAAGTCCCCGAAAAAAAAATACGAAAAATGACTCAGTGGCGACCCCTAGAAAATCAAAATACATTGGGCCTATGGAAAGTGAAAGTAACTTTTTTCCAACGTAGAAAAATGAAACTTGGTACATCTATAGCACACCTCAGGGCAAACAGAAAAGTCAATGACAGCCACACTCTAAACTCAACAGGAAGTCCGACATGTGGGGTGAAGCATGGCCACTAAAATCGCACCCCTTGCGCAAAAAGATGCAAATCATTGTGTTTTAATCTAAATAGCCCCAAATTTGGTGAGTATCATCTAGACATGTGCCAACCAAAGTTGTGACTTTGTTTATGATATCTTATCGGGTATGGGTGTGGCAAGCCTGTAACGAGGTGGCCATTTTTGTGAAAATAAAATGTCTCTTAACTCTCAAACACCTTCTCGGATCGAGTTGGACCCAAAAAGGCGTTTGTGCACATTCATGACCTGAACACAAAGATATGTAAATAAAAGGGTTATCTTTAGAAATGGCTCTCCAGCGCCCCTACAAACTTATAATGGGACCCAAGAATTTAGTTTGTCATAAAGACATAAAATTTGGTACACACATCTCTTATGTCATGACGAGCATAAAAGCCAATGACAACCACCCCCTATCTATAAATGTGTTGCCATAGCAACGTCCCAAAAATGTGGAAAAGTCAATGGAAGTGAAATTTTAGTTTGTTGTAGGCAAATGAAACTTGGTACACACATCCAGTATGGGCTTATGAACAAAAAAGCCAATGGGGACCACACCCTATCACACACGGGAAGGCGGCCATTTTGAATTGAAAATGTGAACCGACTTAAAATACACCTCTTTTTTAAAGCACGAGTGCATTTGTCCCCGCGGTCTCAAGGGAGGCGAGGGCCTTTATCGCCGCTTGCGGCTTTAATTATTATTATTATTATTATTATTATTATGTATTGTTTTTACCTTTTCTTCCCTCTTGCAATTAGAGATTGAGTTTGAATGTGTAATGAAACAGCTGGACACGAGCTGTAGCCACATGTGTTGATATACATTGTTTTAGGAGTTTGATCTTAGGGATAAGCCCTAGCGGGTTTCTGTCATCACACATCTGTATGTTTTGTTCATGATTTTGTGCTCATTATAATAATGTAAAAATATAAAAAAAATAAATCATGTGCTTGTAAAAGATTCAACAGAACAGGAAATCAGACATTTTTTCAAAACGTTTGTGCTTGTGATTGACATGTTATTGTTGAAGTGGAAAAAGAATGAATGTTTGTGTGTGGAAAAAAAGGTCAAAACACAAAACATCCATGCATGATAAGGCTGAACTCAAATCACTTTCAGTGATATAGTTTTCCAAGGGGCTTCTTTTAAATGGGAGAAGATTGTGGAAAATTTACAGTATAGGTTAAAGGTATAACACTCGATAACAACACTGACCCCCTGGGCTGGGACCTCTGCAGGGTTCATCTCTCCAATCCGGACCAGGTAGTTAACAAAGTCTCTGGCTGCGTTAGCCTGAGCATCCTTCTTATTAGTGGAGTTGCCCATTCCAGTGTAGTTGAAACCATCCACACGAACCTGGAATACATAGGACAGAGTATAGACACTTACACAGAGTGTTTCGACCAGCCCATGTTCCCAACAGTTACAGTGCCTATCCGTAGATAAATATTGTAGTCATACCTGCAAACTCAGATAGGCTGAAAAGGGTGACTACTAGGGCTGTTTCGAATGCCATTTTTTGAGCTTCGAAGCTTAGGTGGCAATCAAAATCGAATATTCGAAGCTTCAGTGGGTGGGGCTAAATATATAATAATAGTGTCGGTGTAACTGCCGCATTTTCATTTCTGTTAATTTTCTGTGTAAACTGTTATTTGGTGTGTTTTGTGAAGTGTCACCAGAGGGCGCTGTAGCGCAGAGTTAGGCTCTTGTATACGCAGTGGTAGATTGATTAGAGCAGAAGTAGCGATCTCCACAAAAAACCAAGAAAGGATACATGATTTAAGAGAATAATTACGCTAAAAGTTAAAGTTTAAATTTATAAAGGTAAAGGACAGAAGATCTCCAAAGCTAATCCCTCTCATGGTACTCAGCCAACGAGGTTTGTTTTTGTCTGTTTTATTTTCTAGAAGTTAATGTATCAATTGTACTTATTTTCGTTAAGCTAACTGTTGTTTTATCGTTGTGTTTCATCAGTTTTCACGGTGTTTTTATGGCGCTATTGAAAGACGGATGCTAATAAATTCATCAGTAGAGGAAACCACTTGTGTCTAAAGTACTTGGGGGAATTACAGTCGGTTTGCATTTGTATCATCTTTCACGATTTCACGTTTCACTCTTCGGCATCGTAAATGTGTTGCGGCAGACCCAGTGGAGTGCAGTGTTGCATTTGGTGCAATATGATCAGGTGGAACACATCTTTGAATATTAATAAACATTTAATAATCTTTTAAATAGAACAGTTTCCGGTACACATTACACGGGCAGGTTTATGCTCCGAAAACGGACAGTGCATAAGTGATACAAAACACACAAAAAATATATATATAAAAAAAGAATATTCGAATCTCAAAACTAAAAATCGAATGCCACCCCACCGAACGAATATTCAAATATTCGATTATTCTAGTACAGCCCTAGTGACTACCACCCCAGGCCATACTTTTTTTTTATTTTAACATCTAAATTAGGAATTGAGGGTTACTCCAAGAAGAAAAAAAATTAAGAGACCACAATTTTTTCAAATCTTATTTAATACGGGAACGTATAAATAAAAACACTTCTGTGGTCTAGTGTCAGAAGTGTCCTCTATCCTATAACTATCCCCTTGCAACTAAAAGCTCTAAATTACAATATTTTTATTTGGAATTTGGGGAAAATGTCAGTAGTTTATAGAATAAAATAAAAATGTTAATTTTACCCAAACACATACCTATAAATAGTAAAACCAGAGAAACTGATAACTTTTGCAATGGTCTCTTAATTTTTTGTATATGTATGTATGTTATGTAATATATATATATATATATATATATATATATATATATATAAAAAACTTTGTCCTTCACCCTCCGCGGGTGGTCTCTCATCCTTCGAGCTCGGGTCCTCTACCAGAGGCCTGGGAGCTTGAGGGTTCTGCGCAGTATCTTTGCTGTTCCTAGTACTGCACTTTTCTGGACCGAGATGTCTGGTGTTCTTCCAGGGATCTGCTGTAGCCACTCTTCCAGTTTGGGGGTTACTGCCCCGAGTGCTCCGATGACCACAGGCACCACTGTCGCCTTCACCTTCCAAGCCTTTTCCAGCTCTTCTCTGAGGCCTTGGTATTTCTCTAGTTTCTCATGTTCCTTTTTCCTGATGTTGCAATCACTTGGTATTGCAACGTCAACCACAACGGCCTTCCTCTGCTGTTTGTCCACCACCACAATGTCTGGTTGGTTCGCCATTACCATTCTGTCAGTCTGAATCTGGAAGTCCCACAGGATCTTGGCTCGGTCATTCTCTACCACCTTTGGGGGTGTTTCCCACTTTGACCTCGGGTTTCCAGTCCATACTCCGTGACAGATGTTCCTGTACACTATGCCAGCCACTTGGTTATGGCGCTCCATGTATGCTTTCCCTGCCAGCATCTTACACCCTGCAGTTAAGTGTTGGATTGTCTCAGGGCCTGTTTGCACAGCCTACACCTTGGGTCTTGTCTGGTGTGGTAGATTTGGGCCTCTATTGCTCTGGTGCTCAAGGCCTGCTCCTGTGCAGCCATGATGAGTGCCTCTGTGCTGTCCTTCAGTCCGGCCCGTTCTAGCCATTGGTAGGATTTCTGGATATCAGCCACTTCAGTTATGTTCCGGTGGTACATCCCATGTAGGGGTTTGTCCTCCCATGATGGTCCCTCCTCCAGCTCCTCTTCCTCTGTTCCCCATTGCCTGAGACATTCACTGAGCACGTCATCTGTTGGGGCCTTATCTTTGATGTACTTGTGGATCTTGGATGTTTCATCCTGGATAGTGGTTCTCACACTCACTAGTCCACGGCCGCCTTCTTTACGGCTAGCGTACAGTCTCAGGGTGCTGGATTTGGGGTGGAACCCTCCATGCATGGTGAGGAGCTTTCGTGTCTTAACGCGTCTGTGATCTGTATCTCTTCCTTTGGCCACCTTATTATTCCCAGGGTATCTGATCACTGGCAGGGCGTAGCTGTTTATTGCCCGTGCCTTGTTCTTGCCATTGAGCTGACTTCTTAGGACTTGCCTTACTCGTTGGAGGTATTTGGCAGTTGCTGTTTTCCTTGTTACCTCTTCGAGGTTGCCATTTGCCTGTGGTATTCCAAGGTACTTGTAACCATCCTCAATGTCTGCTATTGTTCCTTCTGGGAGTGAGACCCCTTCTGTGTGGACTACCTTCCCTCTCTTCGTCACCATTCGACTACACTTCTCAAGCCCGAATGACATCCCAATGTCAGAGCTGTAGATCATGGTGGTGTGGATCAGTGAGTCGATGTCCCGCTCACTCTTAGCGTATAGCTTGATGTCATCCATGTAGAGGAGGTGACTGATGGTGGCCCTATTCCTGAGTCGGTATCCATAGCCAGTCTTGTTGATTATTTGGCTGAGGGGGTTCAGGCCTATGCAGAACAGCAGTGGGGATAGAGCATCTCCTTGGTATATGCCACATTTGATGGATACTTGTGCAAGTGGCTTGCCATTGGCCTCAAGGGTGGTTTTCCACAGCCTCATTGAGTTTGCAATGAAGTCTCTTAGAGTCCTGTTGATGTTGTACATCTCCAAGCATTCAGTGATCCATGTGTGTGGCATTGAGTCATATGCTTTCTTGTAATCAATCCAGGCAGTGCACAGGTTGGTGTGTCGGGTTCTGCAGTCTTGGGTGACTGTTCTGTCAACCAGGAGTTGGTGTTTAGCTCCTCTGGTTTCTTTGCCGATGCCCTTCTGTGCTTTGCTCATGTATTGATCCATGTGTCCACTTATCTTAGCCGCAATGATGCCTGACATGAGCTTCCATGTTGTGGAGAGACAGGTTATTGGCCGATAGTTGGATGGGACTGTACCCTTTGTGGGATCCTTCAGGATCAGGATTGTACGCCCTTCGGTAAGCCATTCAGGGTGCGTCCCATCCCTTAGCAGCTGGTTCATTTGTGCTGCAAGGCGCTCGTGGAGTGCAGTGAGCTTCTTTAGCCAGTAGGTGTGGATCCTGTCAGGGCCCGGTGCTGTCCAGTTTTTCATACCTGAGAGTCTTTGGAAGACTTTTGTAAGGAAGAATGGGCAAAGATACCTCAAACAAGAATTGAAAGACTCTTGGCTAGTTACAAAAAGTGTTTACAAGCTGTGATACTTGCTAAAGGGGGCAGTACAAGGTATTAACTCTGCAGGGTGCCCAAACTTTTGCAGACACCATTTTTTTGTTTTCTGTTATTTTGAAAGTGTAAATGATGGAAATAAAATCTAACTTTTTTTGACTTATTATAAGGATGTCTAATCTGTCATTTGATGCCTTTTGGAGATTTTTCCATCTTTTCTTGGCGTCTTTATGCACATTAATACAGGGTTTCTGCAGGGTTTAATCAGTCAAATTTAAGACTTTTTATGACCTTTTTATGACCATTATGATTCGAATTTATGACCTACACAAATTACGATAAATAACTTATATATATAACTCTGGGTGCACGTGGCAGAGTGGTTAGCACTCCTGCCTCACAGCAAGAAGGTCGTGAGTTCAAAACCCGGCCGACCTAAACATTCTGCATGAGTCTGCATGTCCTCCACGTGTTACCGTGGGTTCTCTCCGGGTACTCCGGCTTCCTCCCACCGTCCAAAGACATGCATGTACAGGTTAATTGACAACTCTAAAGTGTCCCTAGTGAATGAATGTGAGAGTGAATGGTTGTTTGTCACTGTCTGTCTCTAAATGTTAGCCCTGTGACTAACTGGCCACTGTCCAGGGTGTACCCCGCCTCAGGCCCAAAGCTGCTGGGATAGGCTCCAGTCACCCGCGACCCCTAACGGGAAAAAGCGGTAGAAAATGAATGAATGAATGAATATATAACTCTGTATAATTGATGTAAATGACCTGTTTTGGCAAAAATTTTGACAAAAGGCAACTAGTTTGCAGGTATGTATAGTGCTCTTAAACAACCAATAGACACAGGTTTAAAAATTCAACAATAGTTGCCCTAAATCTATATTAAAGCTGCAGTTGGTAATGTCTAAAAAACTAGCATTAGCAGCAAACACCCCTTGACTCTCAGGACCCCACTCTGGAGCTATGCGCCGCCTCACATGCACACGGCTCTGCTCAGATTAAGGAGCAAATGTCTGGCTAAGGGACCATATACACAACGTCTTTCCGGATAACGCAACAGTCATGCCGCCGCCGATTTGTGTTGACAAGACAATGTTAAGACACAATCCGTGTTCACATGCAACCACTCAAAACAATGTAGTACATATGCCAGACCAGTAGAGGGTGGGTTTTCTTTTTGCTACTTCTGCCACCCCCTACTCCTTAGTGATGCTGCTTGTGTGTGCTATAGATGTCATCATTTTCAGGGAAAATGCCGTATTCTCAGTTGACACGGACGGGCCAAACAGAATTAGTTTCAGTAAAACGCGTTGCCTCTAAGAAACACGTAAAGTAATTCAGCACAACTGACTCACGTCAGAAAAGGTGTTTTACTGTTACTATAATGTTTTATTGCTATCCATTATATGGCTTAGTTGTTTACACTTTGAGGTGCTGTTTATTTTTTTGTTGTGTGTTGTTGCATTTCCCTTGTTTTTTTATGTGTCGATGTGTATCTGTATATATTTAAACTAGCACGGTTCTTTCAGATTCCTCCAAGACACTCCCAACAGATTCTGCTTCTTCCATAGGGAGGACCAAAACTGCCAAAACTAATAAAATAAATGAAAGTGCACATTGGCAAACAGTGATGCCAGTAACGCGTTACTTAGTAACGCGTTACTCTATTCTGACCACTTTTTTCAGTAACGAGTAATCTAAAGCATTACTATTTCCAAACCAGTAATCAGATTAAAGTTACTTAACCAAGTCACTGTGCGTTACTATTTTTGTCATTTTTTGTCAAGAAAGACTATTTTATTTTTTATTAAAACAAGTATTTATGTTAAGTCAAGAAAGACTGCCTTTATTTTTTATTAAAACAAGTATTTATGTTAAGATAAGAAAGACTGTCTTTATTTTTTATTAAAACAAGTATTTATGTTAAGTCAAGAAAGACTGCCTTTAGTTTTTATTAAAACAAGTATTTATGTTAAGATAAGAAAGACTGCCTTTATTTTTTATTAAAACAAGTATTTATGTTAAGTCAAGAAAGACTGCCTTTATTTTTTATTAAAACAAGTATTTATGTTAAGTCAAGAGAGACTGCCTTTATTTTTTGTAAAACCATGTATTTTTTCAGGAAATAGTTTTTAAATTCAATGTCAGGAGATAGATTGTTGATGTTACTGTTAAAAATACACTTCAAATAAAGTGATTGTTGGCAAAACCAGTCATTTTTATGTTGTCGGCAGCTGCTGAATGTAACTAATAAAGTAACTTGTAAAGTAACTAAGTTACTTTTCAAATCAAGTAATCTGTAAAGTAACTAAGTTACTTTTTAAATCAAGTAATCTGTAATGTAACTAAGTTACTTTTTCAAAGTAACTGTGGCAACACTGTTGGCAAATAATTAATAAAAAAAAGATGTTAAAAAAATAAAAAAAAATAAAATAAAAATCCCTATATTTATTTTCCATCTGCATTTATTTCTCCATTTATTCATTTATTTTTTCCTTAAATTTTTTTTCTTGATTTGTGTCACCAAATGCAAATGAAGGGGGCATGCCCTAATGGTCTTGTTACATTCATTGGTTATTCTGCGCTCACTGCTCGATTATACCTGTCATACTGAGGCAGCAGTCACATGCTTATAAACCTCCGTCAGGTGAACGTCCAATTTCAGTTGTCAATGATTTTAAAGAAATGTCTACGTTTTTAAGAACAGAAGCAATCACACAATCCCTCCAATGCACCAGTTGAAAACATTCTTGTGCTCAAAATGACGTGAAATGAAATCCAGCCTTGCTACAATTGGCTGGGAATAAAGAGCCGGAAGTCATGTGTGAGACCCACCTCACAAACAAACTTCTGCCGGTTCTTGTTGCCTGCAGCCCTGATGTCATAGTTGGGTGTCACCTTCTTCTTCCCACACCAGGCGTAAAGGAAATTCTTTATGTCTGTCATTTTGGACTGGAGAGGGTTTTTCTGGACCTAATACACAAAATTAAGTTAGAAAGCACACATACAAAAGAAATGTGCATCTAATGCTCAGACTAAAGGTCAAGACACATAAAAACGTACACTTTGGATTTCTAAAAACGTAACAGCGTGGTGCTGTGGGCATTTTCTATAGTACTAATACTAGTTTACTACTAGTAAAGTATACTTTTTCTTGGCCATTAAGGGCTCCATGGAAGTCACTTAGAAATGCTTGGCTTAAAACCTGAATTCAATCTTCAATTAGTCAAATGTAGGAACTAGGGCGGTTCCATGAGGACCAGTCTGGACTCCCGCAGTCAGTTGAACTCCAAGCAGATTTAAATCAGAGAATAATGGGCCATTTTTAGTAAAAAAAAAAAAAAAAAAAAAACACTCAAAAAGAAAAACATCTTAAAATGTCACTTTCTCCAATAATTTTTTCACCAACATTAGAAATGTAAAAAGTAGACAGATGTTAAAAGAGGGCTGGTTCAACTACAGGTATGAGTTTTAAGGACACACTGATCTACCATTTTTGCTTCCGATACCTGAGATTTGGTATTGGCTGATACCAAGTAGAAAACCGATACTTGAGTAAAAATAATTAAATTGCTAAATGACAAAATAAACTGTGTGCATCCCTGTGCACGGCATCAGACTCTACGTGAACAATAATTTCCTAACCTAGTAAATCAAAACAAATGCACAAATTAGAAAAGCGTAGACATAAAATAAGAGTGTAAACTGGAATTTCACATCCAGTGCAAAAGCAGCTGAAAAAAATCCACAGATTTACTAGCTTGATAAACACGTACAAATAAACTGAAACAAAAACAATTTTATAATTTTCTACATATAGTGATATATTGTGTGCGTTATGGAATGTGTATTTCTGCAACCATCTCCCAAAATGGGATACAATAAAGTTTACTCAATTATCCGCTCGCTTCGTGGAATAACCCTTCCGAAACACTTATTGTGTTTTTAGACTGACTTTGTGTGTCGCTTCGGCCAATACATTGCCAACAAACTCAATTTCCTTAGCACTTAACTCTACGAATCCTCCGGTCTTAAGGTGCCCTTGTGTCTACACAAGCAGGGTGTAGGTCGATTAGACTTTGAAGAATGCTTTTAAGAACCATGCTAAAGAAAGAGAAGGAAAAGGATAGTGAGCCGCTAACGTTAGCAGTTAACGCTTGCTAAGTCACTGCAGCTAAGGCTGTACCGCTGCGGGATTTGCTGCTGAACCAAACAATTAAAACCACCCTTACAAGATAATTGTGATACAGTTGTTTAAAGCGACCACCTTCTTCTTATCAAGCTTCTAAAGAGAATCTGTCACTCCCAAATTTGGGTCAGTACAAATGAATGTATATATTATCCGATGTTGCGGCACGCTCGGACCCTGGGAGAAAACTTCTTCTTCTTGTACTTCCGGCAGATTAGACGCTCGTTGGCGTACTGCTGCCTCCCTTCGATTCTTTTGGTAATTACAGTTCATACAGCATTATACTCAGGCAGGGGTTCCCAAAGTAGGGGTCCAGAATAATGCAGACATGATTTCCAGACATGCTTTGCTCCAAGAGGCACATAGTCCGAATTAATCAAGCCAAGTCCTCTGTCTATGTAAACACTGTTTGATAAAAAAGTTAAACAATTCTGCAGTCTGCAGAAAAAAAACACTTTAATTTCTAATATAAGCAGAGCGAAAGAGGAAGTTTTTAACCTTCCCTTGAACATTGTTACAGTTGAGGCTGTTGTGGATTTTTGCTGCATAAAACTTAAACGCTAAAATTAGAACTAAACAAGGTGAACTTGGCCAGTTAGTCGCAGGGCTAACATTTAGAGACAGAGACAAACAACCATTCACTCTCACATTCATTCACTAGGGACACTTTAGAGTTGCCGACTAACCTGTACATGTATGTGTTTGGACGGTGGGAGGAAGCCGGAGTACCAGGAGAGAACTTACAGTAATATGTGGAGGACATGCAGACTCCTCACAGAAAGACTGGAGTCGGCCGAGAATGTTTGAGTCAGCCGGGTTTTAAAGTCACGACCTTCTTGCTGTGAGGCAGGAGTGCTAACCACTCTGCCACGTGCACCCAGTGCAGTGTGAAATATTTTCTGGTGCTAAACCATTTAGAGACTTGTAAACCAGCAGTGCTGTTTTAAAGTCTATTCCCTGAGCAACAGGAAGCCAGTGCAGAGATTTTTAAACTGGCGTAATGTGGTTGTACTTCCTGGTTTTGGTTAGAACCCGAGCAGCTGCGTTCTGAATAAGCTGCAGCTGTCTTAACCCTCGTTTTGAGAGACCAGTGAGCAGGCCGTTACAGTAATCTAACCTGCTGGTGACAAAAGCATGGATAAGTTTCTCTAAGTCTGGTTGAGACATCATCCCTTTGACTCTGGAAATGTTTTTAAGGTGATAAAATGCAGATGATGTAATTGACTTAATGTGACTGTGGAAATTCAAGTCTGAGTCCATGATGACCCCTAGATTTCTAACCTGATTTTTAGATTTTAGAGAAAGAGACGCGAGGTGGCTGCTGACACTTTCTCTTTGTTTCTGTGGCCCAAAGATGATTAGTTCAGTCTTGTCTCTGTTCAGTTGGAGAAAATTATTTTGCATCCACACGTCAATCTGTTCGATGCAGTGACACAGTGAATGGATTGGTCCATTTTCACCTGCTGTGAGTGAAATGTAAATCTGAGTGTCATATGCATAATTATGGTAGGATACGCCACAGCTGCGTATTAACTGGTCTAAAGGAAGCATGTAGAGATTGAATAATAGAGGTCCCAAGATAGACCCCTGTGGAACCCCACATGTCAGGGCCATTTGGTCTGACACACAGTTACCAACCGAAACAAAGTACTTCCTGTCTTCAAGATAGGACTGAAACCATTTAAGGGCAGTTCCAGTGATACCTATCCATTCCTCTAATCTTTGTGACAGGATTTCATGGTCCACTGTATCAAAAGCTGCACTCAAGTCCAACAGAACTAAGACAGAGACTTTGCTTGCGTCAGTGTTCATACGGATGTCATTTGTGACTTTGATAAGTGCAGTCTCAGTCTGTGATGAAGCCTGAAACCTGACTAAAAAGGATCAAAGCAGTTGTTAAGTAATAGAAAGTCATTAAGTTGCTGATATACAACTTTTTCGATGACTTTCCCTAAAAATGGCAGGTTTGATATGGGCCGATAGTTGTTGAGCACTGTAGCATCAAGACTGCTCTTCTTTAGGAGAGACTTGATGACAGAAGTTTTTAAGGCCCTTGGAAATGTTCCAGACTGTAAGGAATTATTGACTATATCAGTGAGTTGTGGTAACAAACTGCTTAGTACTGATTTTAGAAATCTAGTGGGTAAAACATCGAGGCAGCAGGTGGATGAACTCAGGCTGGAGACAGTTTTTTCAATTGTTTTGTCATTAATGGGAGTAAAATGTGTTAAACCAACCAAGTGTCTCCTAGGTGGCTGCAGTGTTGTTGTATGTCCTGTTGACTGTAGCATGTTTAATGCCTTGAACCTTGTCGTTGAAAAACAATGCAAACTCATTGCATTTAGTGGAAACTAATTCTGGTGGAAATGGAGCTGGAGGGTTTGTTAATCTGTTCACTGTAGCAAACAGGACACGCAGGTTGTTACTGTTGTTGTTGATGATCTCTGAGAAGAATATTTCTCTTGCTTTTTGCAAAGTTTGATTGAAAACATGCAAATTTTCTTTGTATACCTCATAATGAATTAAGAGTTTCAATTTACGCCATTTTCTTTCGGCTTTTCGGCATTCACCTTTCTGTGCCCTGACAGAGTGAGCATTGCTCCATGAAGCCTTCTGCCTCGTCCTGATCACTTTAACCTTAACAGGAGCAATGGTGTCCATAACATTTAAAACACCTGAAGTATAACAATTCAACAAATCATCAACTTGACCTGATGAGGCATTTTCAAACCTGATTGCCTCCATAAACTGTGTCCTGGTGTTATCGTTAATGTGTCTCTTTTTTACAACAGTAGGCCCAACAGCAACTTTTGGAATTATGGACAGATGAAAAAAGACACAAGAATGATCAGATAGAGCAACATCAATCACAGTGACATCTGAAATATGAACACCTTTAGTAATGACCAGGTCCAGAGTGTGACCTCTGTTATGGGTCGGCTCATTAACATGCTGACAAAGACCAAAAGTATCAAGAATAGTAGAAAGTTCTTTGGCATTTCTGTCACAAACATTATCCACATGCACATTAAAATCACCAGATATGACTATTTGTTCAAATTCTGTGCAGATAACCGAAAGCATTTCAGTAACTCATTAATAAAATCATGACATTGTTGGGGTGGTTTGTAAAGAACTACATATAAAATGGATGGAGAAAACCTCAACTCCATTTTGAATGACACATACTCAAATGATGAAAACTCTCCAAGTGAAAGTTTCTGGATAAGAATAATATCTCAAAAAAAGGCACATACACCACCACCCTTTTTGTTTTCCCGTATTTTGGATAAAAATGTGAAATTCGATGGGGTGGATTCAATAAGGACCGCATTTCCAGTCCTGCTGTCTAACCATGTTTCTGTTAAAAACATAAAATCAAGCTTTTTGAAGTTATAAAATCATTAATTAAAAAAGATTTGTTTCCCAAAGACCTGACATTGAACACTGCAAGTTTTAAGTCCGTTTGAGCAGGACCTGACTTTATCTGTTTGCAGGGGATTTGAATCAGATTTGTCTGATTAGACAATCTAACTGTTATTCTCTTCTTTAATCTGTGACTTCTGACTGTAGTTATGGAGCTAGGGGGGGGGCATTGTGTCCTCTCCCAGGGCCTCAGGTTGATAAGTGGTTTATTTTGTCAAAAAGTTCTGGAAAAGCAGAGGCCCTCAGTGTCCTAATCACTGATAGTAGTAGATAATTGAATTGTTTTTTTGCGTGCTTGGTGGTTAAATGTGTTTTTTCTATCCAAGGAACATATTTGACTCTTACTCCAGTGGAAACTCCTGAAATTCTCTCTCTCTGGCAAGGTTGGCGGTTTGATTCCCGCTCTCCCCACAGTTTATTCTGTCGTTGTGTCCTTGGGCAAGACACTTAACCCACCCTGTTTCCAGTGGTGTTCCAGCTGTAACACTGGTGAATAAAAGCTTAATGTGTACTTACTAGTTGGAAAAGCGCTATATAAAATCAATGCCATAATAACTCCAGAATGACTTTGATTTGAAGCGACGCCTAAAACCTAGTGTTCCTTGGAACATTATGCCTCCAGGTATTACAGCTGCCATCGCACAATAGACACGCCCATATGCCAGACTGAAGGGAGATGGTGCAAATAATTGTGGATGAAATGAGGCTTAGTGAATTAAAGCCATCAAAATCTCAGTGCTTTACAGTAGCAAGGAATATTGTCAAGCAACATCCTAAAAGCTTTCCTGGTGTCATGAAAGACGGCACAATGATTGGAAATGGCTATGGATCACTTTTGACTCAGATAAAAATTAGAGTAGATCATGTTAATAGAGGAAATGCTCTGCACAGACGAAGGAGGCAAAAGGTGGCCTCAATTTTAACAGCACCTTTATTTTTCACCTTTTTTACACAACAATGCGTTTTGCAGAATCCAAGATTCGATTCTGTTGTGGACAAGCCTCTTGTTAACACAACGCCACTGATTTCACTCTTCTAAACCTCAAACGTTTGAATACAGCGAGGAGGTCTTTTTAATTTGCTACAGCTTCACTTTTGTGTCGACGGCTCCTTAGACACACCATGATGCATTTATATTAGAAGACCAGATTATTAGTATTCTTTTAAATAATTAAATCTGTTTGCTTCATTGGAATCAACTTTTTGTTTCATTTTGTAAAATATTTATTATCTTATTCAATGCCAGTATAAAACAAAAATAGCTGCAGCAGTACATATAAGCTGTTTCAGGTTGAATACTTTTTGGTTTTAGCCATGCTCTAGAGCAGCAGTAGGGTTATTATTAGGGTTAAGGTTTTCTCAGTTTTTGAGAATGTTATGGAAGATTTAGTTTTAATAAAATATATTTTCTGAGTCTGGTATTATTTATGAGATGCAGAAAATTGCAGCATTAAAGTTAATGTAAAAAACAAAAAATAACTGTGAAATAATTTTGGTACTCTTGTGTATGAATGTGTGTGAATGTTGCTCTGGTGTATGAATGTGTGTGAATGTTGCTCTGGTGTATGAATGTGTGTGTGTGTTGCTCTGGTGTATGAATGTGTGTGAATGTTGCTCTGGTGTATGAATGTGTGTGAATGTTGCTCTGGTGTATGAATGTGTGTGAATGTTGCTCTGGTGTGTGAATGTTTGAGAATGTTGCTCTGGTGTATGAATGTGTGTGAATGTTGTTCTGGTGTATGAATGTGTGTGAATGTTGTTCTGGTGTATGAATGTGTGTTAATGTTGCTCTGGTGTATGAATGTGTGAATGTTGCTCTGGTGTATGAATGTGTGTGAATGTTGTTCTGGTGTATGAATGTGTGTTAATGTTGCTCTGGTGTATGAATGTGTGTGAATGTTGCTCTGGTGTATGAATGTGTGAGAATGTTGCTCTGGTGTATGAATGTGTGTGAATGTTGTTCTGGTGTATGAATGTGTGTTAATGTTGCTCTGGTGTATGAATGTGTGAATGTTGCTCTGTTGTATGAATGTGTGTGAATGTTGCTCTGGTGTATGAATGTGTGAGATTGTTGCTCTGGTGTATGAATGTTTGAGAATGTTGCTCTGGTGTATGAATGTGTGTGAATGTTGCTCTTGTGTATGAATGTGTGAATGTTACTCTGGTGTATGAATGTGTGTGAATGTTGTTCTGGTGTATGAATGTGTGTGAATGTTGCTCTGGTGTATGAATGTGTGAGAATGTTGCTCTGGTGTATGAATGTCTGTGAGTGTTGCTCTGGTGTATGAATGTGTGTGAATGTTGCTCTGCTGTATGAATGTGTGAGATTGTTGCTCTGGTGTATGAATGTTTGAGAATGTTGCTCTGGTGTATGAATGTGTGTGAATGTTGCTCTGGTGTATGAATGTGTGTGAATGTTGTTCTGGTGTATGAATGTGTGTGAATGTTGTTCTGGTGTATGAATGTGTGTGAATGTTGTTCTGGTGTATGAATGTGTGTTAATGTTGCTCTGGTGTATGAATGTGTGTGAGTGTTGCTCTAGTGTATGAATGTGTGTGAATGTTGTTCTGGTGTATGAATGTGTGAATGTTGCTCTGGTGTATGAATGTGTGTGAATGTTGTTCTGGTGTAAGAATGTGTGAGAATGTTGCTCTGGTGTATGAATGTGTGTTAATGTTGCTCTGGTGTATGAATGTGTGAGAATGTTGCTCTGGTGTATGAATGTGTGTGAGTGTTGCTCTGGTGTATGAATGTGTGTGAATGTTGCTCTGGTGTATGAATGAGTGTGAATGTTGCTCTGGTGTATGAATGTTTGAGAATGTTGCTCTGGTGTATGAATGTGTGTGAATGTTGCTCAGGTGTATGAATGTGTGTGAATGTTGTTCTGGTGTATGAATGTGTGTGAATGTTGTTCTGGTGTATGAATGTGTGTGAATGTTGTTCTGGTGTATGAATGTGTGAATGTTGCTCTGGTGTATGAATGTGTGTGAATGTTGTTCTGGTGTATGAATGTGTTAATGTTGCTCTGGTGTATGAATGTTTGAGAATGTTGCTCTGGTGCATGAATGTGTTAATGTTGCTCTGGTGTATGAATGTTTGAGAATGTTGCTCTGGTGTATGAATGTGTGAATGTTGCTCTGGTGTATGTATGTGTTAATGTTGTTCTGGTGTATGAATGTTTGTGAATGTTGTTCTGGTGAATGAATGTGTGAGAATGTTGCTCTGGTGTATGAATATGTGTGAATGTTGTTCTGGTGAATGAATGTGTGTGAATGTTGTTCTGGTGTATGAATGTTTGAGAATGTTGCTCTGGTGTATGAATGTGTTAATGTTGCTCTGGTGTATGAATGTTTGAGAATGTTGCTCTGGTGTATGAATGTGTGAATGTTGCTCTGGTGTATGAATGTGTGTGAATGTTACTCTAGTGTATGAATATGTGTGAATGTTGTTCTGGTGTATGAATGTGTGTGAATGTTGTTCTAGTGTATGAATGTGTGTGAATGTTGTTCTGGTGTATGAATGTGTGTGAATGTTGTTCTGGTGTATGAATGTGTGTGAATGTTGCTCTGGTGTATGAATGTGTGAGAATGTTGTTCTGGTGTATGAATGTGTGTAAATGTTGCTCTGGTGTATGAATGTGTGAATGTTGCTCTGGTGTATGAATGTGTTAATGTTGCTCTGGTGTATGAATGTTTGAGAATGTTGTTCTGGTGTATGAATGTGTGTAAATGTTGTTCTGGTGTATGAATGTGTGAATGTTGCTCTGGTGTATGAATGTGTTAATGTTGCTCTGGTGTATGAATGTTTGAGAATGTTGCTCTGGTGTATGAATGTGTGAATGTTGCTCTGGTGTATGTATGTGTTAATGTTGTTCTGGTGTATGAATGTTTGAGAATGTTGCTCTGGTGTATGAATGTGTTAATGTTGCTCTGGTGTATGAATGTGTGTGAATGTTGTTCTGGTGTATGAATGTGTTAATGTTGCTCTGGTGTATGAATGTTTGAGAATGTTGCTCTGGTGTATGAATGTGTGAATGTTGCTCTGGTGTATGAATGTTTGAGAATGTTGCTCTGGTGTATGAATGTGTGTGAATGTTGTTCTGGTGTATAAATGTGTGTGAATGTTGTTCTGGTGTATGAATGTGTGTGAATGTTGCTCTGGTGTATGAATGTGTGTGAATGTTGTTCTGGTGTATGAATGTGTGAATGTTGCTCTGGTGTATGAATGTGTGTGAATGTTGTTCTGGTGTATGAATGTGTGTGAATGTTGTTCTGGTGTATGAATGTGTGTGAATGTTGTTCTGGTGTATGAATGTGTGAATGTTGCTCTGGTGTATGAATGTGTGTGAATGTTGTTCTGGTGTATGAATGTGTTAATGTTGCTCTGGTGTATGAATGTTTGAGAATGTTGCTCTGGTGCATGAATGTGTTAATGTTGCTCTGGTGTATGAATGTTTGAGAATGTTGCTCTGGTGTATGAATGTGTGAATGTTGCTCTGGTGTATGAATATGTGTGAATGTTGTTCTGGTGTATGAATGTGTGTGAATGTTGTTCTGGTGTATGAATGTTTGTGAATGTTGTTCTGGTGAATGAATGTGTGAGAATGTTGCTCTGGTGTATGAATGTGTGTGAATGTTGTTCTGGTGAATGAAGGTGTGTGAATGTTGTTCTGGTGTATGAATGTTTGAGAATGTTGCTCTGGTGTATGAATGTGTTAATGTTGCTCTGGTGTATGAATGTTTGAGAATGTTGCTCTGGTGTATGAATGTGTGAATGTTGCTCTGGTGTATTAATGTGTGTCAATGTTACTCTAGTGTATGAATATGTGTGAATGTTGTTCTGGTGTATGAATGTGTGTAAATTTTGCTCTGGTGTATGAATGTGTGTGAATGTTGTTCTAGTGTATGAATGTGTGTGAATGTTGTTCTGGTGTATGAATGTGTGTGAATGTTGTTCTGGTGTATGAATGTGTGTGAATGTTGCTCTGGTGTATGAATGTGTGAGAATGTTGTTCTGGTGTATGAATGTGTGTAAATGTTGCTCTGGTGTATGAATGTGTGAATGTTGCTCTGGTGTATGAATGTGTTAATGTTGCTCTGGTGTATGAATGTTTGAGAATGTTGTTCTGGTGTATGAATGTGTGTAAATGTTGTTCTGGTGTATGAATGTGTGTGAATGTTGCTCTGGTGTATGAAATGTTGCTCTGGTGTATGAATGTTTGAGAATGTTGCTCTGGTGTATGAATGTGAATGTTGCTCTGGTGTATGTATGTGTTAATGTTGCTCTGGTGTATGAATGTTTGAGAATGTTGCTCTGGTGTATGAATGTGTTAATGTTGCTCTGGTGTATGAATGTGTGTGAATGTTGTTCTGGTGTATGAATGTGTTAATGTTGCTCTGGTGTATGAATGTTTGAGAATGTTGCTCTGGTGTAAGAATGTGTGAATGTTGCTCTGGTGTATGAATGTTTGAGAATGTTGCTCTGGTGTATGAATGTGTGTGAATGTTGTTCTGGTGTATGAATGTGTGTGAATGTTGCTCTGGTGTATGAATGTGTGTGAATGTTGTTCTGGTGTATGAATGTGTGTGTGAATGTTGCTCTGGTGTATGAATGTGTGTGAATGTTGTTCTGGTGTATGAATGTGTGTGAATGTTGTTCTGGTGTATGAATGTGTGAATGTTGCTCTGGTGTATGAATGTGTGAATGTTGTTCTGGTGTATGAATGTGTGTGAATGTTGCTCTGGTGTATGAATGTGTGTGAATGTTGTTCTGGTGTATGAATGTGTGTGAATGTTGCTCTGGTGTATGAATGTGTGTGAATGTTGCTCTGGTGTATGAATGTGTGAATGTTGCTCTGGTGTATGAATGTGTGAATGTTGCTCTTGTGTATGAATGTGTGTAAATGTTGTTCTGGTGTATGAATGTGTGTGAATGTTGCTCTGGTGTATGAATGTGTTAATGTTGCTCTGGTGTATGAATGTTTGAGAATGTTGCTCTGGTGAATGAATGTGTTAATGTTGCTCTGGTGTATGAATGTGTAAATGTTGCTCTGGTGTATAAATGTCTGTGAATGTTGTTCTGGTGTATGAATGTGTTAATGTTGCTCTGGTGTATGAATGTTTGAGAATGTTGCTCTAGTGTATGAATGTGTTAATGTTGTTCTGGTGTATGAATGTGTGTGAATGTTGCTCTGGTGTATGGATGTGTTAATGTTGCTCTGGTGTATGAATGTTTGAGAACGTTGCTCTGGTGAATGAATGTGTTAATGTTGCTCTGGTGTATGAATGTGTGAATGTTGCTCTGGTGTATAAATGTGTGTGAATGTTGTTCTGGTGTATGAATGTGTTAATGTTGCTCTGGTGTATGAATGTTTGAGAATGTTGCTCTACTGTATGAATGTGTTAATGTTGCTCTGGTGTATGAATGTTTGAGAATGTTGCTCTGGTGTATGAATGTGTGAAAGTTTTAATGGTGTATGAATGTGTGTGAATGTTGTTCTGGTGTATGAATGTGTGTGAATGTTGTTCTGGTGTATGAATGTGTTAATGTTGCTCTGGTGTATGAATGTTTGAGAATGTTGCTCTGGTGTATGAATGTGTTAATGTTGCTCTGGTGTATGAATGTGTGTGAATGTTGTTCTGGTGTATGAATGTGTGTAAATGTTGTTCTGGTGTTTGAATGTGTGTGAATGTTGCTCTGGTGTATGAATGTGTTAATGTTGCTCTGGTGTATGAATGTTTGAGAATGTTGCTCTGGTGTATGAATGTGTGAATGTTGCTCTGGTGTATGAATGTGTTATTGTTGCTCTGGTGTATAGATGTGTTAATGTTGCTCTGGTGTATGAATGTTTGAGAACGTTGCTCTGGTGAATGAATGTGTTAATGTTGCTCTGGTGTATGAATGTGTGAATGTTGCTCTGGTGTATAAATGTGTGTGAATGTTGTTCTGGTGTATGAATGTGTTAATTTTGCTCTGGTGTATGAATGTTTGAGAATGTTGCTCTACTGTATGAATGTGTTAATGTTGCTCTGGTGTATGAATGTTTGAGAATGTTGCTCTGGTGTATGAATGTGTGAAAGTTTTAATGGTGTATGAATGTGTGTGAATGTTGTTCTGGTGTATGAATGTGTGTGAATGTTGTTCTGGTGTATGAATGTGTTAATGTTGCTCTGGTGTAATAATAATAATAATAATAATAATATAATAATAATGGATTGGATTTATATTGCGCTTTACTCCCGAGGGACCAAGGGACTCAAAGCGCTTACAGTCTGTCCATTATTCATTCATACACAGTCATACTGGTGATGGTAAGCTACAACTGTAGCCACAGATGCCCTGGGGCAGACTGACAGAGACGTGGCAGCCATTTTGCGCCTCTGGCCTCTCGACCATCACCACATACATTCACTCAACATTCATACACATTCAGAGGCAAGGCACAATGACAGTTTTTGAATTGTGGGAGAGCGGGAATCGAACCCACTACCTTCCGGTTGAAGGGCAACCGCTCTACCACTGAGCCACCTGAATGTTTGAGAATGTTGCTCTGGTGTATGAATGTGTTAATGTTGCTCTGGTGTATGAATGTTTGAGAATGTTGCTCTGGTGTATGAATGTGTGAATGTTGCTCTGGTGTATGAATGTGTTATTGTTGCTCTGGTGTATGAATGTTTGAGAATGTTGCTCTGGTGTATGAATGTGTTAATGTTGCTCTGGTGTATGAATGTTTGAGAATGTTGCTCTGGTGTATGAATTGTGAATGTTGCTCTGGTGTATGAATGTGTTATTGTTGCTCTGGTGTATGAATGTTTGAGAATGTTGCTCTGGTGTATGAATGTGTTAATATTGCTCTGGTGTATGAATGTGTGAATGTTGCTCTGGTGTATGAATGTGTGTGAATGTTGTTCTGGTGTATGAATGTGTTAATGTTGCTCTGGTGTATGAATGTTTGAGAATGTTGCTCTGGTGTATAAATGTGTGAATGTTGCTCTGGTGTATGAATGTTTGAGAATGTTGCTCTGGTGTATGAATGTGTGTGAATGTTGTTCCAGTGTATGAATGTGTGTGAATGTTGTTCTGGTGTATGAATGTGTGTGAATGTTGCTCTGGTGTATGAATGTGTGTGGATGTTGTTCTGGTGTATGAATGTGTATAAATGTTGCTTTGGTGTATGAATGTGTGAGAATGTTGTTCTGGTGTATGAATGTGTGTGAATGTTGCTCTGGTGTATGAATGTGTTAATGTTGCTCTGGTGAATGAATGTTTGAGAATGTTGCTCTGGTGTATGAATGTGTGAAAGTTGCTCTGGTGTATGAATGTGTGTGAATGTTGTTCTGGTGTATGAATGTGTGTAAATGGTGTTCTGGTGTATGAATGTGTGTGAATGTTGTTCTGGTGTATGAATGTGTGTGAATGTTGCTCTGGTGTATGAATGTGTGTGAATGTTGTTGTGGTGTATGAATGTGTGTGAATGTTGTTCTGGTGTATGAATGTGTGTGAATGTTGCTCTGGTGTATGAATGTGTGTGAATGTTGTTCTGGTGTATGAATGTGTGTGAATGTTGCTCTGGTGTATGAATGTGTGAGAATGTTGTTCTGGTGTATGAATGTGTGTGAATGTTGCTCTGGTGTATGAATGTGTGAATGTTGCTCTGTTGTATGAATGTGTTAATGTTGCTCTGGTGTATGAATGTTTGAGAATGTTGCTCTGGTGTATGAATGTGTTAATGTTGCTCTGGTGTATGAATGTTTTTGAATGTTGCTCTGGTGTATGAATGTGTGAATGTTGCTCTGGTGTATGAATGTGTGTAAATGTTGTTCTGGTGTATGAATGTGTGTAAATGTTGCTCTGTTGTATGAATGTGTTAATGTTGCTCTGGTGTATGAATGTTTGAGAATGTTGCTCTGGTGTATGAATGTGTGTAAATGTTGCTCTGGTGAATGAATGTGTGTGAATGTTGCTCTGGTGAATGAATGTGTGTGAATGTTGCTCTGGTGTATGAATATGTATGAATGTTGTTCTGATGTATGAATGTGTGTGAATGTTGCTCTGGTGTATGAATGTGTGTGAATGTTGCTCTGGTGTATGAATGTGTGAATGTTGCTCTGGTGTATAAATGTGTGTGAATGTTGTTTTGGTGTATGAATGTGTTAATGTTGCTCTGGTGTATGAATGTTTGAGAATGTTGCTCTGGTGTATGAATGTGTTAATGCTGCTCTGGTGTATGAATGTTTGAGAATGTTGCTCTGGTGTATGAATGTGTGAAAGTTGCTCTGGTGTATGAATGTGTGTGAATGTTGTTCTGGTGTATGAATGTGTGTGAATGTTGTTCTGGTGTATGAATGTGTGAATATGTTGCTCTGGTGTATGAATGTGTGTGAATGTTGTTCTGGTGTATGAATGTGTGTGAATGTTGTTCTGGTGTATGAATGTGTGTGAATGTTGCTCTGGTGTGTGAATGTGTGTGAATGTTGTTCTGTTGTATGAATGTGTGTGAATGTTGTTGTGGTGTATGAATGTGTGTGAATGTTGTTCTGGTGTATGAATGTGTGTGAATGTTGCTCTGGTGTATGAATGTGTGTGAATGTTGTTCTGGTGTATGAATGTGTGTGAATGTTGCTCTGGTGTATGAATGTGTGAGAATGTTGTTCTGGTGTATGAATGTGTGTGAATGTTGCTCTGGTGTATGAATGTGTGAATGTTGCTCTGGTGTATGAATGTGTTAATGTTGCTCTGGTGTATGAATGTTTGAGAATGTTGCTCTGGTGTATGAATGTGTTAATGTTGCTCTGGTGTATGAATGTTTTTGAATGTTGCTCTGGTGTATGAATGTGTGAATGTTGCTCTGGTGTATGAATGTGTGTAAATGTTGTTCTGGTGTATGAATGTGTGTAAATGTTGCTCTGTTGTATGAATGTGTTAATGTTGCTCTGGTGTATGAATGTTTGAGAATGTTGCTCTGGTGTATGAATGTGTGTAAATGTTGCTCTGGTGAATGAATGTGTGTGAATGTTGCTCTGGTGAATGAATGTGTGTGAATGTTGCTCTGGTGTATGAATATGTATGAATGTTGTTCTGATGTATGAATGTGTGTAAATGTTGCTCTGGTGTATGAATGTGTGTGAATGTTGCTCTGGTGTATGAATGTGTGAATGTTGCTCTGGTGTATAAATGTGTGTGAATGTTGCTCTGGTGTATGAATGTGTTAATGTTGCTCTGGTGTATGAATGTTTGAGAATGTTGCTCTGGTGTATGAATGTGTTAATGTTGCTCTGGTGTATGAATGTTTGAGAATGTTGCTCTGGTGTATGAATGTGTGAATGTTGCTCTGGTGTATGAATGTGTGTATGAATGTTGTTCTGGTGTATGAATGTGTGTGAATGTTGCTCTGGTGTATGAATGTGTGTGAATGTTGCTCTGGTGTATGAATGTTTGAGAATGTTGCTCTGGTGTATGAATGTGTGTGAGTGTTGCTCTGGTGTATGAATGTGTGTAAATGTTGCTCTTGTGAATGAATGTGTGTGAATGTTGCTCTGGTGAATGAATGTGTTAATGTTGCTCTGGTATATGAATGTGTATGAATGTTGTTCTGATGTATGAATGTGTGTGAATGTTGCTCTGGTGTATGAATGTTTGAGAATGTTGCTCTGGTGTATGAATGTGTTAATGTTGCTCTTGTGTATAAATGTGTGTGAATGTTGTTCTGATGTATGAATGTTTGAGAATGTTGCTCTGGTGTATGAATGTGTATGAATGTTGTTCTGATGTATGAATGTGTGTGAATGTTACTCTGGCGTATGAATGTGTGTGGATGTTGCTCTGGTGTATGAATGTGTGTGAAAGTTGCTCTGGTGTATGAATGTGTTAATGTTGCTCTGGTGTATGAATGTTTGAGAATGTTGCTCTGCTGTATGAATGTGTTAATGTTGCTCTGGTGTATGAATTTGTGTGAATGTTGTTCTGGTGTATGAATGTGTTAATGTTGCTTTGGTGTATGAATCTTTGAGAATGTTGCTCTGGTGTATGAATGTGTGTGAATGTTGTTCTGGTGTATGAATGTGTGAATGTTGTTCTGGTGTATGAATGTGTGTGAATGTTGCTCTGGTGTATGAATGTGTGTGAATGTTGTTCTGGTGTATGAATGTGTGTGAATGTTGCTCTGGTGTATGAATGTGTTAATGTTGCTCTGGTGTATGAATGTGTGAATGTTGCTCTGATGTATAATGTGTGAATGTTACTCTGGTGTATGAATGTGTGTAAATGTTGTTCTGGTGTATGAATGTGTGAATGTTGCTCTGGTGTATGAATGTGTGAATGTTGCTCTGGTGTTTGAATGTGTGAATGTTGCTCTGGTGTATGAATGTGTTAATGTTGCTCTGGTGTATGAATGTTTGAGAATGTTGCTCTTGTGTATGAATGTGTTAATGTTGCTCTGGTGTATGAATGTGTGAATGTTGCTCTGGTGTGTGAATGTGTGAATGTTGCTCTGGTGTATGAATGTGTGAATGTTGCTCTGGTGTATAAATGTGTGTGAATGTTTTTCTGGTGTATGAATGTGTGAATGTTGCTCTGGTGTGTGAATGTGTGAATGTTGCTCTGGTGTATGAATGTGTGTAAATGTTGTTCTGGTGTATGAATGTGTGTGAATGTTTCTCTGGTGTATGAATGTGTTAATGTTGCTCTGGTGTATGAATGTTTGAGAATGTTGCTCTGGTGAATGAATGTCTTAATGTTGCTCTGGTGTATGAATGTGTGAATGTTGCTCTGGTGTATAAATGTGTGTGAATTTTTTTCTGGTGTATGAATGTGTGGATGTTGCTCTGGTGTATGAATGTTTGAGAATGTTGCTCTGGTGTATGAATGTGTGAAAGTTGCTCTGGTGTATGAATGTGTGTGAATGTTGTTCTGGTGTATGAATGTGTGTGAATGTTGCTCTGGTGTGTGAATGTGTGTGAATGTTGTTCTGTTGTATGAATGTGTGTGAATGTTGCTCTGGTGTATGAATGTGTGAGAATGTTGTTCTGGTGTATGAATGTGTGTGAATGATGCTCTGGTGTATGAATGTGTGAAAGTTGCTCTGGTGCATGAATGTGTTAATGTTGCTCTGGTGTATGAATGTTTGAGAATGTTGCTCTGGTGTATGAATGTGTTAATGTTGCTCTGGTATATGAATGTTTTTGAATGTTGCTCTGGTGTATGAATGTGTGAATGTTGCTCTGGTGTATGAATGTGTGTAAATGTTGTTCTGGTGTATGAATGTGTGTGAATGTTGCTCTGGTGTATGAATGTGTTAATGTTGCTCTGGTGTATGAATGTTTGAGAATGTTTCTCTGGTGTATAAATGTGTGTGAGTGTTGCTCTGGTGTATGAATGTGTGTAAATGTTGCTCTGGTGAATGAATGTGTGTGAATGTTGCTCTGGTGAATGAATGTGTGTGAATGTTGCTCTGGTGTATGAATGTGTATGAATGTTGTTCTGATGTATGAATGTTCGAGAATGTTGCTCTGGTGTATGAATGTTTGAGAATGTTACTCTGGCGTATGAATGTGTGTGGATGTTGCTCTGGTGTATGAATGTGTGTGAATGTTGCTCTGGTGTATGAATGTGTTAATGTTGCTCTGGTGTATGAATGTTTGAGAATGTTGCTCTGGTGTATGAATGTGTGAATGTTGCTCTGGTGTATGAATGTGTTAATGTTGCTCTGGTGTATGAATGTTTGAGAAAGTTGCTCTGCTGTATGTATGTGTTAATGTTGCTCTGGTGTATGAATGTGTGAATGTTGCTCTGGTGTATGAATGTTTGAGAATGTTGCTCTGGTGTATGAATGTGTGTGAATGTTGTTCTGGTGTATAAATGTGTGTGAATGTGGTTCTGGTGTATGAATGTGTGTGAATGTTGCTCTGGTGTATGAATGTGTGTGAATGTTGTTCTGGTGTATGAATGTGTGTGAATGTTGCTCTGGTGTATGAATGTGTGTGAATGTTGTTCTGGTGTATGAATGTGTGTGAATGTTGCTCTGGTGTATGAATGTGTGAATGTTGCTCTGGTGTATGAATGTGTGAATGTTGCTCTGGTGTATGAATGTGTGAATGTTACTCTGGTGTATGAATGTGTGTAAATGTTGTTCTGGTGTATGAATGTGTGAATGTTGCTCTGGTGTATGAATGTGTGAATGTTGCTCTGGTGTTTGAATGTGTGAATGTTGCTCTGGTGTATGAATGTGTTAATGTTGCTCTGGTGTATGAATGTTTGAGAATGTTGCTCTGGTGTATGAATGTGTGAATGTTGCTCTGGTGTGTGAATGTGTGAATGTTGCTCTGGTGTATGAATGTGTGTGAATGTTGCTCTGGTGTATAAATGTGTGTGAATGTTGCTCTGGTGTATGAATGTGTGTGAATGTTGCTCTGGTGTGTGAATGTGTGAATGTTGCTCTGGTGTATGAATGTGTGTAAATGTTGTTCTGGTGTATGAATGTGTGTGAATGTTGCTCTGGTGTATGAATGTGTGTGAATGTTGCTCTGGTGTATGAATGTGTGAGAATGTTGCTCTGGTGTATGAATGTGTGTGAATGTTGCTCTGGTGTATGAATGTGTGAATGTTGCTCTGGTGTATAAATGTGTGTGAATGTTTTTCTGGTGTATGAATGTGTTAATGTTGCTCTGGTGTATGAATGTTTGAGAATGTTGCTCTGGTGTATGAATGTGTGAAGGTTGCTCTGGTGTATGAATGTGTGTGAATGTTGTTCTGGTGTATGAATGTTTGAGAATGTTGCTCTGGTGTATAAATGTGTGTGAGTGTTGCTCTGGTGTATCAATGTGTGTAAATGTTGCTCTGGTGAATGAATGTGTGCGAATGTTGCTCTGGTGAATGAATGTGTGTGAATGTTGCTCTGGTGTATGAATGTGTATGAATGTTGTTCTGATGTATGAATGTTTGAGAATGTTGCTCTGGTGTATGAATGTTTGAGAATGTTGCTCTGGTGTATGAATGTGTGTAATGTTGTTACTCTGGCGTATGAATGTGTGTGGATGTTGCTCTGGTGTATGAATGTGTGTGAATGTTGCTCTGGTGTATGAATGTGTTAATGTTGCACTGGTGTATGAATGTTTGAGAATGTTGCTCTGGTGTATGAAATGTGAATGTTGCTCTGGTGTATGAATGTGTTAATGTTGCTCTGGTATGAATGTTTGAGAATGTTGCTCTGGTGTATGAATGTGTTAATGTTGCTCTGGTGTATGAATGTGTGTGAATGTTGTTCTGGTGTATGAATGTGTGTGAATGTTGCTCTGGTGTATGAATGTTTGAGAATGTTGCTCTGGTGTATGAATGTGTGAATGTTGCTCTGGTGTATGAATGTTTGAGAATGTTGCTCTGGTGTATGAATGTGTGTGAATGTTGTTCTGGTGTATGAATGTGTGTGAATGTTGTTCTGGTGTATAAATGTGTGTGAATGTTGTTCTGGTGTATGAATGTGTGTGAATGTTGCTCTGGTGTATGAATGTGTGTGAATGTTGTTCTGGTGTATGAATGTGTGTGAATGTTGTTCTGGTGTATGAATGTGTGTGAATGTTGCTCTGGTGTATGAATGTGTGTGAATGTTGTTCTGGTGTATGAATGTGTGAATGTTGCTCTGGTGAATGAATGTGTGTGAATGTTGCTCTGGTGTATGAATGTGTATGAATGTTGTTCTGATGTATGAATGTTTGAGAATGTTGCTCTGGTGTATGAATGTTTGAGAATGTTGCTCTGGTGTATGAATGTGTGTGAATGTTACTCTGGCGTATGAATGTGTGTGGATGTTGCTCTGGTGTATGAATGTGTGTGAATGTTGCTCTGGTGTATGAATGTGTTAATGTTGCTCTGGTGTATGAATGTTTGAGAATGTTGCTCTGGTGTATGAATGTGTGAATGTTGCTCTGGTGTATGAATGTGTTAATGTTGCTCTGGTGTATGAATGTTTGAGAATGTTGCTCTGCTGTATGAATGTGTTAATGTTGCTCTGGTGTATGAATTTGTGTGAATGTTGTTCTGGTGTATGAATATGTTAATGTTGCTTTGGTGTATGAATGTTTGAGAATGTTGCTCTGGTGTATGAATGTGTGAATGTTGCTCTGGTGTATAAATGTTTGAGAATGTTGCTCTGGTGTATGAATGTGTGTGAATGTTGCTCTGGTGTATGAATGTGTGTGAATGTTGCTCTGGTGTATGAATGTGTGTGAATGTTGCTCTGGTGTATGAATGTGTGAATGTTGCTCTGGTGTATGAATGTGTGTGAATGTTGTTCTGGTGTATGAATGTGTGTGAATGTTGTTCTGGTGTATGAATGTGTGTGAATGTTGCTCTGGTGTATGAATATGTGTGAATGTTGTTCTGGTGTATGAATGTGTGTGAATGTTGCTCTGGTGTATGAATGTGTGAATGTTGCTCTGGTGTATGAATGTGTGAATGTTGCTCTGGTGTATGAATGTGTGAATGTTGCTCTGGTGTATGAATGTGTGTAAATGTTGTTCTGGTGTATGAATGTGTGAATGTTGCTCTGGTGTATGAATGTGTGAATGTTGCTCTGGTGTATGAATGTGTGAATGTTGCTCTGGTGTATGAATGTGTGAGAATGTTGCTCTGGTGTATGAATGTTTGAGAATGTTGCTCTGGTGTATGAATGTGTTAATGTTGCTCTGGTGTATGAATGTGTGAATGTTGCTCTGGTGTATGAATGTGTGTTGCTCTGGTGTATGAATGTGTGAATGTTGCTCTGGTGTATGAATGTGTGTGAATGTTGCTCTGGTGTATGAATGTGTGAATGTTGCTCTGGTGTATGAATGTGTGAATGTTGCTCTGGTGTATGAATGTGTGTAAATGTTGTTCTGGTGTATGAATGTGTGTGAATGTTGCTCTGGTGTATGAATGTGTGAGAATGTTGCTCTGGTGTATGAATGTGTGAATGTTGCTCTGGTGTATGAATGTGTGTGTTGCTCTGGTGTATAAATGTGTGTGAATGTTGCTCTGGTGTATGAATGTGTTAATGTTGCTCTGGTGTATGAATGTTTGAGAATGTTGCTCTGGTGTATGAATGTGTGAAATGTTGCTCTGGTGTATGAATGTGTGTGAATGTTGTTCTGGTGAATGAATGTGTGAGAATGTTGCTCTGGTGTATGAATGTGTGTGAATGTTGTTCTGGTGTATGAATGTTTGAGAATGTTGCTCTGGTGTATGAATGTGTTAATGTTGCTCTGGTGTATGAATGTTTGAGAATGTTGCTCTGGTGTATTAATGTGTGTGAATGTTGCTCTGGTGTATGAATGTGTGTGAATGTTGCTCTAGTGTATGAATGTGTGTGAATGTTGTTCTGGTGTATGAATGTGTGTGAATGTTGCTCTAGTGTATGAATGTGTGTGAATGTTGTTCTAGTGTATGAATGTGTGAATGTTGTTCTGGTGTATGAATATGTGTGAATGTTGCTCTGGTGTATGAATGTGTGAGAATGTTGTTCTGGTGTATGAATGTGTGTGAATGTTGCTCTGGTGTATGAATGTGTTAATGTTGCTCTGGTGTATGAATGTTTGAGAATGTTGCTCTGGTGTATGAATGTTTGAGAATGTTGCTCTGGTGTATGAATGTGTTAATGTTGCTCTGGTGTATGAATGTGTGAGAATGTTGCTCTGGTGTATGAATGTGTAAATGTTGTTCTGGTGTATGAATGTGTGTGAATGTTGCTCTGGTGTATGAATGTGTTAATGTTGCTCTGGTGTATGAATGTTTGAGAATGTTGCTCTGGTGTATGAATGTGTGAATGTTGCTCTGGTGTATGAATGTGTTAATGTTGCTCTGGTGTATGAATGTGTGAGAATGTTGCTCTGGTGTATGAATGTGTGTGAATGTTGCTCTGGTGTATGAATGTGTGTGAATGTTGTTCTGGTGTATGAATGTGTGTGAATGTTGCTCTGGTGTATGAATGTGTGTGAATGTTGTTCTGGTGTATGAATGTGTGTGAATGTTGCTCTGGTGTATGAATGTGTGTGAATGTTGTTGTGTGTATGAATGTGTGTGAATGTTGCTCTGGTGTATGAATGTGTGAATGTTGTTCTGGTGTATGAATGTGTGTGAATGTTGCTCTGGTGTATGAATGTGTGAGAATGTTGTTCTGGTGTATGAATGTGTGAATGTTGCTCTGGTGTATGAATGTGTTAATGTTGCTCTGGTGTATGAATGTTTGAGAATGTTGCTCTGGTGTATGAATGTGTTAATGTTGCTCTGGTGTATGAATGTGTTGAATGTTGCTCTGGTGTATGAATGTGTGAATGTTGCTCTGGTGTATAAATGTGTGTAAATGTTGTTCTGGTGTATGAATGTGTGTGAATGTTGCTCTGGTGTATGAATGTGTGTGAATGTTGTTCTGGTGTATGAATGTTTGAGAATGTTGCTCTGGTGTATGAATGTGTGTAAATGTTGCTCTTGTGAATGAATGTGTGAATGTTGCTCTGGTGAATGAATGTGTGTGAATGTTGCTCTGGTGTATGAATGTGTATGAATGTTGTTCCGATGTATGAATGTGTGTGAATGTTGCTCTGGTGTATGAATGTGTGTGAATGTTGCTCTGGTGTATGAATGTGTTAATGTTGCTCTGGTGTATGAATGTGTTAATGTTGCTCTGGTGTATGAATGTGTTAATGTTGCTCTGGTGTATGAATGTTTGAGAATGTTGCTCTGGTGAATGAATGTGTTAATGTTGCTCTGGTGTATGAATGTGTGAATGTTGCTCTGGTGTATGAATGTGTGTGAATGTTGCTCTGGTGTATGAATGTGTGTAAATGTTGTTCTGGTGTATGAATGTGTGAATGTTGCTCTGGTGTATGAATGTGTTAATGTTGCTCTGGTGTATGAATGTTTGAGAATGTTGCTCTGGTGTATGAATGTGTGTAAATGTTGTCTAGTGTATGAATGTGTGTGAATGTTGCTCTGGTGTATGAATGTGTGAGAATGTTGCTCTGGTGTATGAATGTGTAATGTTGCTTCTGGTGTATGAATGTGTGTGAATGTTGCTCTAGTGTATGAATGTGTTAATGTTGCTCTGGTGTATGAATGTGTTTGAGAATGTTGCTCTGGTGTATAGAATGTGAATGTTGCTCTGGTGTATGAATGTGTTAATGTTGCTCTGGTGTATGAATGTTTGAGAATGTTGCTCTGGTGTATGAATGTGTTAATGTTGCTCTGGTGTATGAATGTTTGAGAATGTTGCTCTGGTGTATGAATGTGTGAAATGTTGCTCTGGTGTATGAATGTGTGTGAATGTTGTTCTGGTGTATGAATGTGTGTGAATGTTGTTCTGGTGTATGAATGTGTGAATGTTGTTCTAGTGTATGAATGTGTGTGAATGTTGCTCTGGTGTATGAATGTGTGTGAATGTTGTTCTGGTGTATGAATGTGTGTGAATGTTGCTCTGGTGTATGAATGTGTGAATGTTGTTCTGGTGTATGAATGTGTTAATGTTGCTCTGGTGTATGAATGTGTGAAAGTTGCTCTGGTGTATGAATGTGTGTGAATGTTGTTCTGGTGTATGAATGTGTGAATGTTGCTCTGGTGTATGAATGTGTGTGAATGTTGCTCTGGTGTATGAATGTGTGAATGTTGCTCTAGTGTATGAATGTGTGAAAGTTGTTCTGGTGTATGAATGTGTGAATGTTGCTCTGGTGTATGAATGTGTAGAATGTTGCTCTGGTGTATGAATGTGTGTAATGTTGCTCTGGTGTATGAATGTTTGAGAATGTTGCTCTGGTGTATGAATGTGTTAATGTTGCTCTGGTGTATGAATGTGTGTTTGAATGTTGCTCTGGTGTATGAATGTGTGAATGTTGCTCTGGTGTATGAATGTATGTGTGAAATGTTGTTCTGGTGTATGAAGGTGTGTGAATGTTGCTCTGGTGTATGAATGTGTGTAATGTTGCTCTGGTGTATGAATTGTTTGAGAATGTTGCTCTGGTGTATGAATGTGTGAAATGTTGCTCTGGTGAATGAATGTGTGAATGTTGCTCTGGTGTATGAATTGTGTGAATGTTGCTCTGGTGTATGAATGTGTGTCAATGTTGTTCCGATGTATGAATGTATGAATGTGTGAATGTTGCTCTGGTGTATGAATGTGTTAATGTTGCTCTGGTGTATGAATGTGTGTGAATGTTGCTCTGGTGTATGAATGTGTGAATGTTGCTCTGGTGTATGAATGTGTTAATGTTGCTCTGGTGTATGAATGTTTGAGAATGTTGCTCTGGTGTATGAATGTGTGTGAATGTTGCTCTGGTGTATGAATGTGTGTGAATGTTGCTCTGGTGTATGAATGTGTTAATGTTGCTCTGGTGTATGAATGTGTTGAGAATGTTGCGCTGGTGTATGAATGTGTGAGATATTGCTCTAGTGTATGAATGTGTTAATGTTGCTCTGGTGTATGAATGTTTGAGAATGTTGCTCTGGTGTATGAATGTGTGTAAATGTTGCTCTGGTGAATGAATGTGTGTGAATGTTGCTCTGGTGAATGAATGTGTGTGAATGTTGCTCTGGTGTATGAATGTGTGAATGTTGCTCTGGTGTATGAATGTGTGTAAAATGTTGCTCTGGTGTATGAATGTGTGAATGTTGCTCTGGTGTATGAAATGTGTGAATGTTGCTCTGGTGTATGAATGTGTGAATGTTGCTCTGGTGTATGAATGTGTTAATGTTGCTCTGGTGTATGAATGTTTGAGAATGTTGCTCTGGTGTATGAATGTGTAAATGTTGCTCTGGTGTATGAATGTGTGAATGTTGCTCTGGTGTATGAATGTGTGTGAATGTTGCTCTGGTGTATGAATGTGTGTGAATGTTGTTCTGGTGTATGAATGTGTGTGAATGTTGCTCTGGTGTATGAATGTGTGCTCTGGTGTATGAATGTGTGTAAATGTTGTTCTGGTGTATGAATGTGTGAATGTTGCTCTGGTGTATGAATGTTTGAGAATGTTGCTCTGGTGTATGAATGTGTGTAATGTTGCTCTGGTGTATGAATGTGTGTGAATGTTGCTCTGGTGTATGAATGTGTGTGAATGTTGCTCTGGTGTATGAATGTGTGTGAATGTTGTTCTGGTGTATGAATGTGTGTGAATGTTGCTCTGGTGTATGAATGTGTGAATGTTGCTCTGGTGTATGAATGTGTGAATGTTGCTCTGGTGTATGAATGTGTGAATGTTGCTCTGGTGTATGAATGTGTGTAAATGTTGCTCTGGTGTATGAATGTGTGAATGTTGCTCTGGTGTATGAATGTGTGAATGTTGCTCTGGTGTATGAATGTGTGTGAATGTTGCTCTGGTGTATGAATGTGTTAATGTTGCTCTGGTGTATGAATGTTTGAGAATGTTGCTCTGGTGTATGAATGTGTGTAAATGTTGCTCTGGTGAATGTGTGTGAATGTTGCTCTGGTGTATGAATGTGTGAATGTTGCTCTGGTGTATGAATGTGTGAATGTTTTTCTGGTGTATGAATGTGTGTGAATGTTGCTCTGGTGTATGAATGTGTGAATGTTGCTCTGGTGTATGAATGTGTGTGAATGTTGTTCTGGTGTATGAATGTGTGTGAATGTTGCTCTGGTGTATGAATGTGTTAATGTTGCTCTGGTGTATGAATGTTTGAGAATGTTGCTCTGGTGAATGAATGTGTTAATGTTGCTCTGGTGTATGAATGTGAATGTTGCTCTGGTGTATGAAATGTGTGTGTTAATGTTGCTCTGGTGTATGAATGTTTGAGAATGTTGCTCTGGTGTATGAATGTGTGTGAATGTTGCTCTGGTGTATGAATGTGTGTGAATGTTGTTCTGGTGTATGAAATGTGTGAGAATGTTGCTCTGGTGTATAAATGTGTGAATGTTGCTCTGGTGTATGAATGTGTGTAAATGTTGCTCTGGTGAATGAATGTGTGTGAATGTTGCTCTGGTGAATGAATGTGTGTGAATGTTGCTCTGGTGTATGAATGTGTATGAATGTTGTTCTGATGTATGAATGTGTGTGAATGTTGCTCTGGTGTATGAATGTTTGAGAATGTTGCTCTGGTGTATGAATGTGTGTGAATGTTGCTCTGGTGTATGAACGTGTGTGGATGTTGCTCTGGTGTATGAATGTGTGTGAATGTTGCTCTGGTGTATGAATGTGTTAATGTTGCTCTGGTGTATGAATGTTTGAGAATGTTGCTCTGGTGTATGAATGTGTGAATGTTGCTCTGGTGTATGAATGTGTTAATGTTGCTCTGGTGTATGAATGTTTGAGAATGTTGCTCTGCTGTATGAATGTGTTAATGTTGCTCTGGTGTATGAATTTGTGTGAATGTTGTTCTGGTGTATGAATGTGTTAATGTTGCTCTGGTGTATGAATGTTTGAGAATGTTGCTCTGGTGTATGAATGTGTGAATGTTGCTCTGGTGTATGAATGTTTGAGAATGTTGCTCTGGTGTATGAATGTGTGTGAATGTTGTTCTGGTGTATGAATGTGTGTGAATGTTGTTCTGGTGTATAAATGTGTGTGAATGTTGTTCTGGTGTATGAATGTGTGAATGTTGCTCTGGTGTATGAATGTGTGTGAATGTTGTTCTGGTGTATGAATGTGTGAATGTTGTTCTGGTGTATGAATGTGTGAATATGTTGCTCTGGTGTATGAATGTGTGAATGTTGCTCTGGTGTATGAATGTGTTGAATGTTGCTCTGGTGTATGAATGTGTGAATGTTGCTCTGGTGTATGAATGTGTGAATGTTGCTCTGGTGTATGAATGTGTTGAATGTTGCTCTGGTGTATGAATGTGTGTAAATGTTGTTCTAGTGTATGAATGTGTGAATGTTGCTCTGGTGTATGAATGTGTGTGAATGTTGCTCTGGTGTATGAATGTGTGAATGTTGCTCTGGTGTATGAATGTGTTAATGTTGCTCTGGTGTATGAATGTTTGCGAATGTTGCTCTTGTGTATGAATGTGTGTGAATGTTGCTCTGGTGTATGAATGTGTGAATGTTGCTCTGGTGTATGAATGTGTGAATGTTGCTCTGGTGTATGAATGTGTGAATGTTGCTCTGGTGTATAAATGTGTGTGAATGTTGTTCTGGTGTATGAATGTGTGAATGTTGCTCTGGTGTGAATGTGTGAATGTTGCTCTGGTGTATGAATGTGTGTGAATGTTGCTCTGGTGTATGAATGTGTGTGAATGTTGCTCTGGTGTATGAATGTTTGAGAATGTTGCTCTGGTGAATGAATGTGTGTAATGTTGCTCTGGTGTATGAATGTGAATGTTGCTCTGGTGTATGAATGTGTGTGAATGTTGTTCTGGTGTATGAATGTGTGTGAATGTTGCTCTGGTGTATGAATGTGTGTGAGAATGTTGCTCTGGTGTATGAATGTGTGTGAAAGTTGCTCTGGTGTATGAATGTGTGTGAATGTTGTTCTGGTGAATGAATGTGTGAGAATGTTGCTCTGGTGTATGAATGTGTGAATGTTGTCTGGTGTATGAATGTTTGAGAATGTTGCTCTGGTGTATGAATGCTCTGGTGTATGAATGTTTGAGAATGTTGCTCTGGTGTATGAATGTGTGTGAATGTTGCTCTGGTGTATGAATGTGTGTGAATGTTGCTCTAGTGTATGAATGTGTGTGAATGTTGTTCTGGTGTATGAATGTGTGTGAATGTTGCTCTAGTGTATGAATGTGTGTGAATGTTGTTCTAGTTTATGAATGTGTGTGAATGTTGTTCTGGTGTATGAATGTGTGTGAATGTTGCTCTGGTGTATGAATGTGTGAATGTTGTTCTGTGTATGAATGTGTGAATGTTGCTCTGGTGTATGAATGTGTTAATGTTGCTCTGGTGTATGAATGTTTGAGAATGTTGCTCTGGTGTATGAATGTTTGAGAATGTTGCTCTGGTGTATGAATGTGTTAATGTTGCTCTGGTGTATGAATGTGTGAGAATGTTGCTCTGGTGTATGAATGTGTAAATGTTGTTCTGGTGTATGAATGTGTGAATGTTGCTCTGGTGTATGAATGTGTTAATGTTGCTCTGGTGTATGAATGTTTGAGAATGTTGCTCTGGTGTATGAGTGTGTGAATAATGCTCTGGTGTATTAATGTGTTAATGTTGCTCTGGTGTATGAATGTTTGAGAATGTTGCTCTGGTGTATGAATGTGTGAAAGTTGCTCTGGTGTATGAATGTGTGTGAATGTTGCTCTGGTGTATGAATGTGTGTGAATGTTGCTCTGGTGTATGAATGTGTGTGAATGTTGTTCTGGTGTATGAATGTGTGTGAATGTTGCTCTGGTGTATGAATGTGTGAATGTTGCTCTGGTGTATGAATGTGTGTGAATGTTGCTCTGGTGTATGAATGTGTGTGAATGTTGTTCTGGTGTATGAATGTGTGTGAATGTTGCTCTGGTGTATGAATGTGTGAGAATGTTGTTCTGGTGTATGAATGTGTGTGAATGTTGCTCTGGTGTATGAATGTGTGAATGTTGCTCTGGTGTATGAATGTGTTAATGTTGCTCTGGTGTATGAATGTTTGAGAATGTTGCTCTGGTGTATGAATGTGTTAATGTTGCTCTGGTGTATGAATGTTTTTGAATGTTGCTCTGGTGTATGAATGTGTGAATGTTGCTCTGGTGTATAAATGTGTGTAAATGTTGTTCTGGTGTATGAATGTGTGTGAATGTTGCTCTGGTTTATGAATGTGTTAATGTTGCTCTGGTGTATGAATGTTTGAGAATGTTGCTCTGGTGTATGAATGTGTGTAAATGTTGCTCTGGTGAATGAATGTGTGTGAATGTTGCTCTGGTGAATGAATGTGTGTGAATGTTGCTCTGGTGTATGAATGTGTATGAATGTTGTTCCGATGTATGAATGTGTGTGAATGTTGCTCTGGTGTATGAATGTGTGTGAATGTTGCTCTGGTGTATGAATGTGTTAATGTTGCTCTGGTGTATGAATGTGTGTGAATGTTGCTCTGGTGTATGAATGTGTTAATGTTGCTCTGGTGTATGAATGTTTGAGAATGTTGCTCTGGTGAATGAATGTGTTAATGTTGCTCTGGTGTATGAATGTGTGTGAATGTTGCTCTGGTGTATGAACGTGTGTGAATGTTGCTCTGGTGTATAAATGTGTGTAAATGTTGTTCCTGGTGTATGAATGTGTGTGAATGTTGCTCTGGTGTATGAATGTGTGAATGTTGCTCTGGTGTATGAATGTGTTAATGTTGCTCTGGTGTATGAATGTTTGAGAATGTTGCTCTGGTGTATGAATGTGTGTAAATGTTGTTCCGATGTATGAATGTGTGTGAATGTTGCTCTGGTGTATGAATGTGTGTGAATGCTGCTCTGGTGTATGAATGTGTTAATGTTGCTCTGGTGTATGAATGTGTGTGAATGTTGCTCTGGTGTATGAATGTGTTAATTTTGCTCTGGTGTATGAATGTTTGAGAATGTTGCTCTGGTGAATGAATGTGTTAATGTTGCTCTGGTGTATGAATGTGTTAATGTTGCTCTGGTGTATGAATGTTTGAGAATGTTGCTCTGGTGTATGAATGTGTTAATGTTGCTCTGGTGTATGAATGTTTGAGAATGTTGCTCTGGTGTATGAATGTGTGAAAGTTGCTCTGGTGTATGAATGTGTGTGAATGTTGTTCTGGTGTATGAATGTGTGTGAATGTTGTTCTGGTGTATGAATGTGTGTGAATGTTGTTCTGGTGTATGAATGTGTGAATGTTGCTCTGGTGTATGAATGTGTGTGAATGTTGTTCTGGTGTATGAATGTGTGTGAATGTTGCTCTGGTGTACGAATGTGTGTGAATGTTGTTCTGGTGTATGAATGTGTGTGAATGTTGCTCTGGTGTATGAATGTGTGAATGTTGCTCTGGTAGTATGAATGTGTGTGAATGTTGTTCTGGTGTATGAATGTGTGTGAATGTTGCTCTGGTGTATGAATGTGTGTGAATATTGTTCTGGTGTATGAATGCGTGTGAATGTTGCTCTGGTGTATGCATGTGTGAGAATGTTGTTCTGGTGTATGAATGTGTGTGAATGTTGCTCTGGTGTATGAATGTGTGTGAATGTTGCTCTGGTGTATGAATGTGTTAATGTTGCTCTGGTGTATGAATGTTTGAGAATGTTGCTCTGGTGTATGAATGTGTTAATGTTGCTCTGGTGTATGAATGTGTGAATGTTGCTCTGGTGTATAAATGTGTGTAAATGTTGTTCTGGTGTATGAAGGTGTGTGAATGTTAGTCAGGTGTATGAATGTGTTAATGTTGCTCTGGTGTATGAATGTTTGAGAATGTTACTCTGGTGTATGAATGTGTGTAAATGTTGCTCTGGTGAATGAATGTGTGTGAATGTTGCTCTGGTGAATGAATGTGTGTGAATGTTGCTCTGGTGTATGAATGTGTGTGAATGTTGTTCCGATGTATGAATGTCTGTGAATGTTGCTCTGGTGTATGAATGTGTGTGAATGTTGCTCTGGTGTATGAATGTGTTAATGTTGCTCTGGTGTATGAATGTGTGTGAATGTTGCTCTGGTGTATGAATGTGTGTGAATGTTGCTCTGGTGTATGAATGTGTTAATGTTGCTCTGGTGTATGAATGTTTGAGAATGTTGCTCTGATGTATGAATGTGTTAATGTTGCTCTGGTGTATGAATGTTTTTGAATGTTGCTCTGGTGTATGAATGTGTTAATGTTGCTCTGGTGTATGAATGTTTGAGAATGTTGCGCTGGTGTATGAATGTGTGAATGTTGCTCTGGTGTATGAATGTGTTAATGTTGCTCTGGTGTATGAATGTTTGAGAATGTTGCTCTGGTGTATGAATGTGTGTAAATGTTGCTCTTGTGAATGAATGTGTGTGAATGTTGCTCTGGTGAATGAATGTGTGTGAATGTTGCTCTGGTGTATGAATGTGTGAATGTTACTCTGGTGTATGAATGTGTGTAAATGTTGTTCTGGTGTATGAATGTGTGAATGTTGCTCTGGTGTATAAATGTGTGAATGTTGCTCTGGTGTTTGAATGTGTGAATGTTGCTCTGGTGTATGAATGTGTTAATGTTGCTCTGGTGTATGAATGTTTGAGAATGTTGCTCTTGTGTATGAATGTGTTAATGTTGCTCTGGTGTATGAATGTGTGAATGTTGCTCTGGTGTGTAAATGTGTGAATGTTGCTCTTGTGTATGAATGTGTTAATGTTGCTCTGATGTATGAATGTGTGAATGTTGCTCTGGTGTGTGAATGTGTGAATGTTGCTCTGGTGTATGAATGTGTGAATGTTGCTCTGGTGTATAAATGTGTGTGAATGTTTTTCTGGTGTATGAATGTGTGAAGGTTGCTCTGGTCTGTGAATGTGTGAATGTTGCTCTGGTGTATGAATGTGTGTAAATGTTGTTCTGGTGTATGAATGTGTGTGAATGTTGCTCTGGTGTATGAATGTTTGAGAATGTTGCTCTGGTGAATGAATGTCTTAATGTTGCTCTGGTGTATGAATGTGTGAATGTTGCTCTGGTGTATAAATGTGTGTGAATGTTTTTCTGGTGTATGAATGTGTGAGAATGTGCTCTGGTGTATGAATGTGTGTGAATGTTGTTTTTGTGTATGAATGTTTGAGAATGTTGCTCATGTGTATGAATGTGTTAATGTTGCTCTGGTGTATGAATGTTTGAGAATGTTGCTCTGGTGTATTAATGTGTGTGAATATTGCTCTGGTGTATGAATGTGTGTGAATGTTGCTCTAGTGTATGAATGTGTGTGAATGTTGTTCTGGTGTATGAATGTGTGTGATAGTTGCTCTAGTGTATGAATGTGTGTGAATGTTGTTCTAGTGTATGAATGTGTGTGAATGTTGTTCTGGTGTATGAATATGTGTGAATGTTGCTCTGGTGTATGAATGTGTGAGAATGTTGTTCTGGTGTATGAATGTGTGTGAATGTTGCTCTGGTGTATGAATGTGTTAATGTTGCTCTGGTGTATGAATGTTTGAGAATGTTGCTCTGGTGTATGAATGTTTGAGAATGTTGCTCTGGTGTATGAGTGTGTGAATAATGCTCTGGTGTATTAATGTGTTAATGTTGCTCTGGTGTATGAATGTTTGAGAATGTTGCTCTGGTGTATGAATGTGTGAAAGTTGCTCTGGTGTATGAATGTGTGTGAATGTTGTTCTGGTGTATGAATGTGTGTGAATGTTGCTCTGGTGTACGAATGTGTGTGAATGTTGTTCTGGTGTATGAATGTGTGTGAATGTTGCTCTGGTGTATGAATGTGTGTGAATGTTGTTGTGGTGTATGAATGTGTGTGAATGTTGTTCTGGTGTATGAATGTGTGTGAATGTTGCTCTGGTGTATGAATGTGTGTGAATGTTGTTCTGGTGTATGAATGTGTGTGAATGTTGCTCTGGTGTATGAATGTGTGTGAATGTTGCTCTGGTGTATGAATGTGTGAATGTTGCTCTGGTGTATGAATGTGTTAATGTTGCTCTGGTGTATGAATGTTTGAGAATGTTGCTCTGGTGTATTAATGTGTTAATGTTGCTCTGGTGTATGAATGTTTTTGAATGTTGCTCTGGTGTATGAATGTGTGAATGTTGCTCTGGTGTATAAATGTGTGTAAATGTTGTTCTGGTGTATGAATGTGTGTGAATGTTGCTCTGGTGTATGAATGTGTTAATGTTGCTCTGGTGTATGAATGTTTGAGAATGTTGCTCTGGTGTATGAATGTGTGTAAATGTTGCTCTGGTGAATGAATGTGTGTGAATGTTGCTCTGGTGAATGAATGTGTGTGAATGTTGCTCTGGTGTATGAATGTGTATGAATGTTGTTCCGATGTATGAATGTGTGTGAATGTTGCTCTGGTGTATGAATGTGTGTGAATGTTGCTCTGGTGTATGAATGTGTTAATGTTGCTCTGGTGTATGAATGTGTGTGAATGTTGCTCTGGTGTATGAATGTGTTAATGTTGCTCTGGTGTATGAATGTTTGAGAATGTTGCTCTGGTGAATGAATGTGTTAATGTTGCTCTGGTGTATGAATGTGTGAATGTTGCTCTGGTGTATGAATGTGTGTGAATGTTGCTCTGGTGTATAAATGTGTGTAAATGTTGTTCTGGTGTATGAATGTGTGTGAATGTTGCTCTGGTGTATGAATGTGTTAATGTTGCTCTGGTGTATGAATGTTTGAGAATGTTGCTCTGGTGTATGAATGTGTGTAAATGTTGTTCCGATGTATGAATGTGTGTGAATGTTGCTCTGGTGTATGAATGTGTGTGAATGTTGCTCTGGTGTATGAATGTGTTAATGTTGCTCTGGTGTATGAATGTGTTAATTTTGCTCTGGTGTATGAATGTTTTAGAATGTTGCTCTGGTGAATGAATGTGTTAATGTTGCTCTGGTGTATGAATGTGTTAATGTTGCTCTGGTGTATGAATGTTTGAGAATGTTGCTCTGGTGTATGAATGTGTTAATGTTGCTCTGGTGTATGAATGTTTGAGAATGTTGCTCTGGTGTATGAATGTGTGAAAGTTGCTCTGGTGTATGTGTCACCGGCTGCAGGTGCAGGTTCGTTTGATCACCAAATGTTTACCACAAAGAAATATGAGGAGACTGAGGTTTAGATTTAAAAAAAAATAGTTTATTTGGACACGCCAGGTAAAAGAAAAGGAATAAAAAAATAAAACAATGTTTTAAGAAGCTCGGTGGAAGGTTGTAACAGCCGCTCCACGGTTTAGTTAAAACAGTCTGAGGACTGTGGGGAGGCAGTCTTTATGGGAAGCGAAGTCGGTTATGCCCCGCCTCCAGTCCGTGCCACAAGGCCGGTTAGTCTGAGGGCTGGCGTCCTCTCGGCGGTCCCAATGGGCTCCAAGGTCCCCACAACGCCGCGCCAAAACTAATTATAACACACACCAAAAAAATGTCGAATTAACGACCACACAATAAAACTCCAATAAAACACAGCACAACAAACAGGGGGGCACGGGATACGTCCCTTTACTTAGCGTATATTAGGCGTTGTACAGGTTCCTGGTCTCGGTCCTCTCTGGGTCCGCGGAGGTCCGGCCGGTCACTCCTCAGGTCCTGCCTCGAAAGGAGACGGACAAGGAAAGGGCGGGCTTAGACACACAAACAAACCAGCTTGAATAGGTGTAGCCTCTGCACAGTTATGGACACTTTCCTTCACTTAGCTGAGTTAGAGCGTTGTCTGCAATGTTCCCCTCGATTTCTCCGGCTTTCCGTTGCCTGTCGGTGGGCTGATGCTCCGTGGTGTTGGGTGTTCTTTCCTCTGTCTCTTTCCGTTCCTTATTCCGTCTCTTTCTCTCCGTTTCTCTCCGTCTTGCTGTCCTTTTCTTCCTGCTTCTCCTCCCTTTCTACTTCTCCTTTTGGGCCTTTTAAACCAGCCCAGGTGCATTCTATTGGTGCCAGTGATTGCACAGGTGTGGTGAGTGTTCCCCATCACGAGTTCATCCGTGTGCCTGCAAAATTTAAAGGGGCAGCGCACTCCCAGAACACACGGAGAGAGAACAAACATAAAGCACAAACCGGCACCCTGTGACATTTTCCCCCCACCTTTGACGTTGGTCGTCCCGGCCAATTAGACCCGGTACCTCCTGGGCTGGGTGCCAAGGGTGGTACGTTGGGAGCGCCTCAGGGGTGGAGGGGGCGCAGGAGGGTCAGGTGGAGCTGGTGGGGACACAGGTCTGGGTGGTCTCGCCGGAGGGACCATCGGGGGAACAACGAGCCTGGGTAGCCAGGAGGTCGGCGGGGAGGCTCCTCGGGGCGGTTTGGCTGTATGACAGGCTCCTCTTCCTGGAACATAGTCATAGGGCAAGAACGAAGGTTATTACGGACGAGTGGGACCTTCCTTACCCTCTGGCCGGATAACGACTGGATGGCCCGTTCTGAGTTGGTGCATCACCACATACGGTCGGGCCCCATCTTGCGCCAGTTTACCTCGCTCTTCCTGCGAAAGTTTCGCACCAGCACTCGCTCTCCTGGGAGTAGGGGACGAGTCGAGCACGGTGGTTGTAGCGGCTTGGTCTCGGCCCTGGCACCGCTGGATTCGTTCGGCCGCTGTCTGGTATGCGTGGTTCAGGGCCTGTTGGTGGTGCTTGACCCATCCTTCCAGCCCCGCGTCTCAAGGGGGGGGTCCAATTGGGTGACCCAGTCAACTGGCAACCGCGCATGCCTACCAAATATGACATAATGTGGGGTTAGGCCAGTACTATGATGGATGGTGTTGTTGTAGGCCTGGAGTAGGGCGGGCAGCTTGTCTGGCCACTGTCTTTGTTCTGTGTCGGTCAAGGAGTTCAATAGTTGTAGTAGGGTCTGATTGAACCGCCGCCCCATTCCCTGTGGGTGGTATGCGGTGGTCCGGTCCTTCCTGCTCCCGTAGAGCTGACAAAGCTGCTTCATCAGCGATGATTCGAAGGCCGCACCTCGGTCCGACAGGATCCTCTCTGGGCAGCCGAAGGTCAGGATCAGGTGCCGATATAGAGCCTTGGCGGTGGTCTCCGCAGATTGGTCTCGTGTGGGCACTGCAAAGGCATATTTGGAAAATAAATCAGTCATAACGAGAATGTATTGGTAATAGTCCCCTGGCCTCCCTAGGGAGAGGTAATCGACTCCCACGAGTTCGAATGGGTAGGAGGTGTGAATGGGCACCAACGGGGCTCTGCCATCAGGCCCGGCTTTATGGCGGACGCAGTGGAGGCAGCCCCTGCCCCACTCTTCACAGTCTTTGTCCATCCCGGGCCAGTAACAGCGCTGCTTCAAGGCGTTTGCGGTCCGGTCTCGACTGGGGTGCCCCATCCCTTCGTGGTAGGATTTCCACACTACCTGGGTCTCCTGTTTGGGTACGATAGTCTGCGAGATCTTCTGCCCCGTCCCGGGTTCTTCCCATTGTCTCTTCAGGGTGTCACCTTCCACCTCGATCCTTTCCACTCCCTTAGCAGCGCCTTCAGGTATGGAGAGTCTCCTTCACGCACTCTGGGCGGGCCCCGCTGGTCCTTTGTTGCCGGAGGTAGCGTGAGGTCGGGTCCGCCCCTGGCGCTGCTCCCATGGGGTCTCGTCCCCCGCCGTTACCTGTAAGGCTTGCCTCGGGTCTCCATCTCCCTCAGGCAGCCTGGACAGGGCGTCTGCATTCTTGTTTTGGGTCCCAGGCCGATACTTCAAGGTGTAATTGAAATTAGCCAACTGGGCCACCCATCTCTGCTCCACCGCCCCCAACCGAGCTGTTTCCAGATGCACCAAGGGGTTATTGTCGGTGAAGGCGGTGAATTCGGCCCCGTACAGGTAGTCCTTGAATTTCTCCGTCACGGCCCATTTCAAGGCCAACAGCTCCAGCTTGAAGGAGCTGTAGTTCTGATCGTTTCGCTCGGCCGGTTGGAGACTGCGACTCGCGTACGCCACGACCCGCTCCTTTCCGTCCTGGACCTGGGCTAGCACCGCCCCTAGACCCTCCAGGCTGGCATCTGTGTAAAGACGGAAGGGTATGGTGAAATCAGCGTATGCGAGGACCGGGGCATTTACCAAGGCTTCTTTCAGCTGGTCGAAGGCCTGCTGACACTCTGGGGACCACGTGATGGGGACTGGCCTCCCTTGGGCGGTACCGTGAGTTAATGCATGTAAGGGTGAGGCAATTTTTGAAAATCCAGCTATGAACCGCCGGTAATACCCGGCAAATCCAAGGAACGATCTCACCTGCTTCACTGTCTGGGGTACCGCCAGTCCTCACGGCTGCCGTTTTAGCTGGGTCCGTGGCCACCCCTTCCTCGCTAATCACGTGCCCCAGGTAAGTCACTTTCCTCTGGAACAGGCAGCACTTCCGTGGTTGGAGTTTGAGGCCGTGTTCCTCTAGTCTCTGGAATACCTCCTCCAGATGGACCAGGTGGCTGTCAAAGTCTGCAGAAAACACAACTACATCATCTAGGTAAATGAGCAGAAAGTCGTTCACTAAGTTACCCAGACAGCGCTGCATCAGTCTCTGGAAGGTCGCGGGGGCATTGCAGAGGCCAAAGGGCATCCTCTCGAATTCATATAGCCCGACTGGGGTGGTGAAAGCTGTCTTTTCTCGGTCCTGGTCCACCTCCACCTGCCAGTACCCACTTGCCAGGTCCAAAGTGGAGTACCACTTGGCAGTTCGCAGCCCCGTCAAGGATTCTTCGATGCGTGGAAGGGGGTAGGCATCTTTGTGGGTGAGGGCGTTCAACCTGCGGTAGTCCACACAGAACCTCCAGGAGCCGCCTTCTTCGTGCATCAACACGATGGGTGCGGCCCAGGGGCTTGAGCTCTCTCGGACCACTCCACTCTTAAGCATATTAGCCAGCAGGGACCTCAGTTCTGGGTACAGGCTCGGCGGCACTGGTCTGTAGCGCCCCGGCTGGGTGGGGCCGAGCCCGTGGGGATTTGATGTTTGACCGCCCCGTGTGGCCGAAATCCTCGCCGTGGCGGAGAAGACTCGTTTCCACCGCTGTAGCAGATCAGCCATCTTCTTCTGTTGAGCCCGTCCAGACCATCCCCTGCAGTGCCGCCACCGGGTGTGGGCCCTCCTCGCGTCCGTCCGTGGGCTACTCGCCTCACCGCCACCTCGATAACGTCCGGTTCTATGCTGTTCAGTACCAGCTCCTGCTCATCCTGGACGTCCCACAGCGCCCACCCCGGTGACCCAGGCCAGTGGTTCCCGCTGGGGACTTCCACGGGTAGGGATCGGATTGCAGAATCTGCACGGCGCCTTCCCACTTCACGGTGGCCAGAGTCCGTCCGACCCGCCACTCGTAATCACTGTTGGGGAGAGGTTCAATAGTCACGGTTCCGTCTACATGGGGTTGGTTACCTGTAGCCACAGAACCATCTCGGTGTGGGGAATGATGACCGGGGCTGCCGTGGGAGCCTTGCAGTTCCTTCCGTCACCGGCGGGGGGCCACTGTCGGCCACTCGCTGGCACTCGACAAACGCCTTGCTCCAGACTTCTCCTTCTGCTGAAGTTAAGGTAGTCTTGAACGCCGCCACCCGGTGGCTGCCTTGGGTGAGTGAGGACCACAAACCTTTAATGACGCGTTCATGCCCAGGATGCCCTTACCTGGGCCCAGACAGCTGTCCTCCACTATCATTATTCCTTTCCCCAAGACACTCACTCCTCCTACCCGGCAGTCCGCGATGACGTAACCAATGTAGGGTATTCGTAGTCCATTGGCAGCGCGTAGGGTCAGCCACGGATTTCAGTAGCCGTGTTCATTTGCGTCGTTCCCAGGTGCTGTCGGAACAGGCTCTGGCTCATCATGGTCACTTGTGATCCTGTATCGAGCACAAAGGGGATAGCACAGTCATTTATATTTACCACTACATCGGGCACTCACCAACAAGGGCGGCCTTGGCGTTGTCGGTGTAGGGCTTCTGTAGACTGGCGATCAGTGTCCGACGAGGTGTCTAGTATAGGCCCTTGACTAACTGCCCCCACCGGGTGGCCCTCCTCCGCAGGGGCAGCTAAAAATCCTGTGACCTCTGCGGGCAGTGGCGTTGCAGGTGTCCAGGCCGGCCACAACGGTGGCAGACCGGTCTCCCCTGTTCATCCCAGCGGAAGACAAAGTTTCCCGGGGGCTGGGGTCCGGTTCGTGAGGGCCGGACCGGGAATTGGCTATGGTGACTCAGTTGTTGTTTCAAGTCCTCCACTAGGGTGGCCGAGAGCGCCTTCATCTGTGTTGTAAGCTCGTCCTTCATTTCCTTTATTAACTCCGTCCTCAATTCAGAACGAATTTGATCCTCAGCTGCTCGGCCTTACCCCTGTAGGCTTCGTTGTCCCCATAGCCACGTAGCTGGCGAATGCTGGCTCGTCGTCCTCCTGTAGCTCTCGTCCCAGTGCTCGCGCCTCCTTGCAGGCAGCCTTAAACGACAGATCGTCCCGCCGGCGCATCTGGCGACCGAGTTCTTGCTTAATGGGTCCTCTCCTCAGGCCCACCATCAGCTGATCCAGGAGGAGGTCCTCGGCGTCCTCAGTCCCGTCCTCGTCCCTCTCCTGCCACCTGTAGAACGCCTCGCAGGCGTAAAGAGAAGGCGTTAATGGATTCCTCCGCCTTTGTTTGCAATTAAAGAAGTCTATGCGGGACTGGGTCTTAGATGCTGGCTGGGTGTATAGAGTCTGTAGAAAGTCCAGAACCTTGGTGCTAGTGGCTTTCTCCCCTGGCTCAACCAGTCTTAACTCCCTCTTTGCGTCTCCCTCCAGTGCCCCCAAGACAAAGTCGGCCTGCTGCTGTGGATTCAGCTCTTGTGCCCTCAGCATTGCCTCCATCTGTGCCCTCCATTCGCCAAATTTAGCCGGTTCGCCTCCAAATTTTGGCACCCATGCGGCCCCCATAAACCAGGGCACCATAAAGTTAGCGTTAATCGCTGGACTGTTGCTCAGCCCCTCCTGCTCCATTTCTTTGTGGTACTGGTGATCCTGTCAACTACGCCAAAAATTGTCACCGGCTGCAGGTGCAGGTTCGTTTGATCACCAAATGTTTACCACAAAGAAATATGAGGA
>CM044557.2:6236028-6281028 GCA_024416835.2 Perccottus glenii
GTTGCTCTGGTGTATGAACGTGAATGTTGGGTGTATGAATGTGTGTGAATGTTGCTCTGGTGTATGAACGTGTGTGAGAATGTTGCTCTGGTGTATGAATGTGTGTAATGTTGCTCTGGTGAATGAACGTGTGTGAATGTTGCTCTGGTGAATGAATGTGTGTGAATGTTGCTCTGGTGTATGAATGTGTGAAATGTTGCTCTGATGTATGAATGTGTGTGAATGTTGCTCTGGTGTATGAATGTGTGAATGTTGCTCCTGGTGAATGAATGTGTGTGAATGTTGCTCTGGTGTATGAATGTGTATGAAATTTTGTTCTGATGTATGAATGTGTGTGAATGTTGCTCTGGTGTATGAATGTGTGTGAATGTTGCTCTGGTGAATGAATGTGTGTGAATGTTGCTCTGGTGTATGAATGTGTATGAATGTTGTTCTGGTGTATGAATGTGTGTGAATGTTGCTCTGGTGTATGAATGTGTTAATGTTGCTCTGGATGTATGAATGTTTAAGAATGTTGCTCTGGTGTATGAATGTGTGTGAATGTTACTCTGGCGTATGAATGTGTGCGGATGTTGCTCTGGTGTATGAATGTGTGTGAATGTTGTTCTGGTGTATGAATGTGTGTGAATGTTTCTCTGGTGTATGAATGTGTGTGAATGTTGTTCTGGTGTATGAATGTGTTAATGTTGTTCTGGTGTATGAATGTGAATGTTGTTCTGGTGTATGAATGTGTGAATGTTGTTCTGGTGAATGAATGTGTGAGAATGTTGCTCTGGTGTATGAATGTGTGTGAATGTTGTTCTGGTGAATGAATGTGTGAGAATGTTGCTCTGGTGTATGAATGTGTGTGAATGTTGCTCTGGTGTATGAATGTTTGAGAATGTTGCTCTGGTGTATGAATGTGTGAATGTTGCTCTGGTGTATGAATGTTTGAGAATGTTGCTCTGGTGTATGAATGTGTGTTAATGTTGCTCTGGTGTATGAACGTGTGTGAATGTTGCTCTGGTGTATGAATGTTAATGTTGCTCTGGTGTATGAACGTTTGAGAATGTTGCTCTGGTGTATGAACGTGTTAATGTTGCCTGGTGTATGAACGTGTGTGAATGTTGTTCTGGTGTATGAATGTGTGAATGTTGCTCTGGTGTATGAATGTTGAGAATGTTGCTCTGGTGTATGAATGTGTGAGAATGTTGTCTGGTGTATGAATGTGTGAATGTTGTTCTGGTGTATGAATGTGTGTGAATGTTGCTCTGGTGTATGAATGTGTGTGAATGTTGTTCTCTGGTGTATGAATGTGTGTGAATGTTGTTCTGGTGTATGAATGTGTGAAATGTTGCTCTGGTGTATGAATGTGTGTGAATGTTGCTCTGGTGTATGAACGTGTGTGAATGTTGCTCTGGTGTATGAATGTGTGAATGTTGCTCTGGTGTATGAATGTGTGAATGTTGCTCTGGTGTATGAATGTGTGAATGTTGCTCTGGTGTATGAACGTTTGAGAATGTTGCTCTGGTGTATGAATGTGTGAATGTTGCTCTGGTGTATGAACGTGTGAATGTTGCTCTGGTGTATGAATGTGTGTGAATGTTGCTCTGGTGTATGAATGTGTTAATGTTGCTCTGGTGTATGAATGTTTAAGAATGTTGCTCTGGTGTATGAATGTGTGTAATGTTGCTCTGGTGAATGAATGTGTGTATGTTGCTCTGGTGTATGAATGTGTGTGAATGTTGCTCTGGTGAATGAATGTGTGAATGTTGCTCTGGTGTATGAATGTGTGAATGTTGTTCTGGTGTATGAATGTGTGTGAATGTTGCTCTGGTGTATGAATGTGTGTGAATGTTGCTCTGGTGTATGAATGTGTTAATGTTGCTCTGGTGTATGAATGTTTTTGAATGTTGTTCAGGTGTATGAATGTGTGTGAATGTTGCTCTGGTGTATGAATGTGTTAATGTTGCTCTGGTGTATGAATGTTTGAGAATGTTGCTCTGGTGTATGAATGTGTGTAAATGTTGCTCTGGTGAATGAATGTGTGTGAATGTTGCTCTGGTGAATGAATGAGTGTGAATGTTGCTCTGGTGTATGAATGTGTATGAATGTTGTTCTGATGTATGAATGTGTGTGAATGTTGCTCTGGTGTATGAATGTGTGTGAATGTTGCTCTGGTGTATGAATGGGTTAATGTTGCTCTTGTGTATGAATGTGTGTGAATGTTGTTCTGATGTATGAATGTTTGAGAATGTTGCTCTGGTGTATGAATGTTTGAGAATGTTGCTCTGGTGTATGAATGTGTGTAAATGTTGCTCTGGTGTATGAATGTGTATGAATGTTGTTCTGATGTATGAATGTGTGTGAATGTTGCTCTGGTGTATGAATGTGTGTGAATGTTGTTCTGATGTATGAATGTTTAAGAATGTTGCTCTGGTGTATGAATGTTTGAGAATGTTGCTCTGGTGTATTAATGTGTGACAATGTTGCTCTGGTGTATGAATGTGTGTGAATGTTGTTCTGGTGTATGAATGTGTGTGAATGTTGCTCTGGTGTATGAATGTGTGAATGTTGTTCTGGTGTATGAACGTGTGTGAATGTTGTTCTGGTGTATGAATGTGTGAATGTTGCTCTGGTGTATGAATGTGTGTGAATGTTGCTCTGGTGTATGAATGTGTGTGAATGTTGTTCTGGTGTATGAATGTGTGAATGTTGCTCTGGTGTATGAATGTGTGAATGTTGTTCTGGTGTATGAATGTGTGAGAATGTTGCTCTGGTGTATGAATGTGTGTGAATGTTGCTCTGGTGTATGAATGTGTGAATGTTGCTCTGGTGTATGAATGTGTTAATGTTGCTCTGGTGTATGAATGTTTGAGAATGTTGCTCTGGTGTATGAATGTGTGAATGTTGCTCTGGTGTATGAATGTGTGTGAATGTTGTTCTGGTGTATGAATGTGTGAATGTTGTTCTGGTGTATGAACGTGTATGAATGTTGTTCTGGTGTATGAATGTGAGAATGTTGCTCTGGTGTATGAATGTGTGTGAATGTTGTTCTGGTGTATGAATGTGTGAATGTTGCTCTGGTGTATGAATGTGTGAATGTTGCTCTGGTGTATGAATGTTTGAGAATGTTGCTCTGGTGTATGAACGTGTGTGAATGTTGTCTAGTGTATGAATGTGTGTGAATGTTGTTCTGGTGTATGAATGTGTGTGAATGTTGTTCTGGTGTATGAATGTGTGTGAATGTTGCTCTGGTGTATGAATGTGTGTGAATGTTGGTATGAATGTGTGAAATGTTGCTCTGGTGGATGAATGTATGAATGTTGCTGGTGTATGAACGTGTGTTAATGTTGCTCTGGTGTATGAATGTTTGAGAATGTTGCTCTGGTGTATGAATGTGTGAATGTTGCTCTGGTGTATGAATGTGTGTGAATGTTGTTCTGGTGTATGAATGTGTGTGAATGTTGTTCTGGTGTATGAATGTGTATGAATGTTGTTCTGGTGAATGAATGTGTGAGAATGTTACTCTGGTGTATGAATGTGTGTGAATGTTGTTCTGGTAAATGAATGTGTGAGAATGTTGCTCTGGTGTATGAATGTGTGTGAATGTTGTTCTGATGTATGAATGTTTAAGAATGTTGCTCTGGTGTATGAATGTGTGTGAATGTTACTCTGGCGTATGAATGTGTGTGAATGTTGCTCTGGTGTATGAATGTGTGTGAATGTTGTTCTGGTGTATGAATGTGTGTGAATGTTGCTCTGGTGTATGAATGTGTGAATGTTGTTCTGGTGTATGAATGTGTGTGAATGTTGTTCTAGTGTATGAATGTGTGAATGTTACTCTGGTGTATGAATGTGTGGAATGTTGCTCTGGTGTATGAATGTGTGTGAATGTTGTTCTGGTGTATGAACGTGTGTCAATGTTGCTCTGGTGTATGAACTGGTGTATGAATGTGTGAATGTTGTTCTGGTGTATGAATGTGTGTGAATGTTGCTCTGGTGTATGAATGTGTGTAATGTTGCTCTGGTGTATGAATGTGTGTGAATGTTGCTCTGGTGTATGAATGTGTGTGAATGTTGCTCTGGTGTATGAATGTGTGTGAATGTTGTTCTGGTGTATGAATGTGTGTGAATGTTGTTCTGGTGTATGAATGTGTGTGAATGTTGTTCTGGTGTATGAATGTGTGAGAATGTTGCTCTGGTGTATGAATGTGTGAATGTTGTTCTGGTGTATGAATGTGTGAGAATGTTGCTCTGGTGTATGAATGTGTGTGAATGTTGTTCTGGTGTATGAATGTTTGAGAATGTTGCTCTGGTGTATGAACGTGTGAATGTTGCTCTGGTGTATGAATGTTTGAGAATGTTGCTCTGGTGTATGAATGTGTAATGTTGCTCTGGTGTATGAATGTGTGTGAATGTTGTTCTGGTGTATGAATGTGTGTGAATGTTGCTCTGGTGTATGAATGTGTGTGAATGTTGCTCCTAGTGTATGAATGTGTGTGAATGTTGTCTGGTGTATGAATGTGTGAATGTTGCTCTGGTGTATGAATGTGTGAATGTTGTTCTAGTGTATGAATGTGTGTGAATGTTGTTCTGGTGTATGAATGTGTGAATGTTGTTCTGGTGTATGAATGTGTGTGAATGTTGCTCTGGTGTATGAATATGTGTGAATGTTGTCTGGTGTATGAATGTGTGTAATGTTGCTCTGGTGGATGAATGTGTGAATGTTGCCATGGTGTATGAATGTGTTAATGTTGCTCTGGTGTATGAATGTTTGAGAATGTTGCTCTGGTGTATGAATGTGTGAATGTTGCTCTGGTGTATGAATGTGTGTGAATGTTGTTCTGGTGTATGAATGTGTGAATGTTGTTCTGGTGTATGAATGTGTATGAATGTTGTTCTGGTGAATGAATGTGTGAGAATGTTGCTCTGGTGTATGAATGTGTGTGAATGTTGTTCTGGTGAATGAATGTGTGAGAATGTTGCTCTGGTGTATGAATGTGTGTGAATGTTGCTCTGGTGTATGAATGTTTGAGAATGTTGCTCTGGTGTATGAATGTGTTAATGTTGCTCTGGTGTATGAATGTTTGAGAATGTTGCTCTGGTGTATGAATGTGTTAATGTTGCTCTGGTGTATGAATGTGTGTGAATGTTGTTCTGGTGTATGAATGTGTTATTGTTGCTCTGGTGTATGAATGTGTGTGAATGTTGCTCTAGTGTATGAATGTGTGTGAATGTTGTTCTGGTGTATGAATGTGTGAATGTTGCTCTGGTGTATGAATGTGTGTGAATGTTGTTCTAGTGTATGAATGTGTGTGAATGTTGTTCTGGTGTATGAATGTGTGTGAATGTTGTTCTGGTGTATGAATGTGTGTGAATGTTGCTCTGGTGTATGAATATGTGTGAATGTGTATCTGGTGTATGAATGTGTGTAAATGTTGCTCTGGTGGATGAATATGTGAATGTTGCTATGGTGTATGAATGTGTTAATGTTGCTCTGGTGTATGAATGTTTGAGAATGTTGCTCTGGTGTATAAATGTGTTAATGTTGCTCTGGTGTATGAATGTGTGAGAATGTTGCTCTCGTGTATGAATGTGTGAGTGTTGCTCTGGTGTATGAATGTGTGTAAATGTTGTTCTGGTGTATGAATGTGTGTGAATGTTGCTCTGGTGTATGAATGTGTTAATGTTGCTCTGGTGTATGAATGTTTGAGAATGTTGCTCTGGTGTATGAATGTGTGAATGTGGCTCTGGTCTATGAATGTGTTAATGTTGCTCTGGTGTATGAATGTTTGAGAATGTTGCTCTGGTGTATGAATGTGTTAATGTTGCTCTGGTGTATGAATGTGTGTGAATGTTGTTCTGGTGTATGAATGTGTTAATGTAGCTCTGGTGTATGAATGTTTGAGAATGTTGTTCTGGTGTATGAATGTGTGAATGTTGCTCTGGTGTATGAATGTGTGTGAATGTTGTTCTGATGTATGAATGTTTAAGAATGTTGCTCTGGTGTATGAATGTGTGTGAATGTTACTCTGGTGTATGAACGTGTGTGGATGTTGCTCTGGTGTATGAATGTGTGTGAATGTTGTTCTGGTGTATGAATGTGTGTGAATGTTGTTCTGATGTATGAATGTTTAAGAATGTTGCTCTGGTGTATGAATGTGTGTGAATGTTACTCTGGCGTATGAATGTGTGTGGATGTTGCTCTGGTGTATGAATGTGTGTGAATGTTGTTCTGGTGTATGAATGTGTGAATGTTGCTCTGGTGTATGAATGTGTGTGAATGTTGTTCTGGTGTATGAATGTGTGTGAATGTTGTTCTGGTGTATGAATGTGTGTGAATGTTGTTCTGGTGTATGAATGTGTGTGAATGTTGTTCTGGTGTATGAATGTGTATGAATGTTGTTCTGGTGAATGAATGTGTGAGAATGTTGCTCTGGTGTATGATTGTGTGTGAATGTTGTTCTGGTGAATGAATGTGTGAGAATGTTGCTCTGGTGTATGAATGTGTGTGAATGTTGCTCTGGTGTATGAATGTTTGAGAATGTTGCTCTGGTGTATGAATGTGTTAATGTTGCTCTGGTGTATGAATGTTTGAGAATGTTGCTCTGGTGTATGAATGTGTGAATGTTGCTCTGGTGTATGAATGTGTGTGAATGTTGCTCTAGTGTATGAATGTGTGTGAATGTTGTTCTGGTGTATGAATGTGTGTGAATGTTGCTCTGGTGTATGAATGTGTGTGAATGTTGTTCTAGTGTATGAATGTGTGTGAATGTTGTTCTGGTGTATGAATGTGTGTGAATGTTGTTCTGGTGTATGAATGTGTGTGAATGTTGCTCTGGTGTATGAATGTGTGAGAATGTGTTTCTGGTGTATGAATGTGTGTAAATGTTGCTCTGGTGTATGAATGTGTGAATGTTGCTCTGGTGTATGAATGTGTTAATGTTGCTCTGGTGTATGAATGTTTGAGAATGTTGTTCTGGTGTATGAATGTGTTAATGTTGCTCTGGTGTATGAATGTGTGAGAATGTTGCTCTCGTGTATGAATGTGTGAGTGTTGCTCTGGTGTATGAATGTGTGTAAATGTTGTTCTGGTGTATGAATGTGTGTGAATGTTGCTCTGGTGTATGAATGTGTTAATGTTGCTCTGGTGTATGAATGTTTGAGAATGTTGCTCTGGTGTATGAATGTGTGAATGTTGCTCTGGTGTATGAATGTGTTAATGTTGCTCTGGTGTATGAATGTTTGAGAATGTTGCTCTGGTGTATGAATGTGTTAATGTTGCTCTGGTGTATGAATGTTTGAGAATGTTGCTCTGGTGTATGAATGTGTGTGAATGTTGTTCTGGTGTATGAATGTGTGTGAATGTTGCTCTGGTGTATGAATGTGTGAATGTTGTTCTGGTGTATGAATGTGTGTGAATGTTGTTCTGGTGTATGAATGTGTGAATGTTGTTCTGGTGTATGAATGTGTTAATGTTGCTCTGGTGTATGAATGTTTGAGAATGTTGCTCTGGTGTATGAATGTGTGAATGTTGCTCTGGTGTATGAATGTTTGAGAATGTTGCTCTGGTGTATGAATGTGTGAATGTTGTTCTGGTGTATGAATGTGTGTGAATGTTGCTCTGGTGTATGAATGTGTGTGAATGTTGTTCTGGTGTATGAATGTGTGTGAATGTTGTTCTGGTGTATGAATGTGTGTGAATGTTGATCTGGTGTAGGAATGTGTGTGAATGTTGTTCTGGTGTATGAATGTGTGAATGTTGCTCTGGTTTATGAATGTGTTAATGTTGCTCTGGTGTATGAATGTTTGAGAATGTTGCTCTGGTGTATGAATGTGTGAATGTTGCTCTGGTGTATAAATGTGTGTGAATGTTTTTCTGGTGTTTGAATGTGTGAATGTTGCTCTGGTGTTTGAATGTGTGAATGTTGCTCTGGTGTATGAATGTGTGTAAATGTTGTTCTGGTGTATGAATGTGTGTTAATGTCGCTCTGGTGTATGAATGTGTGAATGTTGCTCTGGTAAATAAATGTGTGTGAATGTTTTTCTGGTGTATGAATGTGTGAATGTTGCTCTGGTGTATAAATGTGTGTGAATGTTTTTCTGGTGTATGAATGTGTGAATGTTGCTCTGGTGTGTGAATGTGTGAATGTTGCTCTGGTGTATGAATGTATGTAAATGTTGTTCTTGTGTATGAATGTGTGTGAATGTTGCTCTGGTGTATGAATGTATTAATGTTCCTCTGGTGTATGAATGTGTGAATGTTGCTCTGGTGTATGAATGTTTGAGAATGTTGCTCTGGTGTATGAATGTGTGTGAATGTTGTTCTGGTGTATGAATGTGTGAATGTTGCTCTGGTGTATGAATGTGTGTGAATGTTGTTCTGGTGTATGAATGTGTGTGAATGTTGTTCTGGTGTATGAATGTGTGTGAATGTTGCTCTGGTGTAGGAATGTGTGTGAATGTTGTTCTGGTGTATGAATGTGTGAATGTTGCTCTGGTGTATGAATGTGTGAATGTTGCTCTGGTGTATGAATGTGTTAATGTTGCTCTGGTGTATGAATGTTTGAGAATGTTGCTCTGGTGTATGAATGTGTTAATGTTGCTCTGGTGTATGAATGTTTGAGAATGTTGCTCTGCTGTATGAATGTGTGAATGTTGCTCTGGTGTATGAATTTGTGTGAATGTTGCTCTAGTGTATGAATGTGTGTGAATGTTGTTCTGGTGTATGAATGTGTGTGAATGTTGCTCTGGTGTATGAATGTGTGTGAATGTTGTTCTAGTGTATGAATGTGTGAATGTTGCTCTGGTGTATGAATGTGTGAATGTTGCTCTGGTGTATGAATGTGTTAATGTTGCTCTGGTGTATGAATGTTTGAGAATGTTGCTCTGGTGTATGAATGTGTTAATGTTGCTCTGGTGTATGAATGTTTGAGAATGTTGCTCTGGTGAATGAATGTGTTAAAGTTGCTCTGGTGTATGAATGTGTGAATGTTGCTCTGGTGTATAAATGTGTGTGAATGTTTTTCTGGTGTATGAATGTGTGAATGTTGCTCTGGTGTGTGAATGTGTGAATGTTGCTCTGGTGTATGAATGTAAGTAAATGTTGTTCTGGTGTATGAATGTGTGTGAATGTTGCTCTGGTGTATGAATGTGTTAATGTTCCTCTGGTGTATGAATGTGTGAATGTTGCTCTGGTGTATAAATGTGTGTTAATGTTTTTCTGGTGTATGAATGTGTTAATGTTGCTCTGGTGTATGAATGTTTGAGAATGTTGCTCTTTTGTATGAATGTGTGAAAGTTGCTCTGGTGTATGAATGTGTGTGAATGTTGTTCTGGTGAATGAATGTGTGAGAATGTGCTCTGGTGTATGAATGTGTGTGAATGTTGTTCTTGTGTATGAATGTTTGAGAATGTTGCTCTGGTGTATGAATGTTTGAGAATGTTGCTCTGGTGTATGAATGTGTGAATGTTGCTCTGGTGTATGAATGTGTGTGAATGTTGTTCTAGTGTATGAATGTGTGTGAATGTTGTTCTGGTGTATGAATGTGTGTGAATGTTGCTCTGGTGTATGAATGTGTGAGAATGTTGTTCTGGTGTATGAATGTGTGAATGTTGCTCTGGTGTATGAATGTGTTAATGTTGCTCTGGTGTATGAATGTTTGAGAATGTTGCTCTGGTGTATGAATGTGTTAATGTTGCTCTGGTGTATGAATGTGTGAGAATGTTTCTCTGGTGTATGAATGTGTGAATGATGCTCTGGTGTATGAATGTGTGTAAATGTTGTTCTGGTGTATGAATGTGTGTGAATGTTGCTCTGGTGTATGAATGTGTTAATGTTGCTCTGGTGTATGAATGTTTGAGAATGTTGCTCTGGTGTATGAATGTGTGAATGTTGCTCTGGTGTATGAATGTGTTAATGTTGCTCTGGTGTATGAATGTTTGAGAATGTTGCTCTGGTGTATGAATGTGTGAATGTTGCTCTGGTGTATGAATGTGTGTGGATGTTGTTCTGGTGTATGAATGTGTTAATGTTGCTCTGGTGTATGAATGTTTGAGAATGTTGCTCTGGTGTATGAACGTGTGAATGTTGCTCTGTGTATGAATGTTTGAGAATGTTGCTCTGGTGTATGAATGTGTGAATGTTGTTCTGGTGTATGAATGTGTGTGAATGTTGTTCTGGTGTATGAATGTGTGTGAATGTTGCTCTGGTGTATGAATGTGTGTGTGAATGTTGTTCTGGTGTATGAATGTGTCTGAATGTTGTTCTGGTGTATGAATGTGAGTGAATGTTGCTCTGGTGTATGAATGTGTGTGAATGTTTTTCTGGTGTATGAATGTGTGTGAATGTTGCTCTGGTGTATGAATGTGTGAGAATGTTGTTCTGGTGTATGAATGTGTGTGAATGTTGCTCTGGTGTATGAATGTGTGAATGTTGCTCTTGTGTATGAATGTTTGAGAATGTTGCTCTGGTGTATGAATGTGTGTGAATGTTGCTCTGGTGTATGAATGTGTGTGAATGTTTCTCTGGTGTATGAATGTTTGAGAATGTTGCTCTGGTGTATGAATGTTTGAAAAATGTTGCTCTGGTGTATTAATGTGTGAATGTTGCTCTGGTGTATGAATGTGTGTGAATGTTGTTCTGGTGTAAGAATGTGTGTGAATGTTGTTCTGGTGTATGAATGTGTGAATGTTGCTCTGGTGTATGAATGTGTGTGAATGTTGCTCTGGTGTAGGAATGTGTGTGAATGTTGCTCTGGTGTATGAATGTGTGTGTGAATTTTGCTCTGGTGTATGAATGTGTGTGTGAATGTTACTCTGGTGTATAAATGTGTGTGAATGTTGCTCTGGTGTATGAATGTTTGAAAAATGTTGCTCTGGTGTATGAATGTGTGAATTTTGCTCAGGTGTATGAATGTTTGTGAATGTTGTTCTGGTGTATGAATGTGTGTGAATGTTGCTCTGGTGTATGAATTTCTGTTAATGTTGTTCTGGTGTATGAATGTGTGTGAATGTTGTTCTGGTGTATGAATGTGTGAATGTTGCTCTGGTGTATGAATGTGTGTGAATGTTGCTCTGGTGTATGAATGTGTTTGTGAATTTTGCTCTGGTAGATGAATGTGTGTGAATGTTGCTCTAGTGTATGAATGTGTGTGAATGTTGCTCTGGTGTATGAATGTTTGAAAAATGTTGCTCTGGTGTATGAATGTGTGAATGTTGCTCTGGTGAATGAATGTGTGTGAATGTTGCTCTGGTGTATGAATTTGTGTTAATGTTACTCTGGTGTAGAATGTGTGTGAATGTTGCTCTGGTGTATGAATGTGTGAATGTTGCTCTGGTGTATGAATGTGTGTGAGTGTTGCTCTGGTGTATGAATGTGTGAATGTTGCTCTGGTGAATGAATGTGTGTGAGTGTTGCTCTGGTGTATGAATGTGTGTGAATGTTTCTCTGGTGTATGAATGTTTGAGAATGTTGCTCTGGTGTATGAATGTGTGTGAATGTTGCTCTGGTGTATGAATGTTTGAGAATGTTGCTCTGGTGTATGAATGTGTGAAAATGTTGCTCTGGTGTATGAATGTGTGTGAATGTTGCTCTGGTGTATGAATGTGTGTGAATGTTGCTCTGGTGTACGAATGTGTGTGAATGCTGCTCTGGTGTATGAATGTGTGAGAATGTTGCTCTGGTGTATGAATGTGTGTGAATGTTGCTCTGGTGTATGAATGTGTGAATGTTGCTCTGGTGTATGAATGTGTGAATGTTGCTCTGGTGTATGAATGTGTGTGAGTGTTGCTCTGGTGTATGAATGTGTGTGAATGTTGTTCTGGTGTATGAATGTTTGAGAATGTTGCTCTGGTGTATGAATGTGTGTGAATGTTGTTCTCGAGTATGAATGTGTGTGAATGTTGCTCTGGTGTATGAATGTGTGTGAATGTTGTTCTGGTGTATGAATGTTTGAGAATGTTGCTCTGGTGTTTGAATGTGTGTGAATGTTGCTCTGGTGTATGAATGTGTGTGAATGTTGCTCTGGTGTATGAATGTGTGAGAATGTTGCTCTGGTGTATGAATGTGTGAATGTTGCTCTGGTGTATGAATGTGTGTGAGTGTTGCTCTGGTGTATGAATGTTTGAGAATGTTGCTCTGGTGTATGAATGTGTGTGAATGTTGCTCTGGTGTATAATAATAATAATAATTAAAGCCGCAAGCGGCGATAAAGGCCCTCGCCTCCCTTGAGACCGCGGGGACACATGCACTCGTGCTTTAAAGCGTAAACTTCACGGTAAAAGGATTCTGAGGAGTTTTCTAAGACTCTAGCCGTGGCTCTAGAGGGGCCTCCTCTAAAGGAAGGATCCTGGCAATTGGGAAATGGCATTTATTTCCCAAAGGTTGCCTCTTCACAGACTCATTACGACCACAGCCACAAATGTATCAAAAAACAAATTGATATTTTTTTTTGGCACACGTGTCTAGATGATACTCACCAAATTTGGAGCTGTTTAGATGAAAAGCCTTTAGACACAAGGGGTGCGATTTAGGTGGTCACGCATTACACCCAACATAATAGATTTTCTGTTGAGTTTACGATATGGCTGTAATAAACTTTTCAGTTTGCCTGAGGTGTCCTATGGATGTACCAAGTTTCATTTTTCTACATTGGAATAAAGTTACTTTCACTTTCCATAGGCCCGATGTATTTTTACTTTTCTAGGGTCGCCACTGAGTCATTTTTCGTATTTTTTCGGGACTTCAAATACATAAATTTTTCGCTGGGCTTGAAATCTACGACCAATAAAAATGACTTTTAGTTGTACGTTTACTGGGTTAAATTGAGGATCATTTTGCAGAAAAATATGATAAAAATATATACCGAATTATAATAAAAAAATATAACTCGAGCAAAAAGTCTAGAAAAACGCTTGTCTATTTTACATACATGTGTTTAGCTCATTTTGCCCAAGTTTGGTGTCTGTGGAATGAAGCAGCAATTGTCTGTGTACTTTTAAAAAAGAGTGTATTTTAAGTCGGTTCACATTTTCAATTCAAAATGGCCGCCTTCCTGTGTGTGATAGGGTGTGGTCCCCATTGGCTTTTGTTCATAAGCACATGGTGGATGTGTGTACCAAGTTTCATTTGCCTACAACAAACTAAAATTTTCACTTCCCATTGACTTTTTTCACATTTTTGGGACGTTGCTATGGCAACACATTTATAGATAGGGGGTGGTTGTCTTTGGCTTTTATGCTCGTCATGACATAAGAGATGTGTGTACCAAATTTTATGTCTCTATAACAAACTAAATTCTTGGGTCCCATTATAAGTTTGTAGGGGCGCTGGAGAGCCATTTCTAAAGATAACCCTTTATTTACATATTTTTGTGTTCAGGTCATGAATGTGCACAAACGCCTTTTGGGTCCAACTCGATCCGAGAAGGCGTTTGAGAGTTAAGAGACGTTTATTTTCACAAAATGGCCACCTCGTTACAGGCTTGCCACACCCATACCCGATAAGATATCAACAACAAAGTTACAACTTTGGTTGGCACATGTGTCTAGATGATACTCACCAAATTTGGGGCCATTTAGATTAAAACACAATGATTTGCATCTTTCTGCGCAAAGGGTGCGATTTTAGTGGCCGCGCGTTTCACCCCACATGGCGGACTTCCTGTTGAGTTTAGGGTGTGGCTGTCATTGACTTTTCTGTTTGCCCTGAACTGTCCTATGGATATACCAAGTTTCATTTTTCTACGTTGGAAAAAAGTTACTTTCACTTTCCATAGGCCCAATGTATTTTGATTTTGTAGGGGTCGCCACTGAGTCATTTTTCGTATTTTTTTTTCGGCGACTTCAAATACATAAATTTTTCGCCGGGCTTGAAGGTTGGGACCAATAAAAAAGACTTTTTGTTCATGTTCACTGGGTCAAATTTAGGATCTTAGGTCGACAATAAAAAAAAAAATAAAATAAATTAAAGCCGCAAGCGGCGATAAAGGCCCTCGCCTCCCTTGAGACCGCGGGGACACATATATTCGGAGGATTGCATGTCGTGCTTTAAAGCAAATTTGGAGCTGTTTAGATAAAAACCCTTTAGCACAAAATGTACGATTTAGGTGGTCATGTATTCCACCCAACATAGTAGATTTTCTGTTGAGTTTACGGTATGGCTGTAATAAACTTTTCTGTTTGCCCTAAGGTGTCCTATGGATGTACCAAGTTTTGTATTTCTACATTGGAAAAATTTACTTTCATTTTCCATAGAACCAATTATTTTGACTTTTCTAGGGTCGCCACTGAGTCATTTTTCATATTTTTATCGGGACTTCAAATACATAAATTTTTCACGAGCTTGAAGGCTGGGACCAATAAAAATGACTTTTAGTTGTACGTTTACTGGGTTAAATTGAGGATCATTTTGCAGAAAAATATGATAAAAAATATATACCGAATTATAATAAAAAATATATAACTCGAGCAAAAAGTCTAGAAAAACACTTGTCTATTTTACATACATGTGTTTAGCTCATTTTGCCCAATTTTGGTGTCTGTGGAATGAAGCAGCTATTGTCTGTGTACTTTTAAAAGAGGTGTATTTTAAGTCGGTTCACATTTTCAATTCAAAATGGCCGCCTTCCCGTGTGTGATAGGGTGTGGTCCCTTTGGCTTTTTGTTCATAAGCCCATGGTGGATGTGTGTACCAAGTTTCATTTGCCTACGACAAACTAAAATTTTCACTTCCCATTGACTTTTTCCAAATATTTGGGACGTTGCTATGGCAACACATTTATAGATAGGGGTGGTTGTCATTGGCTTTTATGCTCGTCATGACATAAGAGATGTGTGTACCAAATTTTATGTCTCTATGACAAACTAAATTCTTGGGTCCCATTATAAGTTTGTAGGGGCGCTGGAGAGCCATTTCTAAAGATAACCCTTTTATTTACATATCTTTGTGTTCAGGTCATGAATGTGCACAAACGCCTTTTGGGTCCAACTCGATCCGAGAAGGCGTTTGAGAGTTAAGAGACGTTTTATTTTCACAAAAATGGCCACCTGTTACAGGCTTGCCACACCCATACCCGATAAGATATCAACAACAAAGTCACAACTTTGGTTGGCACATATGTCTAGATGATACTCACCAAATTTGGGGCCATTTAGATTAAAACACAATGATTTGCATCTTTTTGCGCAAGGGGTGCGATTTTAGTGGCCATGCGTTTCACCCCACATGGCGGACTTCCTGTTGAGTTTAGGTGTGGCTGTCATAGACTTTTCTGTTTGCCTGAGGTGTCCTATGGATGTACCAAGTTTCATTTTTCTACGTTGGAAAAAAGTTACTTTCACTTTCCATAGGCCCAATGTATTTTGATTTTGTAGGGGTCGCCACTGAGTCATTTTTCGTATTTTTTTTTCGGCGCCTTCAAATACATAAATTTTTCGCCGGGCTTGAAGGCTGGGACCCATAAAAATGACTTTTCGTTCATGTTCACTGGGTCAAATTTAGGATCATAGGTGGAAAAGAAAAAAAATAAATAAAATTAAAAAAAAAAAAAAAATCCGAGCAAAAACAATAGGCCCTCCCGGTCATCACCGGCTCGGGCCTAATAATTAAAGCCGCAAGCGGCGATAAAGGCCCTCGCCTCCCTTGAGACCGCGGGGACACATGCACTTGGAGGAGTGCATTTCGTGCTTTAAAGCGTAAACTTCACGGTAAAAGGATTCTGAGGAGTTTTCTAAGACTCTAGCCGTGGCTCTGGAGGGGCCTCCTCTAAAGGAAGGATCCTGGCAATTGGGAAATAGCATTTATTTCCCAATAGTTGCCTCTTCACAGACTCATTACGACCACAGCCACAAATGTATCAAAAAACAAATTGATAACTTTTTTTTGCACACGTGTCTAGATGATACTTACCAAATTTGGGGCCATTTAGATTAAAACACAATGATTTGCATCTTTTTGCGCAAGTGGTGCGATTTTAGTGGCCATGCGTTTCACCCCACATGGCGGACTTCCTGTTGAGTTTAGGTGTGGCTGTCATTGACTTTTCTGTTTGCCCTGAGGTGTCCTATGGATGTACCAAGTTTCATTTTTCTACGTTGGAAAAAAGTTACTTTCACTTTCCATAGGCCCAATGTATTTTGATTTTGTAGGGGTCGCCACTGAGTCATTTTTCGTATTTTTTTTTCGGCGACTTCAAATACATAAATTTTTCGCCGGGCTTGAAGGCTGGGACCAATAAAAAAGACTTTTCGTTCATGTTCACTGGGTCAAATTTAGGATCTTAGGTCGACAATAAAAATAAAAAAAAATAAAAAAATAATCCGAGCAAAAACAATAGGCCCTCCCGGTCATCACCGGCTCGGGCCTAATTAAAGCCGCAAGCGGCGATAAAGGCCCTCGCCTCCCTTGAGACCGCGGGGACACATGCACTCGGAGGATTGCATTTCGTGCTTTAAAGCGTAAACTTCACGGTAATGTCAAATAACCGGGCCTGTGCTACTGCTGGGGCCTGCTACACCACCTTGTAATTTAGAGTTAAAGGTCTCCACAATCCCTGGTTTTCCTGGGAACTGTCTGAACCTTTGAAAATAATAGATTATGCTTGGGCTAAGGCGAAAAACAAAGTACTGGCTGGAGATTTGAGATGACTCAGGAATCGCTGCACCCCCCTGTTTAAAAAGGCAAAATGTAAATATAACTTGTCTAAAAGTACAAGGTTACAAGTTCCGAAGGATTCTGAGGAGTTTTCTAAGACTCTAGCCGTGGCTCTGGAGGGGCCTCCTCTAAAGGAAGGATCCTGGCAATTGGGAAATGGCATTTATTTCCCAAAGAAATGGCTGCCTCTTCACAGACTCATAACGACCACAGCCACAAATGTATCAAAAAACAAATTGATAACTTTTTTGCCACACGTGTCTAGATGATACTCACCAAATTTGGAGCTGTTTAGATGAAAAGCCTTTAGACACAAGGGGTGAGATTTAGGAGGTCACGCATTCCACCCAACATAGTAGATTTCCTGTTGAGTTTACGATATGGCTGTAATAAACTTTTCTGTTTGCCCTGAGGTGTCCTATGGATGTACCAAGTTTTGTATTTCTACATTGGAAAAATTTACTTTCATTTTCCATAGGCCCAATGTATTTTGACTTTTGAAGGGGTCGCCACTGAGTCATTTTTCATATTTTTTTTTCGGCGACTTCAAATACATAAATTTTTTGCCGGGCTTGAAGTCTGGGACCAATACAAATGACTTTTAGTTGTACGTTTACTGGGTTAAATTGAGGATCATTTTGCAGAAAAATATGATAAAAAATATATACGAATTATAATAAAAAAATATAACTCGAGCAAAAAGTCTAGAAAAACGCTTGTCTATTTTACATACATGTGTTTAGCTCATTTTGCCCAAGTTTGGTGTCTGTGGAATGAAGCAGCAATTGTCTGTGTACTTTTAAAAAAGAGGTGTATTTTAAGTCGGTTCACATTTTCAATTCAAAATGGCCGCCTTCCTGTGTGTGATAGGGTGTGGTCCCCATTGGCTTTTTTGTTCATAAGCACATGGTGGATGTGTGTACCAAGTTTCATTTGCCTACAACAAACTAAAATTTTCACTTCCCATTGACTTTTTTCACATTTTTGGGACGTTGCTATGGCAACACATTTATAGATAGGGGGTGGTTGTCTTTGGCTTTTATGCTCGTCATGACATAAGAGATGTGTGTACCAAATTTTATGTCTCTATAACAAACTAAATTCTTGGGTCCCATTATAAGTTTGTAGGGGGCGCTGGAGAGCCATTTCTAAAGATAACCCTTTTATTTACATATTTTTGTGTTCAGGTCATGAATGTGCACAAACGCCTTTTTGGGTCCAACTCGATCCGAGAAGGCGTTTGAGAGTTAAGACGTTTATTTTCACAAAATGGCCACCTCGTTACAGGCTTGCCACACCCATACCCGATAAGATATCAACAACAAAGTTACAACTTTGGTTGGCACATGTGTCTAGATGATACTCACCAAATTTGGGGCCATTTAGATTAAAACACAATGATTTGCATCTTTCTGCGCAAAGGGTGCGATTTTAGTGGTCAGCGCTTTCACCCCACATGGCGGACTTCCTGTTGAGTTTAGGGTGTGGCTGTCATTGACTTTTCTGTTTGCCCTGAACTGTCCTATGGATATACCAAGTTTCATTTTTCTACGTTGGAAAAAAGTTACTTTCACTTTCCATAGGCCCAATGTATTTTGATTTTGTAGGGGTCGCCACTGAGTCATTTTTCGTATTTTTTTTTCGGCGACTTCAAATACATAAATTTTTCGCCGGGCTTGAAGGTTGGGACCAATAAAAAAGACTTTTTGTTCATGTTCACTGGGTCAAATTTAGGATCTTAGGTCGACAATAAAAAAAAAAAAAAAAAAAAAAATAATAATTAAAGCCGCAAGCGGCGATAAAGGCCCTCGCCTCCCTTGAGACCGCGGGGACACATGCACTCGGAGGATTGCATTTCGTGCTTTAAAGCGTAAACTTCACGGTAATGTCAAATAACCGGGCCTGTGCTACTGCTGGGGCCTGCTACACCACCTTGTAATTTAGAGTTAAAGGTCTCCACAATCCCTGGTTTTCCTGGGAACTGTCTGAACCTTTGAAAATAATAGATTATGCTTGGGCTAAGGCGAGAAAAACAAAGTACTGGCTGGAGATTTGAGATGACTCAGGAATCGCTGCACCCCCCTGTTTAAAAGGCAAAATGTAAATATAACTTGTCTAAAAGTACAAGGTTACAAGTTCGAAGGATTCTGAGGAGTTTTCTAAGACTCTAGCCGTGGCTCTGGAGGGGCCTCCTCTAAAGGAAGGATCCTGGCAATTGGGAAATGGCATTTATTTCCCAAAGAAATGGCTGCCTCTTCACAGACTCATAACGACCACAGCCACAAATGTATCAAAAAACAAATTGATAACTTTTTTGCCACACGTGTCTAGATGATACTCACCAAATTTGGAGCTGTTTAGATGAAAAGCCTTTAGACACAAGGGGTGAGATTTAGGAGGTCACGCATTCCACCCAACATAGTAGATTTCCTGTTGAGTTTACGATATGGCTGTAATAAACTTTTCTGTTTGCCCTGAGGTGTCCTATGGATGTACCAAGTTTTGTATTTCTACATTGGAAAAATTTACTTTCATTTTCCATAGGCCCAATGTATTTTGACTTTTGTAGGGGTCGCCACTGAGTCATTTTTCATATTTTTTTAGTGACTTCAAATACATAAATTTTTCGCCGGGCTTGAAGTCTGGGACCAATACAAATGACTTTTAGTTGCACGTTTACTGGGTCAAATTGAGGATCATTTTACAGAAAAATTATACTAAAAAAAAATATGCCAAATTATAATAAAAAAAAATATAACTCGAGCAAAAACGTCAAGAAAAACACCTGTCTATTTTACATACATGTGTTTAGCTCATTTTGCCCAAGTTTGGTGTCTGTGGAATGAAGCAGCTATTCTCTGTGTTCTTTTAAAAGAGGTGTATTTTAAGTCGGTTCTCCTTTTCAATTCAAAATGGCCGCCTTCCCGTGTGTGATAGGGTGTGGTCCCCATTGGCTTTTTTGTTCATAAGCCCATACTGGATGTGTTTACCAAGTTTCATTTGACTACGACAAACTAACATTTTCACTTCCCATTGACTTTTTCCACATATTTGGGACGTTGCTATGGCAACACATTTATAGATAGGGGTGGTTGACATTGGCTTTATGCTCGTCATGACATAAGAGATGTGTGTACCAAATTTTATGTCTCTATGACAAACTAAATTCTTGGGTCCATTATAAGTTTGTAGGGGGCGCTGGAGAGCCATTTCTAAAGATAACCCTTTTATTTACATATTTTTTTGTTCAGGTCATGAATGTGCACAAACGCCTTTTTGGGTCCAACTCGATCCGAGAAGGCGTTTGAGAGTTAAGAGACGTTTTATTTTCACAAAAATGGCCACCTCGTTACAGGCTTGCCACACCCATACCCGATAAGATATCAAAAACAAAGTCACAACTTTGGTTGGCACACGTGTCTAGATGATACTCACCAAATTTGGGGCCATTTAGATTAAAACACAATGATTTGCATCTTTCTGCGCAAGGGGTGCGATTTTAGTGGCCGCGCGTTTCACCCCACATGGCGGACTTCCTGTTAAGTTTAGGGTGTGACTGTCATTGACTTTTCTGTTTGCCCTGAGGTGTCCTATGGATATACCAAGTTTCATTTTTCTACGTTGGAAAAAAGTTACTTTCACTTTCCATAGGCCCAATGTATTTTGATTTTGTAGGGGTCGCCACTGAGTCATTTTTCGTATTTTTTTTCCGGCGACTTCAAATACATAAATTTTTCGCCGAGCTTGAAGTCTGGGACCAATAAAATGACTTTTCGTGCATGTTCACTGGGTCAAATTTAGGATCATTGGGTCGGAAGAAAAAAAAAAAAAAAATCCGAGCAAAAACAATAGGCCCTCCCGGCCATCACCGGCTCGGGCCTAATTAAAGCCGCAAGCGGCGATAAAGGCCCTCGCCTCCCTGCCTCTTCACAGACTCATTACGACCATAGCCACAAATGTTTCAAAAAACAAATTGATAACTTTTTTGGCACGTGTGTGTCGCTGATACTCACCAAATTTGGAGCTGTTTAGATGAAAAGCCTTTAGCACAAGGGGTGAGATTTAGGTGGTCACGCATTCCACCCAACATAGTAGATTTCCTGTTGAGTTTACGGTATGGCTGTAATAAACTTTTCTGTTTGCCCTGAGGTGTCCTATGGATGTACCAAGTTTCATTTTTCTACGTTGGAAAAAAGTTACTTTCACTTTCCATAGGCCCAATGTATTTTGACTTTTCTAGGGGCCGCCACTGAGTCATTTTTTGTATTTTTTTTTCGGCGACTTCAAATACATAAATTTTTCGCCGAGCTTGAAGTCTGGGACCAATAAAAATGACTTTTAGTTGTTCGTTTACTGGGTTAAATTGAGGATCATTTTGCAGAAAAATTATAATAAAAAAATATATACCGAATTATAATAAAAAAATATAACTCGAGCAAAAAAGTCTAGAAAAACACTTGTCTCTTTTACATACATGTGTTTAGCTCATTTTGCCCAAGTTTGGTGTCTGTGGAATGAAGCAGCTTTTTTCTGTGTACTTTTAAAAAAGAGGTGTATTTTAAGTCGGTTCACATTTTCAATTCAAAATGGCCGCCTTCCTGTGTGTGATAGGTGTGGTCCCCATTGGCTTTTTGTTCATAAGCCCATGGTGGATGTGTGTACCAAGTTTTATTTGCCTACAACAAACTAAAAATTTCACTTCCCATTGACTTTTTCACATTTTTGGGACGTTGCTATGGCAACACATTTATAGATAGGGGTGGTTGTCATTGGCTTTTATGCTCGTCATGACATAAGAGATGTGTGTACAAAATTTTATGTCTCTATGACAAACTAAATTCTTGGGTCCATTATAAGTTTGTAGGGGCGCTGGAGAGCCATTTCTAAAGATAACCCTTTTATTTACATATTTTTTGTTCAGGTCATGAATGTGCACAAACGCCTTTTGGGTCCAACTCGATCCGAGAAGGCGTTTGAGAGTTAAGAGACGTTTTATTTTCACAAAATGGCCACCTCGTTACAGGCTTGCCACACCCATACCCGATAAGATATCAAAACAAAGTCACAACTTTGGTTGGCACACATGTCTAGATGATACTCACCAAATTTGGGGCCATTTAGATTAAAACACAATGATTTGCATCTTTCTGCGCAAGGTGCGATTTTAGTGGCGCGCGTTTCACCCTACATGGCGGACTTCCTGTTAAGTTTAGGTGTGTGACTGTCATTGACTTTTCTGTTTGTTCCTGAGGTGTCCTATGGATGTACCAAGTTTCATTTTTCTATGTTGGAAAAAGTTACTTTCACTTTCCCTAGGCCCAATGTATTTTGATTTTGTAGGGTCGCCACTGAGTCATTTTTCGTATTTTTTTCGCGACTTCAAATACATAAATTTTTCGCCGAGCTTGAAGTCTGGGACCAATAAAATGACTTTTCGTGCATGTTCACTGGGTCAAATTTAGGATCATTGGGTCGGAAGAAAAAAAAAAAAAAAAAAAAAAAATCCGAGCAAAAACAATAGGCCCTCCCGGTCATCACCGGCTCGGGCCTAATAATCCGAGCAAAAACAATAGGCCCTCCCGGTCATCACCGGCTCGGGCCTAATTAAAGCCGCAAAGCGGCGATAAAGGCCCTCGCCTCTTTGAGACGCGGGACACATGCACTCGGAGGATTGCATTTCGTGCTTTAAAGCGTAAACTTCACGGTAAAAGGATACTGAGGAGTTTTCTAAGACTCTAGCCGTGGCTCTGGAGGGGCCTCCTCTAAAGGAAGGATCCTGGCAATTGGGAAATGGCATTTATTTCCCAAAGGTTGCCTCTTCACAGACTCATTACGACCACAGCCACAAATGTATCAAAAAACAAATTGATAACTTCTTTTTTGCACACGTGTCTAGATGATACTCACCAAATTTGGAGCTGTTTAGATGAAAAGCCTTTAGACAGAAGGGGTGTGATTTAGGTGGTCACGCATTCCACCCAACATAGTAGATTTTCTGTTGAGTTTACGGTATGACTGTAATAAACTTTTCTGTTTGCCCTGAGGTGTCCTATGGATGTACCAAGTTTTGTATTTCTACATTGGAAAAATTTACTTTCATTTTCCATAGAACCAAATTATTTTGACTTTTCTAGGGGTCGCCACTGAGTCATTTTTCGTATTTTTTTTCGGGGACTTCAAATACATAAATTTTTCGCTGGGCTTGAAGTCTGGGACCAATAAAAATGACTTTTAATTGCACGTTTACTGGGTCAAATTTAGGATCATTTTGCAAAAAAAATTTAATAAAAAATATATACCAAATTATAATAAAAAAAATATAACTCAAGCAAAAAAGTCTAGAAAAACACTTGTCTATTTTACATACATGTGTTTAGCTCATTTTGGCCAAGTTTGGTGTCTGTGGAATGAAGCAGCTATTTTCTGTGTTCTTTTAAAAAAGAGGTGTATTTTAAGTCAGTTCACATTTTCAATTCAAAATGGCCGCCTTCCCGTGTGTGATAGGGTGTGGTCCCCATTGGCTTTTTTTTTCATAAGCCCATACTGAATGTGTGTACCAAGTTTCATTTGCCTACGACAAACTAAAAATTTCACTTCCCATTGACTTTTTTCACATTTTTGGGACATTGCTATGGCAACACCTTTATAGATAGGGGGTGGTTGTCATTGGCTTTTATGCTCGTCATGACATAAGAGATGTGTGTACCAAATTTTATGTCTCTATGACAAACTAAATTCTTGGGTCCCATTATAAGTTTGTAGGGGGCGCTGGAGAGCCATTTCTAAAGATAACCCTTTTATTTACATATCTTTGTGTTCAGGTCATGAATGTGCACAAACGCCTTTTTGGGTCCAACTCGATCCGAGAAGGCGTTTGAGAGTTAAGAGACGTTTTATTTTCATAAAAATGGCCACCTCGTTACAGGCTTGCCACACCCATACCCGATAAGATATCAACAACAAAGTCTTAACTTTGGTTGGCACACGTGTCTAGATGATACTTACCAAATTTGGGGCCATTTAGATTAAAACACAATGATTTGCATCTTTTGCGCAAGGTGCGATTTTAGTGGCGCGCTGCTTTCACCCCCACATGTCGGACTTCCTGTTGAGTTTAGAGTGTGGCTGTCATTGACTTTTCTGTTTGTCCTGAGGTGTCCTATGGATGTACCAAGTTTCATTTTTCTACATTGGAATAAAGTTACTTTCACTTTCCATAGGCCCGATGTATTTTGACTTTTGTAGGGGTCGCCACTGAGTCATTTTTTGTATTTTTTTTCGGGGACTTCAAATACATAAATTTTTCGCTGGGCTTGAAATCTTGGACCAATAAAAATGACTTTTAGTTGTACGTTTCCTGGGTTAAATTGAGGATCATTTTGCAGAAAAAATATGATAAAAAAATATATACCGAATTATAATTTAAAAAAATATAACTCGAGCAAAAAAGTCTAGAAAAACGCTTGTCTCTTTTACATACATATGTTTAGCTCATTTTGCCCAAGTTTGGTGTCTGTGGAATGAAGCAGCTATTGTCTGTGTACTTTTAAAAAAGAGGTGTATTTTAAGTCGGTTCACATTTTCAATTCAAAATGGCCGCCTTCCCGTGTGTGATAGGGTGTGGTCCCCATTGGCTTTTTGTTCATAAGCCCATGGTGGATGTGTGTACCAAGTTTCATTTGCCTACAACAAACTAAAAATTTCACTTCCCATTGACTTTTTTCACATTTTTGGGACGTTGCTATGGCAACACATTTACAGATAGGGGGTGGTTGTCATTGGCTTTTATGCTCGTCATGACATAAGAGATGTGTGTACCAAATTTTATGTCTCTATGACAAACTAAATTCTTGGGTCCCATTATAAGTTTGTAGGGGGCGCTGGAGAGCCATTTCTAAAGATAACCCTTTTATTTACATATTTTTGTGTTCAGGTCATGAATGTGCACAAACGCCTTTTTGGGTCCAACTCGATCCGAGAAGGCGTTTGAGAGTTAAGAGACGTTTTATTTTCACAAAAATGGCCACCTCGTTACAGGCTTGCCACACCCATACCCGATAAGATATCAACAACAAAGTTACAACTTTGGTTGGCACATGTGTCTAGATGATGCTCACCAAATTTGGGGCCATTTAGATTAAAACACAATGATTTGCATCTTTTTGCGCAAGGGGTGCGATTTTAGTGGCCGCGCGTTTCACCACACATGACGGACTTCCTGTTGAGTTTAGGGTGTGACTGTCCATGACTTTTCTGTTTGCCCTGAGGTGTCCTATGGATGTACCAAGTTTCATTTTTCTACGTTGGAAAAAAGTTACTTTCACTTTCCATAGGCCCAATGTATTTTGACTTTTCTAGGGGCCGCCACTGAGTCATTTTTCGTATTTTTTTTTCGGGGACTTCAAATACATAAATTTTTCGCTGGGCTTGAAGGCTGGGACCAATAAAAATGACTTTTCGTTCATGTTCACTGGGTCAAATTTAGGATCATATGGGGAGAAGAAGAAAAAATAAATAAATAAATAAATAAATAATCCGAGCAAAAACAATAGGCCCTCCCGGTCATCACCGGCTCGGGCCTAATAATTGTTATATTTATATAGCGCCTTACCAGAGCTCAATGACGCTTTACATATCAATTATTCATTCACTCCACAGTCACACACTGGTGGAAGTAAGCTACATCTGTAGCCACAGCTGCCCTGGGGCAGACTGACAGAGACGTGGCAGCCATTCTGCGCCTACGGACTCTCCGACCAACACCTTCAACATTCTAACACATTCATACGAGGCAAGGTGGGTTAAGTGTCTTGCCCAAGGACACAACGACAGTATGAACTGTGGGGAGAGCGGGAATCGATCCTACTACCTTCCGGTTGAAGGACGGCCACTCTACCACTGAGCTACTGCCGCCCCATGAATGTGTGAAAATGTTGCTCTGGTGTATGAATGTGTGTGAATGTTGCTCTGGTGTATGAATGTGTGAGAATGTTGCTCTGGTGTACGAATGTGTGTGAATGTTGCTCTGGTGTATGAATGTGTGAATGTTGCTCTGGTGTATGAATGTGTGAATGTTGCTCTGGTGTATGAATGTGTGTGAGTGTTGCTCTGGTGTATGAATCAAGCCTCTCCCATGGTACCTCTTAAATGGTCGTCGTGTAAGGGCGCCGCCATACGGTGATTTTACAGCAAAATACAGCGATATACCTCCGTCCACCAGAGGGCAGGCTCCAAAAGCGGAAATATAAGGAGAAACCCAATGGCGACTTTACAAGAGTAAAACTCATGTTTACAGCCTGGTACAAAAGATGGCTCCGGTCTCTAGAGCTAGGTTTTTACTACGTGACAACTCTGGGGGGGGGGTGAATTTTTGAAAATTACGTTGGTTTATGCTATCTAAAAACTATTGTTTTACTATGGAGTAAAACCCGAAAATCCCGGATGTAACGGCCATTTTATTGCCCATTCGTAATGCAATATTGGTGAATAGGGGACCAATGGGCGGATATCATCCATAATTATACTATCTATGGTATGAATGTGTGTGAATGTTGTTCTGGTGTATGAATGTTTGAGAATGTTGCTCTGGTGTATGAATGTGTGTGAATGTTGCTCTGGTGTATGAATGTGTGAGAATGTTGCTCTGGTGTATGAATGTGTGTGAATGTTGCTCTGGTGTATGAATGTGTGTGAATGTTGCTCTGGTGTATGAATGTGTGTGAATGTTGCTCTGGTGTATGAATGTGTGAGAATGTTGCTCTGGTGTATGAATGTGTGTGAGTGTTGCTCTGGTGTATGACTGTGTGTGAGTGTTGCTCTGGTGTATGAATGTTTGAGAATGTTGCTCTGGTGTATGAATGTGTGTGAGTGTTGCTTTGGTGTATGAATGTTTGAGAATGTTGCTCTGGTGTATGAATGTTTGAGAATGTTGCTCTGGTGTATGAATGTGTGTGAATGTTGCTCTGGTGTATGAATGTGTGTGAATGTTGTTCTGGTGTATGAATGTTTGAGAATGTTGCTCTGGTGTATGAATGTGTGTGAATGTTGCTCTGGTGTATGAATGTGTGTGAATGTTGCTCTGGTGTATGAATGTGTGAGAATGTTGCTCTGGTGTATGAATGTGTGTGAATGTTGCTCTGGTGTATGAATGTGTGAGAATGTTACTCTGGTGTATGAATGTGTGAGAATGTTGCTCTGGTGTATGAATGTGTGTGAATGTTGCTCTGGTGTATGAATGTGTGAGAATGTTGCTCTGGTGTATGAATGTGTGTGAATGTTGCTCTGGTGTATGAATGTGTGTGAATGTTGCTCTGGTGTATGAATGTGTGTGAATGTTGCTCTGGTGTATGAATGTGTGTGAGTGTTGCTCTGGTGTATGACTGTGTGTGAGTGTTGCTCTGGTGTATGAATGTTTGAGAATGTTGCTCTGGTGTATGAATGTTTGAGAATGTTGCTCTGGTGTATGAATGTGTGTGAGTGTTGCTTTGGTGTATGAATGTTTGAGAATGTTGCTCTGGTGTATGAATGTTTGAGAATGTTGCTCTGGTGTATGAATGTGTGTGAATGTTGCTCTGGTGTATGAATGTGTGTGAATGTTGCTCTGGTGTATGAATTTTTGAGAATGTTACTCTGGTGTATGAATGTTTGAGAATGTTGCTCTGGTGTATGAATGTGTGTGAATGTTGCTCTGGTGTATGAATGTTTGAGAATGTTGCTCTGGTGTATTAAAGAGTGCGAATATTGGGACAACGGATGGAAATTAGCCCAAGGCTACCATACCATCCCCAGTCCCATTCAAACAAATGAGTATTGAACCGCCAACCTTGCAGTTATTAGACACCCTGAGCCATTGTTGAGTTGTGTACCATTCTTTGCTGTGCGTAGTATTCATGGGCATTTGAAATGTATTCTCATTTGCGTTGATTGGGAATTGTCATCTGGCCTCAACACATTCTGGTGGACATAAAATAGAGTGATTTTGATTTATATTCAAAAGCAATATCACAGTTTCCTTGAACAAGCCCAGAACAGGTCAGCGCACAATGTGGTGGTGTAACCAATAGTCACATACAAGATGACTGACCTTCCAGTCAGAGCCTGAAAATGGATCTTTACAGCCTCCCTCCCACAGAACTAAAGTCAACAGTCTGTCATCAAGATCAAGATCGGTGAGCTGCAGGACGGAACGCCACATTTCTTTGAACTTTGCATCTATACTTATGTATTGCACTGTCAGATCTCTGTTTTCTTTTTGGGGGGGGGGCACTTTTTTACTGAGACAGGATGAGTGACACAGAACATGTACAGGGTGTGTCTCTGAGTACACCTTGCCTCAGGTAATGAGTGGAACAGGAAGTGAGTGAGTCTGAGTTGTAGGGAGTGGCCATTGCCTCCAGGGACACATTTCATAATCACTTCTGAACAAATATACTCTTCTGCTAATGACTTAATGTCTGTGCTGCTTTTCATGCTTTTAGCTGTTGCTTGATAGTATTGCTACCTTGGCCAACATTTTTTACGCTTCTCAAACCTTGACAAAATAACATTTTTCCATCATTATTATTTTTAAATAATGTGATGGGACCTATCCTTGTTAACTAAAGGTTTGATCAATTAAAAAGAAATCTTGACTTCCCTCTCCCCGACACTTTCTCCAGGGGAATACCAAGGTCTTTCCAGGCCAGCCGAGAGACATAGTCCCTCGTGTGTGTGTCCGAGGTCTTTAAATGGTGCATGGTTATTATTAATTGCATGCATGAGAAAAATAAATGGGAGGTAAATGAGTGACTCCTTATTTACGTGTTGCGGATTTGGTCCTGGTCTAAGGGTTAACTGTACTTGACTATGACTCACGCTCAGTGAATCACAAAGAAAACCAGGACAGGTTCCTGTCGAAACCTGCAAAAGCAGAGCTGTATAAAAACATGCAGCAGACTCACTTCACTGTTTCTGACAGCTTCTTTTTACACTTTACAATCAACACTTTAACATCTGGCATTTAAGGACGTTCCAGATCATGAGAGGTTTTTGGATTTCCTTGTGTGGAGTTTTAGCAGTTGTCTGCAGCGTTCAGGCAACTTACTCCTACTACTGTAAGTACAAATGTTTACTTTGTGCGAATCTTAAGGCGGTTCCTTAAAGCTCTTTTACTTATTTACAAAAAGAAGCAGCTATAAGTCCACCTAAAACCATGTCCAACCAGGTTTACAACCTGACTAATGAAGGACTGCGACGGAGTTGGCCGCGGGGAAGGAAGAGCAAACATACACCCACACATGTTGTAGGCTACTACCTATGTCCTGTGACGGGGACAGACAACATCTGTCCCCGTCGCTGTTCCAAAACAACCAACCTAGACCACAGCTAACAAATCCAAGACCAAAGCAGAACAAAACTGAAAAAAAAAAAGTTTGCTAAAAGAGGAACGTACCAAGAGAACAACAAAATATACATTTCCACACAGATAAAAATGGAGGCGTACAAAACTAAAACATAAATTAAAAATATCACAGCAGGTGTATGTGTCACGCTACAGAAACATATTTTTGTGAATGCATATTTGCCTTTATGTTTGGAACAAAAGTGTTTAAAGTTTTTAAAAACTGCAGCAGAGATGTGTAAAGTAGACCTCGTATATTTTCTAGACCTACGCCATGAATCAATCATGGCATCCACTGATTTTGAAAAAGTAATCTCCATGACAACGTGGGTTGTGTTCACTTTGTCCCAATCATTCATTTTGTTACTTTTTCATCTGATTTACAATATACAACTAAACAGCTAGACATTACTGTTCTGGGTTTGTTTAGTATTGGATAGTAGTGTTTGTTTTGCTTGCTCCTGTCAGCAGATCAGGCTTTGTTGGTTGTATCAAAGACCAAACGTAAACTTAGAGGTGACTCAGAGGCTGGAATGAACTGCCTCTGCACATCAGACTGACCGAGTCACTTCCTGTTTCTAAGTCCCTTCTTAAAACTCACTTTTTTTTCTTTTGTTTTTAATGAGGCTTGATATTAATTGTATTACTGTTGCATTTACTTTTATTGCATTTAGTATTTGTTTATTTACTTTAAATTACCACAGTTTAGGACTGTAAAGGACTGTACTGAGTCTGCCTCTCGCTTAGACACTTTAGTCCAGCTTCACCACAATATCATTTGTGCATAAACAAAAAGTTTTTCAGAATTTTTCAAATGTCACTTTTTGCACCAGCTCAGTGTTGTTTTGTGTAACCATAGTAATAACACAACCAATAATGGAGCAGCAGTACTGTTTTTTTGTTAGTATTTAGTGTTCAGTGAAACAGCATCACCTGTTTACAGAAAAGAAAAAACTGAGGAATCAGAATGTTGTTACTCCTCCTGCAGCGTCATTTAGCACCACCTTCAGGAGTCTGGAACACTTAGGCTAGTGTTAATTGGTTGTAGTGGAACTATATAGCCTACATTTAAGTGTCTTTTATATTGTGGTTAGATACCATTAAAGGTACATTTTGTATGTTTCAATGGTTCAAATAAAAAAATTCTAACCCATACATGGATCAGCAACAGCCTGCTGTGCAGAGCGAGTATCTTTAAGCCTGTACACTCAATTAAACAAGAAGGTTTCCACGGACGTGACGTAATGCGCGTACACATTTACCTTGTTCTCACGTCCTGATTTGTTGCTATGAGTAAGTTAAGCAACGCTAGTGGCAAAGTTGAAAATTAATCCTGTGAACAAAGGGAAAAGGGTTAGGGTTAGGGTTCCAGCGCACTTGATACCGGCAGATTCTTCTTCGGTTGTTGTTTGTTCGTGCTCGTACAAACGTGTGCACAGTGAACACACACAACACTGGATGCAGTAGGTGCAGAGGTGAAGAGAGGTGGCACCTAGAACAAAAACTAGGTGAATTCTAGATCTTCAATAATGCTATGCTGAGCCTATTGTTGGATTTTGGATATTGTTATTTTTGGATTGAGCCTTGAGGAACTCCACATGTATCACTATGTTTCTATTAGCCTATTTATTCTTAATGTTTACTAAAGAATGAGGCAGAGCTAAGCAATTACCTCAGATTTATACCAAATGTACGAGCGCTGTGTCTGTGGAGAGGTGCACAGGTGTGTTACAGAGCAATAGGGCCAGTTTGACACAGTGAGCAAAGACAGATGAAGGGTTTGAGAAGGCACCGCATCTCATTATCAGTCATTAACATTTTTTTATAAAGCACATTTCATGCGACCAGCACAGGAAAAAGGAATATTACATTAAAAGGTATAAAAGTGTTACAGAAAACATTTAGCTAAAAGCTTACATAAAAAGGTAGGTTTTCATTTTACTTTTAAATAAGGATAAAGTGCTAACAGACCGTTCTTTATTAAGCAAAGAATTCCACAAAATAGGACCATAATGACTGAAGGCCCCAGAGGCAGCTTTAGAGTGCACTCTGGGTACTACTAGAAGTCTTTGATTAGAGGCTTAGATTTCTGTCTGGATTATACACTTTGAGCATTTTAGCAATACAATATAGGTGGTGACGAGATTGTTCAAAGATTTGTAGACAATGAGAAGTATTTTAAAGTCAATCTTTTGTTTGACCAGCAACCATTGAAGGGATGATAGAATTGGAGTGATTTGTTCCCCTTTTTTAGTTTTTGTTAGGACTGTGCAGCAGCATTTTGGAGTTTACTGACAGTGACTCAGTAATTAACAGTGACTCAGACAGTAGACAGACAACAGACACACCTTCAGGAATTACCTGCCTGTCCTCACATGAGCTTTTCCCTAAGCTTTGTGTCTGCGCCAGGATAATTCTATGGACCATCTTGTTGATGACATTATTCTGTTCTTGGTTGTTAAAAAGTGGTTGGCACTGCCATAGAAAATCATTGAGCCATGGTAAGGTATGACCAAGGTAAACCCGCGTGGCAGGTAGTGAGGATGGCATTTTAGGGTCAGGACCTCCAGTTTAGGCGAACAGGAGTGTTTGCGAGTGACTAAGTTCCTACGGTCTTACCAGTTGTTAATTATCAGGCATACACCTCCTTGTTATTTTCCCTGAGTTCCAGCCAGTAGAACACTAGACAGTGGCGTATTGTGTGATCTACGCCTCAGCCTGTCCCTTACGCCAGCTCTTTTACCTCGAGGCCTTCTGCGTGACCTGGAGTGTCATGGCCAAACAGCCCAAAACATGGAAGACTCCAATACAAACCCCAAACACAGGTAGAAGGGTAAAAAAAAAGTTTATTTAGCCAGCAAAAGTACAAATCAAAATACAGGAAACAAGGCCAGGGTCCGAGTATACAAAAGTCCAAAAGCAGGTAGCACAAGAAATACTCCAGACGAGGAAACAAGGAAATAAATAATCCACAGAACACACGGGGTAAAACAGAACTCCACAGATGTAACACCAGGAAAACCAGACCAACAGACTCACGGTAGGGGAGAAGACGACCTGGCACTGTGCAGGGGAAAACACACAGGTTATAAAGACACACAACGAGGGACAGGTGAAACACATCAGGGCGGAGCATGCAATCACACAGGAGGGAAAGACACAAGGCAGGAAGTCAATCAAAGACACAGACAGGGGTAAGACACTTCACAATAAAATCAGGAATAATGACCCAAACTCAGACACACTAAAGAACTGGAAATCAGATACAGTACCGAAACAAGAACTCAGATACAATAATAAAAAACAGACAGACTACAACAAAAACACAAGATTGGGATCGTTACAAGGAGCCCCTTCGTCCTCCTTTGTTTGTGTCCGCCTCTTGATGCAAAATGTCGAAGGGCCAAGCCATTTCTGGGTCCATTTAGCTTTTGATTGGAGTTGAAGCTACCCTGAATTTGGCAGTTGGCGTTTTAGTTTGCTCAGCTAGCTTCTTATTAGCGTCATAGTCCTTGATGAATCTTGTGCCACAGCCGCAGTGGGGAGCTGTTTGATTTGACTGCCAAGCTGAGAGACGTTAGTCAAGAGATCACAGAGCCTTACCATTACGTCCCGTAGAACCTGTTCACACTGGCTGACACAAATGCCTTGGGAAGCCAGGGCCTGGCAGAATGAGTCTTGGTCTATTGGATCCACGTTGGCCAGATTGTTCTGTTACGGCACAACAAATTAAGGACCCAAAAATAGAATCAAGACAATGAGACTGAAGGTAAGTATTTATTGACCAAGTTGAAAGAGAGGCTGATGAGTGAGGGAGTATGCAGGGAAACTAAGGAGCAGACAAACAAGTAAGTATATCTTCAAGCAAGAGTAGGTCCACTCCATGTAGAAGTTGATAGGAAGCCAACACACACGGATCTATATTTGCTGTTTGACTCTCACTACCCTCTGCAGCACAAGCTGGGAGTCATCAGGACTCTTCAAAACAGAGCACCAGAGACAAAAGGGAAGCGTGTAGGTATTCCTTATGTGTCTGGGGTTCCTAAGAAACTTAAAAGGATTTTCAACACACTGACAGACAACCATTCACTCTCAGTCATTGAGACTGGCAAACTGGCCTCTGACCTCGAATCCTCACCATACCTCACCATGTTTATGGGAGCCTGTCTCTACCTGCACATTGTGACAATGCTAGAATGCATTATACTAGTGGGAACCGGCTTTTGTAACAAAAGGGAGATCAAATAGTGAGGATCCGTGCTGACAGAAAAGCTCATTGTAGCATTCTCTGATCACATCCATGCCTAATATGCCAGGCACTTTCAGCTTTTATCCAATGCGACTTACATTGTTCTAATGTAATTACCAGTGTTACAGTCACTGGGGGCAAGGTGGGTTAAGTGTCTTGCCCAAGGACACAATGACAGTATGAACTGTGGAATCGAACCACCTACCTTCCGGTTGAAAGACGACCACTCTACCCACTGAGCTACTGAGCCCATTGTCAGCGTTAAGCTCAAGCCAATGGCATGAGGAAACTATAGGTCATTGTGGGTACCATGGATCCTGTGTCAAGCAGGCATTTCAACTCCTCACCCAAACTCACAGTTAGGCATGATCCTATGAGCTTGGGGTCAGCAGGGTCACCTCGTGGGCTAGGGTCGGATGAGACAGTGTCATTCCCTTCTAGTGTGTGGCTCTGCAAATCAGAAGGAATTAGTTTTCCGTCTGCTGACTGGCCCCCAATAAGGGGTAGAAGGCCTTTAAGGGTAGGCAATTATTTTTTCCTCAAGGGACACATTAGAACATGGGACTCTGGTGGAGGGCCGGGCCAACACGGTGAACTAATGCTAAAAAAAAACAAATTTATTTTATAGTTTAAACTATAGGCAATAATCCACACATAAAAAAGTCAAAAATGAATCTGGTCCCTGTAGATTTCAGTTGGAATTGAAGGGACAGAACAAAAATCAGCTGATCCTAAAAATTGAATAAGTAATTCATAATCATTGGTGTAAAAGCATGGAGTAATGCATGCTGTATTTCATGTCTATGTTGAGTGTTTGTCCTTATATTGTCTGTACCTCTGTATTGTATATAAAAGACAAATTTCAGATCTATGACAGTAAAGTATCTAACTAACTAACTAAGAATACAATACCTCTGAGTGCAAGAGGACAGACAACATTGAATAAACGCCGCCCCATTTTAGATATGTTAACTATAGGTCCAACATAATTTCTACAATCTTGTCACTCTTGTGGATACCAGAACTACTTCACTTCCTGAAGTGAGTGTGTCTGACTTTTACTACAGTAAAACTTGCCTTTTAGCACAAATATATCTCTTTTTTGTCTTTCTGTTGCAGCGGTGTTACGATGTGAGTGTAATGGACGCTCTCGGTACTGTCTGCCTGATGCCAGGGGTTTGCACTGCGTGGACTGTGAGGGCAACACTGAGGGACGCCACTGTGAAAAATGTAAACAGGGATTCTACCTCAAACAACAGGGGCACGGCTGTACAGCCTGTCTGTGTGACCCCACAGGTGAGAGCTGTTTCTTTAAGCCACTCACTCTCCAAATTCATGGTTGGTCAGATAGATCTAGACCCAGGTTTTGAGTTTATCTTCTAAAGGCCTTCCCACTTCTGCCCTCCACTGAAGATGAAAGATTGTGCTTGGTGAAATGCAAATAATATGATACTGGCATTAACAAACAAGTTGTTATGCATTTACACAGAATCCAAATTAAACTTTCTTCAGCATTTGCACATAATTTGCATTATCTACAAGGTTTGTTTGTTGATTTTTTGGTTTTGGTTTTTAACAACCAATAGAAAGTCAGCAAAAATAAGTTTGGTTTTATTGCAGAAAACACCAAAAATCATTAGTAATCAAAGCCACAACCTGACGCTGTACTGAATGTGTTTTTCTCTCTCTGCAGGTTCTGTGAGCTCCCAGTGTGACAGCAGGGGGCACTGTAGCTGTAAAGAAGGGTTTAGGGGAGAGAAGTGTGACCACTGTAAGGACGGACAGAAAATCAGAGCGCACAACTGCTCTCACAGGTCAACCACATCACATGCACACACAGTCTTTATAAAGTTTCTCTGTGTTCTTATGAGTCGTTTGTTCTTCCCTGCAGTCGTCAGCTCAGACAGGATTCTGGGAGTTTGAGTCCATTTTGTTTCTGCTTCGGCCACAGCGCTCAGTGTTCAGCTCGGCCTGATTACTACGTCCACAACATCACCTCCACCTTCACTGACGGTACACACCTGTTAACAAAAGACGGTGTTGAGACTAGGTTTACACCGGGACTAGTCCTGGTTTAGATCTGTGGTAGAGCGGTTGTCCCTCAATCGGAAGGTTGGTGGTTCGATTCCCGCTCTTTCCACAGTTCATACTGTTGTTGTGTCCTTGGGCAAGACACGTAACCATCCTAGCACCGCCTACAGTGGTGTTCCAGCTGTAACACTGGTGAATAGAACCTTAATGTAAGTCGCTTTGGATAAAAGCGTCAGCTAAATGAATAAATAAATGTACCATTGACTTTGAAATTTTCACTGTGGGGAGCAAACATCATTGCACAGTGCAATTATTGCATGCATAGCCACAGGAATATGTCTTGAGTAGGGGATGTTGAAAAAAATAAAATAGATAATTTACTATATGTCCAGCAGAACATTAGCTGGCATAATCAGTGAGTCAACACTGAGCAGCAGTGAATATATTGTTCTAGATTTGATGTCATTCAGCTGAGTCTTGAGAAACAGTTCTAATTCATTTATCTCTTCCTGCACAAAATCTCTCAAATTTACACAATTTAGACCCGATACACCCTGCCTCCCCTGGAAAAGACACAGACTGTGGTCACAAAGATATTCTGCATCTATCACAACAACCACTCACAATATCATCTCTGCAGTCAAGCCATCCCCCTTTCGCCAAACGCCAGTCAACTCAGCACCGTCTTGATTTCGGAGTGTTCTCGTATTAGACACTTTACGGTAAATGCATGGAAACAGCGCATAGAAGACTGATAAACGTCAAAAATGTCATAAATGGCTGATAAATTTCAGTTTTAATACATTTTCATCTCTCAATGACCGTGTCTGTTCATTTTATCAGTTAAAATTTAGTTTTTATCAGAAATATTTCTAATTCACAAACTCAATCAATTCAGACTATATTTCAGTTTTAAAAAGTTTACTTTGTTACAATGTTCCAACAAAGTATTTGTTACCCATACATTGAAATTTCAAAAGAACATTGAGAGAAGCAATTTCAGGACAATCTAATGTACAAAATTACAAAATAAAAGTTCTCTAAAAATGCATAACTGGTGTAATTTGTAATCCAAGTTTATATAATTATAAAAACAAATAAAAAAAATAAAAATCATAACTTGTTTTTACACCAGCATTCAGCTCTGGTACATAGCCTACTAACAAAACGTGCTTTAGTGAGTAAAAGACTCCAATCCAATCACATGGATTACAAATTCTATCAGTTATGCATTTTCAGAGGACTTTTATTTTGCTACATTAGATTGTACTGAATTTTTTCAATTTTCTTTCAAAATTTGTATCAATGTATGGGAAATATGTGTTGGAAGCATAGATTGTAAAAATATGGATGTAATCCGCCCATTGGTCCCCTATTCACCGATATTTTCATTACGACAGGGCAATAAAATGGCGGTTACATCCGGGCTTTTCGGCTTTTACTCCAGAGTAAAACAATAGTTTTCAGATAGCATAGCCCCCCCCCCGAAGTTGTCATGTAGTAAAAACTTAGCTCTAGAAACCAGAGCCATCTTTTGTACCAGGCTGTAAACATTATTTTTACACTTGTAAAGTCGCCATTGGGTTTCTCTTTATATTTCCGTTTTTGGAGCCTGCCCTCTGGTGGACGGAGGTATATCGCTGTATTTTGCTGTAAATCACTGTAAATCGCCGTAAATCGCCGTATGGCGGCGCCATACACTAGGACCATTTAGGTGGTTCCATGGAAGAGGCTTGGTTGGAAGTAACAAAAACATTGTTGTAACATTGTAACAAAGTTAACGTTTCAAAACTGAAATACAGTCTGAATTGATTAATGTGAATAGTGAGTGGTTGTGGGGATTGATGCGGAATTTGTTTGTGACCACAGTCCGTGTCTTTTCCAGGGGAGGCAGGGTGTATTGTGTCTGAATCGTGTACATTTGAGAGATTCTGTGAAGGATGAGATAAATCAACTGTTTCTCAAGACTCAGCACAATGACTGTGGGCGGCAGTAGCTCAGTGGGTAGAGCGGCCGTCCTTCGACCGGCGGGTGGGCGGCTCGATCCCCGCTCAAAACATTCCAAAATATCATAACATCCCGCTCTCCCCCCACATACTGCCGTTGTGTCCTTGGGCAAGACACTTAACCTACATTGCCTCCAGTGATTGTTCTGTAACACTGGTAAATAGCTTAATGTATGTGAAGCGCTTTGAGTGCCTACTACAGTAGGTGGAAAAGTGCTATATAAAAATTATTATTATGACACTAAATTTTTTCAAACAGCTCAGTGTTGTTGACTCACTAACTATGCCAGCTAATGTTCTTAGCTGGACAGTAAATTAGCTAGATTATTGATTATTAATTAATAGTAGCAATAGTAGTTTTTCAACACTCAACTACTCAAAACACGTTCCTGTGGCTATGCATGCAGTAATTCGACTTTGCACGGATGTTAGCAAAAATGTTTGCCCCCCCCGAGCAAAAATCTCAAAGACAGTGGGTTTCGTCCTGTCTAGACCTTGTTTAGACCTGTTCAGACCTGGTTTAGATTAGGGATGGGCGATATGGCCAAAAATCCATATTGCGATATACATTGCAGCCTCTTGCGATAACGATATATATTGCGATATATAAATTATAATAGAATCATTTCAGAACAGGTTACATAGATCCTAAGGAAAGCCAAACTGCTAAATGTATTTTTTAATGTTATTCCTGAATTCCTGAAAAGGAACTCACAATCTTCTTGCATAAAGCAACAGCACGGTCAATTCGGGGATCTTTCACACTTTTTTCTGTTGACAAACGTGTAAGATTTTATATGTTAATTTAATCTCTCTCTCTCTCGCTCTCTCTCTCTCTGCCGCTCCGCTTTTCGCTGCCGCTCGCGCTCTCTCTCTCTCGCTCCCGCTCCTTCGCGCTGCATTGCCTGGCTATGCTAGCTCCGTGAAGTCTTCACGGAGACTTCACGGAGAGGTAACACGACTAATTTGTTGTACTACCTCAAAACGAAACATGTTACTGAATACCAGCTTGCCAGCTCTACCTCTCTTAGCCAGAACTGTTGCCCCACACACTCTACAGAGTATAATTTGCTGCTGCACGTCAGACGGCTTAAATCCGAATTACGTCCAAATAATGGATGTTGCGTCTTTTTCACCAGCTCCTCCGTTTCGCTTTCAGCCATGTTTCAAGCTGCAGCTCGTGGCTGTAAATTTTGCGGGGAAATTGCGTCATCAACATGTATTATCGCGGTAGTGCAATAGAATTAAAATCTCTATCGTATGCCAATTTTTTATCATTTATATCGCATATCGTTCATATCGCCCATTACTAGTTTAGATGTGGTTCAGCCCAGGTGTAGGTCTGTTCAGTCCATGCTCAGTCCTCTTTTAGACCTTTTCAGACCATGTTTAGACCTGTTTCAGACCTGTTCAGACCTGGTTTAGACCTGTTCAGTCCTGGTTTAGACCTGTTCAGACCATGTTTAGACCTGTTTCAGACCTGTTCAGACCTGGTTTAGACCTGTTCAGTCCTGGTTTAGACCTGTTCAGACCATGTTTAGACCTGGTTCAGACCTGGTTCAGACCATGTTTAGACCTGTTTCAGACCTGTTTAGCACTCCTGCCTCACCAGCCAAGGATTCGACTCTACCACCATCAACACCTCCACCACTGAAATGGACTCCCCCAATAGGACCATGGACCCCACCAGTAACATCAACACCTTCCGCGGACCTCACCATCCCTGTCCCATCTCCGGATTCACCAATGGGATTTCCAGATCACCTGGAAATTTTAGTTAAATCTGGAATTAAGATGATACCCCTTACACCTAACTTGGCCAGGTCACGGGTTCTATCATCATCACTAAAAACATCACCCCCAATACCACCCAGGAGTACCACTGCTTCACCTCGGCCACTACCTAGAGTCCAATGCACCCCTGTCAGACCCCCTCCAGCTCCTCCCAGACCAGCTCCTCCCAGACCAGCTCCAAAAGCCTTGACTAGCATCAAGGCTACTATCAGTGATTAGGACACTGAGGGCCTCTGCTGTTCCAGGACTTTTCGTCATAATAAACCACTTATCAACCTGAGGCCCTGGGAGAGAACACTCCCCCCTAGCTCCATAACTACAGTCAGAAGTCGCAGATTAAAGAAGAGAATAACAGTTAGATTGTCTAATCAGACAAATCTGATTCAAATCCCCTGCAAACAGATAAAGTCAGGTCCTGCTCAAACGGACTTAAAACTTGCACTGTTCAATGTCAGGTCTTTGGGAAACAAATCTTTTTTAATTAATGATTTTATAACTTCAAATAAGCTTGATTTTATGTTTTTAACAGAAACATGGTTAGACAGCAGGACTGGAAATGCGGTCCTTATTGAATCCACCCCATCGAATTTCACATTTTTATCCAAAATACGGGAAAACAAAAAGGGTGGTGGTGTATGTGCCTTTCTTAGTGATAATATTCTTATCCAGAAGCCATCACTTGGAGAGTTTTCATCATTTGAGTATGTGTCATTCAAAATGGAGTTGAGGTTTTCTCCATCTATTTTATATGTAGTTCTTTACAAACCACCCCAACAGTGTCATGATTTTATTATTGAGTTACTGAAATGCTTTCGGTTATTTGCACAGAATTTGAACAAATAGTCATATCTGGTGATTTTAATGTGCATGTGGATAATGTTTGTGACAGAAATGCCAAAGAACTTTCTACTATTCTTGATACTTTTGGTCTTTGTCAGCATGTTAATGAGCCGACCCATAACAGAGGTCACACTCTGGACCTGGTCATTACTAAAGGTGTTCATATTTCAGATGTCACTGTGATTGATGTTGCTCTATCTGATCATTCATGTGTCTTTTTTCATCTGTCCATAATTCCAAAAGTTGCTGTTGGACCTACTGTTGTAAAAAGAGATACATTAACGATAACACCAGGACACAGTTTATGGAGGCAATCAGGTTTGAAAATGCCTCATCAGGTCAAGTTGATGATTTGTTGAATTGTTATACTTCAGGTGTTTTAAATGTTATGGACACCATTGCTCCTGTTAAGGTTAAAGTGATCAGGACGAGGCAGAAGGCTTCATGGAGCAATGCTCACTCTGTCAGGGCACAGAAAAGGGAATGCCGAAAAGCCGAAAGAAAATGGCGTAAATTGAAACTCTTAATTCATTATGAGGTATACAAAGAAAATTTGCATGTTTTCAATCAAACTTTGCAAAAAGAAAGAGAAATATTCTTCTCAGAGATCATTAACAACAATAGTAACAACCTGCGTGTCCTGTTTGCTACAGTGAACAGATTAACAAACCCTCCAGCTCCATTTCCACCAGAATTAGTTTCCACCACTAAATGCAATGAGTTTGCATTGTTTTTCAACGACAAGGTTCAAGGCATTAAACATGCGATACAGTCCAAAGGGCATAAAACAACACTGCAGCCACCAAGGAGACACTTGGTTGGTTTAACACATTTTACTCCCATTAATGACAAAACAATTGAAAAAACTGTCTCCAGCCTGAGTTCATCCACCTGCTGCCTCGATGTTTTACCCACTAGATTTCTAAAATCAGTACTAAGCAGTTTGTTACCACAACTCACTGATATAGTCAATAATTCCTTACAGTCTGGAACATTTCCAAGGGCCTTAAAAGCTGCTGTCATTAAGCCTCTCCTAAAGAAGAGCAGTCTTGATGCTACAGTGCTCAACAACTATCGGCCCATATCAAACCTGCCATTTTTAGGGAAAGTCATCGAAAAAGTTGTATATCAGCAACTTAATGACTTTCTATTACTTAACAACTGCTTTGATCCCTTTCAGTCAGGATTCAGGCCCCATCACAGACTGAGACTGCACTTATCAAAGTCACAAATGACATCCGTATGAACACTGACGCAGGCAAAGTCTCTGTCTTAGTTCTGTTGGACTTGAGTGCTGCGTTTGATACAGTGGCCCATGAAATCCTGACACAAAGATTAGAGGAATGGATAGGTATCACTGGAACTGCCCTTAAATGGTTTCAGTCCTATCTTGAAGACAGGAAGTACTTTGTTTCGGTTGGTAACTGTGTGTCAGATCAAATGGCCCTGACATGTGGGGTTCCACAGGGGTCTATCTTGGGACCTCTATTATTCAATCTCTACATGCTTCCTTTAAGCCAGTTAATACGCACTTGTGGCGTATCCTACCATAATTATGCAGATGACACTCAGATTTACATTTCACTCACAGCAGGTGAAAATGGACCAATCCATTCACTGTCACTGCATCGAACAGATTGACATGTGGATGCAAAATAATTTTCTCCAACTGAACAGAAACAAGACTGAACTAATCATCTTTGGGCCACAGAAACAAAGAGAAAGTGTCAGCAGCCACCTCGCGTCTCTTTCTCTAAAATCTAAAAATCAGGTTAGAAATCTAGGGGTCATCATGGACTCAGACTTGAATTTCCACAGTCACATTAAGTCAACTACATCATCTGCATTTTATCACCTTAAAAACATTTCCAGAGTCAAAGGGATGATGTCTCAACCAGACTTAGAGAAACTTATCCATGCTTTTGTCTCCAGCAGGTTAGATTACTGTAACGGCCTGCTCACTGGTCTCTCAAAACGAGGGTTAAGACAGCTGCAGCTTATTCAGAACGCGGCTGCTCGGGTTCTCACCAAAACCAGGAAGTACAACCACATCACGCCAGTTTTAAAATCTCTGCACTGGCTTCCTGTTGCTCAGAGAATAGACTTTAAAACAGCATTGCTGGTTTACAAGTCTCTAAATGGTTTAGCACCAGAATATATCTCTGACATGCTAGTTACTTATGAACCTCCTCGGACTCTGAGAACATCTGGGACAGGCCTTCTGCTCGTGCCCAGAGTTAGAACTAAACAGGGTGAAGCAGTGTTTAAGTTTCATGCAGCAAAAACCTGGAATAGCCTCAACTTTAACAATGTTCAAGGGGAGGTTAAAAACCTTCCTCTTTAGCTCCGCCTACACTACAACCTAAAGTGTTAGTTTTTTCTTTTATCTGCACTCTTCTTTTTAAAATGTTTTTAATTTTTTCTTATGTTTCTTAATATAAATCTTGTAAATTGTCTTTTATTCCTGTAAAGCACTTTGAGTTACCCAGTGTATGAATTGTGCTATATAAATAAAATTGCCTTGCCTTGCCTTGCCTGGTTCAGACCTGGTTCAGACCATGTTTAGACCTGGTTTAGACCTGGTTCAGACCATGTTTAGACCTGGTTTAGACCTGGTTCAGACCATGTTCAGACCTGGTTCAGACCTGGTTCAGACCTGGTTTAGACCATGTTTAGACCTGGTTCAGACCATGTTTAGACCTGGTTCAGTCCTGGTTCAGACCTGGTTTAGACCATGTTTAGACCTGGTTCAGACCTGGTTCAGACCATGTTTAGACCTGGTTCAGACCATGTTTAGACCTGTTCAGACCATGTGATTTGTGGTGTTATTATCGGTGTAGGTACTGAAGGCTGGATGGCTGCCACTTTGGATGGTGTAACCCCCAGAAATGTTCACTTCCGCTGGTCGACCAAACACCAGGACCTGGAGGTGATCTCATCCAACAGCCTCCCAGTTTACCTTTCAGCTCCAGGTGAGATAGGACACACCCACCTATCCTGACACCACACTCTAAGTAGGCCCATTTGAGTCCCATCTGCAAAGGTGTATGCCATTTCTTTTTCTAAATCGGACCATGGAGGACCCCTTTTAGCAAAGGAAACTTACCAGCCTAGCTTTATTATTCATAATCTAAATTCTGACTTGTACTGTATCATAAAACATCATCATAAACCCCTCTTATCTCATCTCAAAACACTTTGCAAAAACTAACAGACAGAGCAGGGTCAGCAAATCAGGCCATTGACCCCAGCTGGAAGTTGGCTGTCCCCTTTAGATGATTTAATTTTGTATTTTGATATATTTCATTGTAACTTATTCATCTTGAATCTGTAGAAATGTGTTTATCAATTCTTCAGGGTACTCCTTTTTTGATATTTTTGATAAAACGTTACTTAATTGCTGATAAGTTAAATTGGATGGATTTGTGAAAAACTTGGGATACAAGTTAATTGCCACTGTCTGACTCTCAGACCGTTTCCTTGGAGACCAGCTGCTGAGTTATGGGCAGAACCTGTCATTCTCTCTGCGATTGGACCGAGGCCTGAGTCAGCCGTCCATCAGTGATGTCATTCTTGAGGGGGCGGGAATTAGAGTGTCTGCTTCATTAGGAGACTTGAGACACAGCGTCCCCTGTGGACAGAAACTGCACTACACCTTCAGGTAAGGCATACATCAGAACAAATAAAACAGAATTACCCTTTATCCGTTTTCTTCAACTTCAACATATTGTACCTAATATCATTTTTTTCTAGTTGGGGAAAATGGTTTAAACCCCAAATAGTAAATCGTAAAAGCAATCATTAGTGAAAAAAACAGGCTTTGTGATGCCATCTACTGTTTTCTTATAGGAGATTGAAAAGTTACTTGGGAACAGAAAAATTTGGCCAATCACATGCAAGCAAACCACATGCTCAAAAATGGAGCGTTTCTATTGGTCTACACTGGCTTGTGATCTGATGTTACAGGAAGTGTAATAGCTGCGGATAAAGTGTATTTTCAGCACTAAAAATGTCTTTTAACACAGAAAAACACAAAAGAAAAATATCAACAGACAAAAGGGAGGCAATGTAAAAACTCGCATAAATACTGTTAATTCAATAACTGAATTAGGGGTGCCAATTTTATAATACTGATTGAATTTTATCATCAAAAATAATATTTAATCAATTAAACAAATTCATTCAATGTTTAACGAGTCAGAGATAATTGCCTTCTTGATGCTAAAGTCGCACGCTAGGCTAACGCTAAGCTAATGCTAAGCTAACGCTACAATAAACTAGAAGAAAAATTTGGTCTGGTTAAATTTTTTTAATAAAAGAAAAGCAAGAGAGGTCCCTAGGCTGCTTTTGGGGGAGAGCATTGATAGTATATAGTGGATAGCGTGAGCTTATTGCTTCCCATTCTGCAAAATGTGTCTCACCACAGAGCGATTAAATCCGGGCTTTTCTGACTCCTGCGTCAGAGGATATTACTAAAATGGGCTTTTCACATGCGCCGTTCAGTAAACGCGTCCCACATCTCAGAGGTCGAGCTAAACAAGCTAACGGCTTCAAAGGCCTCTCCACTCTCGTCTCCTCTCGTCTCTCAGTCTGAGGTTACTTAAGTCTGCAAATCTTTACACCAAACTTTATTTCAGCTCCTGCTGTTAATGTCAGATCATTATTATCAATATTAGAGTTTCTTTATGATAATTATCATAATTTTAAGCATGAGCTCATTTTTATCTTGGTCTGATAATCCTTTCCAGTTCTGTTATAAATAAAACTGTGTTTTCTCAAATATATCATTATATACTTACAGCTACTGCCCTCTGGGAGGCGTTAGGACAAAAAAACAGTTTCATCCCAATAGCAATAAACATTTTGAACTCTGAACGCTGAGGACTGTGGTTTAGGCATGACTCCTTATACATTATCTGTATGTATGTATATGTACGTTATTTTATTTTATATGTTTATTAATTGTTTAATGTAATGCTGGAACCTGTACCAAAGAGCTGTACTGAAAACAAATTCCACCAGCTTGGCTGTGTGGTCATTAAATTAAAATCAATTAAAATCAATC
>CM044557.2:6286028-6318528 GCA_024416835.2 Perccottus glenii
GAGAGCAAAACTCCCGCCAAACTGTAGACGTAAACTGGGGTCCCCGGTCAGACACAATGTCCATTGGTAGTCCATGGATCCGGAAGACATTCTGGAGTACCAGTTCTGCCGTCTCTTTTGCTGAGGGCAACTTAGGCAGAGCTATGAGGTGAGCCATCTTTGAGAAACGGTCAATGATGGAAAGGATCACCGTGTTGCCATTAGATTCCGGAAGACCGGTAAAGAAATCCAGGGACATATGAGACCAGGGTCGTCTGGGAACCGGAAGTGGCCGAAGAAGCCCAGATGGAGCATGATGAGAGGGCTTCTGCTGGCTGCAAACAGGACATGCCGTGACAAACACCCGAACATCCTCTTCCTCCTTAGGCCACCAGAATCGCCGTTGGAGAAAAGAGAGTGTCCGTATCCCGGGTGGCAAGCGAGTCGAGACGAATGGACCCACTGAAGAACCTCCGACCGCAGACCCGCAGGAACAAATAGTCTTCCCTCTGGACAGGAACTGGGGACAGTAATGGTGTTCAAGGCTGTTTTAACGCGCTCTTCAATGGGCCAGGTGACGGCTGCTACCAGCTGGGATGGAGGTAAGATGGAGGTCACCTCAGAAGAGGTCTCCTCCTTCTGGAATTGCCGAGAAAGGGCATCAGGTTTCTGATTCCGGGACCCTGGTCGGAATGACAAAACAAAATTAAATCGAGTAAAGAACAACGACCAACGAGCTTGACGAGATGTCAAGCGCTTGACCGGATATATTCCAAATTCTTGTGGTCAGTCCACATAAGAAAAGGTTGTTCGGCTCCCTCCAGCCAGTGCCGCCATTCCTCCAAGGCTAGCTTAACCGCCAGCAGCTCCCTATTACCTATGTCGTAGTTCTGTTCAGCGGGAGACAGGCGACGAGACAAGTAGGCACACGGGTGTAATTTCTGGTCTGAAGTGGAACGTTGGGACAGAACTGCGCCTATTCCCACGTCGGAAGCATCCACCTCTACGACAAACTGGCTACCAGAGTTTGGGATGATAAGCACTGGAGCTGAAGAAAAACGAAGCTTCAGGTCCCGGAATGCTGAATTGGCTTCGCTGGACCAGATGAACGAAACCTTAGATGAGGTAAGTGCTGTCATAGGAGCCGCCAAGGTACTATAGCCACGGATGAAACGTCTATAGAAGTTGGCAAACCCCAAGAAGCGTTGCAGTTGCTTTCGACTGCACGGAGATGGCCAATCCAATACTGCCGAAACCTTGGAAGGGTCCATCTGAATCTTACCCTGGGCGACAATGTAACCCAGAAAAGAGACGCTGGGTACGTGAAATTCGCATTTCTCAGCCTTGACAAAAAGCGAATTCTCCAGCAGGCGTTGAAGGACTGACTGGACATGATGAGCTGGGCTGAGAGTTGGAGTGAGCCGTGGAGCTGCGCCGAAGCCTGGAGCCGAGCCGGTGACTGAAGACCAAGCTGGAGAGCTGGGCTGAGAGTTGGAGTGAGCCGTGGAGCTGCGCCGAAGCCTGGAGCCGAGTCGGTGACTGGGGCCAAGCTGGGGAGCTGGGCTGAGAGTTGGAGTGAGCCGTGGAGCTGCGCCGAAGCCTGGAGCCGAGTCGGTGACTGGGGCCAAGCTGGGGAGCTGGGCTGAGAGTTGGAGTGAGCCGTGGGGCTGCGCCGAAGCCTGGAGCCGAGCCGGTGACTGGAACCAAGCTGGGAAGCTGGGCTGAGAGTGAAGTCCAAACCTGAGACTTGGAGCGAAGGCTGGAGAGAGGGCTGAGACAAGAGCTGGAACAAACGCTGGAAACATTCACACAAAGTATGCTGAACGATCTGGCAGGGAAGAGGTGGACAGGAGAAGTTTAAATACCTCACTGTGGTAATAGGTTACAGGTGCTTGGGACAGGTGGCAGTGATGAGATGAAGGAGAGAGAAGGAAAGTGGAGCGGATCCCTGAGAGACACGGAGTGGATCTGACACAGAAACCTCCCATAGGAACAGAATAACACTCAAGCAGAAAAAATGCTCAAATTTGAAACAAAGTTACAAATATCTTTGACCCCTGATATGATCCTGATTCTATTCTGATCTTAAACAGTGATATATTATTTTGCAGCGTGTGCATGTGACGTGCATGGCTCTGAGTCGCTCCAGTGCGACAGCTCAGGAAAATGTCGCTGCAAAGACGGAATCAAGGGAAACAAGTGTGAAACGACCGAGTGTCCCTCCTGTTTCCTCGGGCTCACAGACAAGGTGCCACACTCACATCAACACACTCTATAGTCCTTCTAAAGTCTCTTTATAGTCCCTCTATAGTCCCTCCATAGTCCAACTATAGTCTCTCTATAGTCTCTCTATAGTCCCTCTAAAGTCCTTCTATAGTCTCTTTAAAGTCGTTCTATAGTTCATCTATAGTCTCTCTATAGTCTCTCTATAGTCTCTCTAAAGTCCTTCTATAGAGTCTCTAATGTCCTTCTATAGTTTCTCTAAAGTCCTTCTATAGTCTCTCTATAGTTCCTCTATAGTCTCTCTATAGTCCCTCTAAAGTCCTTCTATAGTCTCTCTAAAGTCCTTCTATAGTCTCTCTATAGTCCTTCTATAGTTTCTCTATAGTCTCTCTATAGTCTCTCTATAGTCCCTCTAAAGTCCTTCTATAGTCTCTCTAAAGTCCTTCTATAGTCTCTCTATAGTTCCTCTATAGTCTCTCTATAGTCCCTCTAAAGTCCTTCTATAGTCTCTCTAAAGTCCTTCTATAGTCTCTCTATAGTTCCTCTATAGTCTCTCTATAGTCCCTCTAAAGTCCTTCTATAGTCTCTCTATAGTTCCTCTATAGTCTCTCTATAGTCCCTTTAAAGTCCTTCTATAGTTCCTCTATAGTCTCTCTATAGTCTCTCTATAGTCCCTCTAAAGTCCTTCTATAGTCTCTCTAAAGTCCTTCTATAGTCTCTCTATAGTCCTTCTATAGTTTCTCTATAGTCCTTCTATAGTTCCTCTATAGTCTCTCTATAGTCTCTCTATAGTCCCTCTAAAGTCCTTCTATAGTCTCTCTAAAGTCCTTCTATAGTCTCTCTATAGTCCTTCTATAGTTTCTCTATAGTCTCTCTATAGTCCCTCTAAAGTCCTTCTATAGTCTCTCTAAAGTCCTTCTATAGTCTCTCTAAAATCCTTCTATAGTCTCTCTAAAGTCCTTCTATAGTCTCTCTATAGTCCTTCTATAGTTCCTCTATAGTCTCTCTAAAGTCCTTCTATAGTCTCTCTATAGTCCCTCTAAAGTCCTTCTATAGTCTCTCTAAAGTCCTTCTATAGTCTCTCTATAGTCTCTCTATAGTCTTTTTATAGTCTCTCTATTGTCTCTCTATAGTCCCTCTATAGTCTCTCTAAAGTCCTTCTATAGTCCCTCTATAGTCTGTCTATAGTCCCTCTATAGTCTCTCTATAGTCTCTCTAAAGTCCTTCTATAGTCTCTCTTTAGTCCTTCTATAGTCCCTCTGTAGTCTCTCTAAAGTCTCTCTAAAGTCCTTCTATAGTCTCTCTTTAGTCCTTCTATAGTCCCTCTATAGTCTCTCTATAGTCTCTCTAAAGTCCTTCTATAGTCTCTATAGTCCTTCTATAGTCCCTCTATAGTCTCTCTAAAGTCCTTCTATAGTCTCTCTATAGTCCCTCTATAGTCTCTCTATAGTCCCTCTATAGTCTCTCTATAGTCTCTCTAAAGTCCTTCTATAGTCTCTCTATAGTCCTTCTATAGTTTCTCTATAGTCTCTCTATAGTCCCTCTAAAGTCCTTCTATAGTCTCTCTAAAGTCCTTCTATAGTCTCTCTAAAGTCCTTCTATAGTCTCTCTAAAGTCCTTCTATAGTCTCTCTATAGTCCTTCTATAGTTCCTCTATAGTCTCTCTAAAGTCCTTCTATAGTCTCTCTATAGTCCCTCTAAAGTCCTTCTATAGTCTCTCTAAAGTCCTTCTATAGTCTCTCTATAGTCTCTCTATAGTCTTTTTATAGTCTCTCTATTGTCTCTCTATAGTCCTTCTATAGTTTCTCTATAGTCCTTCTATAGTTTCTCTATAGTCCCTCTAAAGTCCTTCTATAGTCCCTCTAAAGTCCTTCTATAGTTTCTCTATAGTCCCTCTATAGTCTCTCTATAGTCCCTCTATAGTCTCTCTATAGTCTCTCTAAAGTCCTTCTATAGTCTCTCTTTAGTCCTTCTATAGTCCCTCTGTAGTCTCTCTAAAGTCTCTCTAAAGTCCTTCTATAGTCTCTCTTTAGTCCTTCTATAGTCCCTCTATGGTCTCTCTATAGTCTCTCTAAAGTCCTTCTATAGTCTCTATAGTCCTTCTATAGTCTCTCTATAGTCTGTCTAAAGTCCTTCTATAGTCTCTCTATAGTCCCTCTATAGTCTCTCTAAAGTCCTTCTATAGTCTCTCTATAGTCCCTCTATAGTCTCTCTATAGTCCCTCTATAGTCTCTCTATAGTCTCTCTAAAGTCCTTCTATAGTCCTTCTATAGTCTCTCTATAGTCTTTCTAAAGTCCTTCTATAGTCTCTCTATAGTCCCTCTATAGTCTCTCTATAGTCTCTCTAAAGTCCTTCTATAGTCTCTCTATAGTCCTTCTATAGTTCCTCTATAGTCTCTCTATAGTCCTTCAATAGTGTCTCTATAGTCCCTTTAAAGTCCTTCTATAGTCTCTCTAAAGTCCTTCTATAGTCTCTCTATTAGTCTCTCTATAGTCTTTTTATAGTCTCTCTATTGTCTCTCTATAGTCCTTCTATAGTTTCTCTATAGTCCTTCTATAGTTTCTCTATAGTCCCTCTAAAGTCCTTCTATAGTCCCTCTAAAGTCCTTCTATAGTCTCTCTATAGTCCTTCTATAGTTTCTCTATAGTCCTTCTATAGTTTCTCTATAGTCCCTCTAAAGTCCTTCTATAGTCTCTCTAAAGTCCTTCTATAGTCTCTCTATAGTCTCTCTATAGTCCTTCTATAGTTTCTCTATAGTCCTTCTATAGTTTCTCTATAGTCCCTCTAAAGTCCTTCTATAGTCCCTCTAAAGTCCTTCTATAGTCTCTCTATAGTCCTTCTATAGTCTCTCTATAGTCTCTCTATAGTCCCTCTATAGTCTCTCTAAAGTCCTTCTATAGTCCCTCTATAGTCTCTCTATAGTCCCTCTATAGTCTCTCTAAAGTCCTTCTATAGTCCCTCTATAGTCTCTCTATAGTCCCTCTATAGTCTCTCTATAGTCTCTCTAAAGTCCTTCTATAGTCTCTCTTTAGTCCTTCTATAGTCCCTCTGTAGTCTCTCTAAAGTCTCTCTAAAGTCCTTCTATAGTCTCTCTTTAGTCCTTCTATAGTCCCTCTATAGTCTCTCTATAGTCTCTCTAAAGTCCTTCTATAGTCTCTCTTTAGTCCTTCTATAGTCCCTCTATAGTCCCTCTGTAGTCTCTCTAAAGTCTCTCTAAAGTCCTTCTATACTCTCTCTTTAGTCCTTCTATAGTCCCTCTATAGTCTCTCTATAGTCTCTCTAAAGTCCTTCTATAGTCTCTATAGTCCTTCTATAGTCTCTCTATAGTCTGTCTAAAGTCCTTCTATAGTCTCTCTATAGTCCCTCTATAGTCTCTCTAAAGTCCTTCTATAGTCTCTCTATAGTCCCTCTATAGTCTCTCTATAGTCTCTCTAAAGTCCTTCTATAGTCCTTCTATAGTCTCTCTATAGTCTTTCTAAAGTCCTTCTATAGTCTCTCTATAGTCTCTCTAAAGTCCTTCTATAGTCCCTCTATAGTCTCTCTATTGTCTCTCTAAAGTCCTTCTATAGTCCCTCTATAGTCTCTCTATAGTCTCTCTAAAGTCCTTCTATAGTCCTTCTATAGTCTCTCTATAGTCTTTCTAAAGTCCTTCTATAGTCTCTCTAAAGTCCTTCTATAGTCTCTCTATAGTCCTTCTATAGTTCCTCTATAGTCTCTCTATAGTCCTTCAATAGTGTCTCTATAGTTCCTCTAAAGTCCTTCTATAGTCCCTCTATAGTCCCTCTGTAGTCTCTCTAAAGTCTCTCTAAAGTCCTTCTATAGTCCCTCTATAGTCTCTCTATAGTCTCTCTAAAGTCCTTCTATAGTCCTTCTATAGTCTTTCTATAGTCCTTCAATAGTCTCTCTATAGTCCCTCTATAGTCTCTCTATAGTTCCTCTAAAGTCCTTCTATATTCTCTCTATAGTCTCTTTATAGTCCTTCAATAGTTCCTCTATAGTCTCTCTATAGTCTCTCTTTAGTCACTCTATAGTCACTCTATAGTCCTTCTATAGTCTCTGAATAGTCCCTCTATAGTCACTCTACAGTCACCCTATACCCCCTCTATAGTCCTATAACCACTCTATAGTCTTTCTGTAGTCCCTCTATCTATCCCTCTATCAGCATTTAGCCATATCAAAGAGATTTTGATTATTGTTTTATTACAATCTGGTGCCTAAAATACTTACAATGTGTGCACATTTATTAGGTAAGTTGTATTTTGTTAATGTACAGTATTATTATTATTATTATTATTATTATTGTACTACAGTGCTCTTGGTCAATCCAAAACGTTAAAAAACCCTCAAACCTGATCATTTAAGTGAAGTTTTGGCTTTCTTAAGAGATTGTACATCATTATTAGACAACTATTAGTGTGCAGCGTTATTAAGCAACTAAATGAAAAACAAAGATTTTCCCATCTCACTTATTTATTTTCACCTGTTAATGTCCATCCATCTTCTACCGCTTATCCGGGGCCGGGTCGCGGGGGCAGCAGTCTAAGCAGAGATACCCAGACTTCCCTCTCCCCAGACACTTCCTCCAGCTCTTCCGAGGGGATACCGAGGCATTCCCAGGCCAGCTGAGAGACATAGTCCCTCCAGCGTGTCCTAGGTCTTCCCCGGGGTCTCCTCCGGGTGGGACATGCCCGGAACACCTCCCTAGGGAGGCGTCCCTGAGGCATCCGAAACAGATGCCCGAGCCACCTCAGCTGCTCCTTTCGATGTGGAGGAGCAGCGGCTCTACTTTGAGCTCCCTCTGAGTGACCGAGCTCCTCACCCTATCTCTAATGGAGCGCCCCGCCACCCTGCGGAGAAACCTCATTTTGGGCGCTTGTATCCGGGATCTTGTTCTTTCGATCTTGACCCAAAGCTCATGACCATAGGTGAGAGTAGGAACGTAGATTGACCAGTAAATCAAGAGTGGGAGTTAAAGATCTTTCTGACAGGGGGCTCTGCCAAACGTTCCCAACAGACCCTCACAGTACGTTTGGGCCTGCCGAGTCTGTCCAGCTTTCTCCCCGCCATTAGATCCAACTCACCACCAGGTGGTGATCAGTTGACAGCTTCGCCCCTCTCTTCACCAGAGTGTCCAAGACATACGGACGGAGATCAGATGAAACAACTACAAAAAGGATCATCGATCTCCGGCCTAGGGTGTCCTGGTGCCACGTGCACTGATGGACACCCTTATGCTTGAACATGGTGTTCGTTATGGACAAACTGTGACTAGCACAGAAGTCCAAGAACAGAACACCGCTCGGGTTCAAATCCGTTCTTCCCAATCACGCCCCTCCAGGTGTCACTGTCGCTGCCCATGTGAGCGTTGAAGTCCCTCAGTAGAACGACGGAGTCCCCGGTCGGAGAACTTTCCAGAACCCCTCCCAGAGACTCCAAGAAGGCCGGGTACTCTGCACTGCCATTTGGCCCGTAAACACAAACAACAGTGAGAGACCTATCCCCGACCCGAAGGCGCAGGGAAGCGACCCTCTCGTTCACCGGGGTGAACGCCAACACATGGCGGCTGGGCTGGGGGGCTATGAGCAAGCCCACACCAGCCTGCCGCCTCTTGCCGCAGGCAACTCCAGAGTAGTGGAGAGTCCAGCCTCTCTCTCGAGGATTTGGGTTCCAGAGCCCAAGCTGTGTGTGGAGGTGAGCCCCCACTCTCTCTAGTCGGTATCTCTCGACCTCCCGCACAAGCTCAGGCTTGGAATGTCACCTCGGAGCGATTCCAGGAGCTTTCCAGATTTCGTGTTGGGGGATTCGATCGTCGAGGCCTCCGCCTGCCATCCAATCCACTTGGCACCGGCCCCTTACGGTTCCTTCCGCAGGTGGTGGGCCCACGGGAGGTCGGCCCCACGTCGCTCCTTCGGGCTGAGGCCGGCCGGGCCCCGTGGGGAAAGACCTGGCCACCAGATGCTCACATGCGAGCCCCAACCCCGGGCCTAGCTCCAGGGTGGGGCCCCGGTTGCGCCATACCAGGCGACGTCACGGTCCTTGATATTGTATTATCCATAAGGAGGTTTTAACCGCTCTTTGTCTGGCCCGTCACCTAGGACCTGTTTGCCTTGGAAGACACTACCAGGGGCATATAGCCCCGACAACATAACTCCTAGGATCATTCGGGCACTCAAACCCCTCCACCATGATAGGGTGATAAGGTTGCGGTTCAACGAGGGGACCTGTTAAAGTGAGAATAATAAACAAACTCAAAATTTACAAATAAACATTTCTGAAATAAAAAAAATTAAAAAATAAACTTTGTGACCAGTTTAGCAACCCTTCTTTTCGATAACAGTCACAAACCTTCCATTTACAAAGTCAGTCAGTTTCTTGATCTGGTCAGAATCAACTTTTTGTGCAGCCGCAACCACAGCCTCCCAGACACTGTTCAGAGGTGTACTGTTTACCTGGAACTGAGAGTTGATTTTGAGTCCATGTTCAACTCGAAAAGGTCCAATTAGCTCATCTTTAATAATACCTGCCCATAACAGTACCCCACCTCCACCTGCTGGCGTCTGAGTCGAAGTGGAGCTCTGTGTCTGTTACTGATCCAACCATGGGCCCATCCATCTGTCCGTCAAGAGTTTTTCCGTCAACCTTTTAAACATCTGTCTTCAGATATTTCTTGGCCCATTCTAGATGTTTTAACTTCTGTCAGAGGTGGTATTTCAAGAGAGCTGCGTCACTGTGAAAGACTTTTTACAATTTTTGACTTTTCAGAGTCAGTTAAATCTCTTTTTGGCCCATTTTTCCTCAGGAGAAGAATCTGCCTAATAATTATGCACACCTTGATATAGAGTGTTGCTCTCTTTAGGCCACACCCTCCCTCATTACACAAATACACATCACCTGATATACATTAAATTAAAAATCCAATAAGGATTCAAGTTTACACAGTTTGGAGTTGGAAATTATGGACAAAATGATGATATGTTCAAAATATCACTTACCTAATAATTGTGCACACAGTGTATATAAGACAGGAGAAAACTATCCTAACACTTTTTTTTGTTGTAATGTGGTGAGAAAAAAATGTGACAATTTCATGTTAGTGTCCATGCTATGGAAAAAGCCCATGCTGGATGGACCCGTCTTAGTAGAGTCTGCTTATCCACTTCTTGTACACACCATCACTGTTTTAATTCCAGTCCAGATGCTGTTCAAGTGGACCCCCAGATACTTTTAGCCTCCCACTACATCCACCACCTAGCCCAGGATGATGATGGGCTCCACCGGTGTCTACGTTCAGGAGCAGGAGGTTTGCCCTGGGCCACAAAGTCTCAGATCAGAGTCCAGTCCACTCATTTGAATTGAATTGAGTACTCCAACTTATGCCCCTCAAGTGAGGGCGCCGCCATACAGCAAAATACAGCGATATACAGCGACATACCTCCGTCCACCAGAGGGCAGGCTCCAAAAGCGGAAATATAAGGAGAAACCATATAGGCATAGGACCAACATTGCAAAAAAGGAGGTGTGAGGGCAATAGGCAATTAAATTATTATAGATTTACCATAAGGTAAAGTGTCCCTCCTCCTCTTGCTGAAGGTTCACAGTGCATCTCTGTGAATCTGAGTTGTTTTAGTAAATGAGTAAATGATGTATGATAACTTCACACATTGTGAAATACATAAATTGTGTATATTGAGTTCTGTGTGTATTTATGGAGCAGGGGGGACCAGGCTCAGAGTTTGGGTATGTTCTGGCACACAGCCCCTTTCAGCTGTGTATGTTATTAATAATTTATTTATTTGATTGGGACAGTGCATGTTAATGAACATATATGAGACACAACCACATGAATGTAAACATGCCAGATTGTTGCCGTAGGCTAATTTCCATCCGTTGTCCCAACATTCCCACACCATTCACCAGAGCAACAATCACACACATTCATACACCAGTGCTGTCACTGGAGGAAAAGAGGGTTAAGTGTCTTGCCCAAGGACACAACGACAGTATGAACTGTGGGGAGAGTGGGAATCGAACCGCCTACCTTCCGGTTGAAAGACGACCGCTCTACCACTGAGCCACTGCCGCCCCTATGTCTGGAGTAAAGTGCAGTTTTGCGATGTGTGTCTTTTTGGTATTTAAATGAATTGGCTGTTAGGTCAGCCCCAAACCCTTTGCTGCAAACATTTTAGGAAAGATGCCACTAGTAAGTAGGACACACAATCAAAAATTAGTGCCCCATTGTGAAGTTTGTCTAGTATATTCAGAAAGTGTGCTTTCCTTATAATGAAAAACTGTTAAAGACAATACTTTATAAACCAAGACTTAACCCGCAGTTCATATATCTGTGTTTCAGTTGAACCACTATGAGATTAAAGTCCGTGAGTTTGAGTCCTGGTTCTCTAGTCTGGGTCTAACCAACAGTGAAGTTCTGGAAGACGCTCTGAGATTAGCACAGAAAAAGCTGGAGGATCTACAGGATAAGTCAGAACAGATCTCAGGTCAGAATCACATTTAAAAATATGCATTTCACACACTAGAATGATAAGATGAATATGTTTTAGTAACAGTTTGAAAAGATGATCTACAACATTTGTGCTCTCTTCTTCTTATATCTAAACTATTTTATTTTTTTTCAGATTTAGAGAAGCGTCTTCAGTCGCGTCTGGTGTCCATCAGCAGAAAACAGACGAGTGAGGAGCAGGATGTTCAAAAGCTTGCCAAAGCAGTGGAAAATGCCAAGCAAACAGAACAAACGTATAAGGAACGAGAGGACGCAGTGGAAAAGAAAATCAGGGACATGAGCCGGCTCCTGGATCAAGCCAAGACCCTACTCAAATCTGTTGTAAGAACTCTAGTCATTTTATTCAAAACTAATTATGATTGACAAAATAAAGTATTTATAGTGTGAACACAAAAATGACAAAACCTAAAATAAAAAAATGCACCAACTCTGTAAAAAGTAAAAACTGCTACTACTACTACTGCTGCTACTACTACTACTACTGCTGCTACTGCTGCTGCTACTACTACTACTACTACTACTACTGCTACTGCTACTACTACTGCTGCTGCTGCTACTACTGCTGCTGCTACTACTACTACTACCTGCTGCTGCTGCACCACTGCTGCTGCTACCACCACCACCACGCTGCTGCTGCCTGCTGCTGCACCACCACTGCTGCACCTGCTGCCACAGCACCGCTGCTGCCACCACCTGCTGCACCAGCACCACGCCACTGCTGCTGCACCACCACTGCACTGCTGCACCACCACCACTGCTGCTGCTGCCACTGCTGCACCACCACGCACCATGCTGCACCACCACGCTGCTGTCACTGCTGCACCAACCGCACCACCACCACCGCCACCACCACCACCACCACTGCTGCTGCCACCACTGCTGCTGCTGCCACCACCACTGCTGCTGCTGCTGGTGCAACACCACTGCTAATGCTGCTGCTGCTACCACTAATGCTGCTGCTGCTAAACCAATACTGCACCTTGCTGCTGCTGCTGCTGCTACTGCTGCTGCTGCTGCTCTGCTGCTGCTAATGCTGCTGCTACTGCTGCTGCTGCTACCAATGCCACTGCTACCACTGCTGCTGCTGCTGTGTACTGCCACCAGCACTACCACTAATACCACTGCTGCCATGCCACACTGGCTCAGCAGCTGCTGCTGCTGCTGCTAGGGCTGCTGCTACTGCACCACTGCCTGCTGCTGCTGGCTGCTGCTGCTACTACCACTGCTGCTGCTGCTGCTGCTGCTGCTGCTGCTGCTACTGCTGCTGGTGCTGCTGCTGCTGCTGCTGCTGCTACTGCTGGTGCTGCTGCTGCTGCTGCTGCCACTACTACTGCTGCTGCTGCTACAGCACCAGCTGCTGCTGCTGCTACTGCTGCTGCTGCTGCTGCCGCTGCTGCTGCTGCTGCTGCTGCTGCTGCTGCACACCACTGCTGCTGCTGCTGTGACTGCTGCACTGCTGCTGCTGCTGCTGCTACCACTGCTGCTGCCACCACTACCAACTGCCACTACCACTGCTGCTGCTGCTGCTGCTGCTGCTGCTGGTGCTGCTGCTGCTGGTGCTGCTGCTGCACCACCACCACCATGCTGCTGGTGCTGCTGCTGCTGCCACTGCTGCTGCTGCCACCACTGCTGCTGCTGTGACGCCACACCACCTGCCACCTGCTGCTGCTGCTGCTGCTAGTGCTGCACCTGCTGCTGCTGCAGCACCACCACCTGCTGCTGCTGCTGCTGCTGCTGCTGCTGCTGCTGCTGCTGCTGCTCACCACCTGCTGCTGCTGTGACCACCTGCTGCTGCTGCTGCTGCTGCTACTGCTGCTGCTGTTGCTGCTGCTGCTGCTGCTGGTGCTGCTGCTGCTGCCACCACTGCTGCACCACCTGCTGCTGGGGCTGCTGCCACTGCTGCTCACTGCTGCCACTGCTGCTACCACCTGCTGCTGCTGCTGCTACTGCACTACCACCACTGCTGCTGCACTGCTGCTGCTGACTGCACCATGCTGCTACCACTACTAATGCCTGCTGCTGCTGCTGCTGCTACTGCTACTACTACTACTGCTGCTACTGCTACTACTACTACTACTACTACTACTACTACTACTACTGCTACTTCTGCTACTACTAGGGTTCCTGGGGTCACATTTCTTATGACCTTTTCCCACAGTCAGGATAAAAAACATAAATTTACTACTGACATAAAATTACATGATACTACTACTTTATACTCTGTACTTTATGTCGCTTCTCCTTTGACTGTGCCTTGTTTTCATTTGAAGAGTGCTCTATGGGTTGACCGTTAACGACTGTAGTACTGTCGTAAAGTGTCACAAATTGGCGAATGCACTGACAATACCAGTTATAAAAACTACATTTATTTATTATGGGTGAAACGGACCGCTTGTTGAATTATGCTAGCCCCGCAACACACCAGCAACGAACTAAACAAACTAAACTAATCTTCACAATGGAACAGCTAATGAACAAACCATCATAACCATCATTACATCCTGCTCTCCCCCACGTTCATTCTGTCGTTGTGTCCTTGTAACACTGATGAAGCGCTTTGAGTGCCTACTAGGTGGAAAAGCACAATATAAATAAATAATAGTAAAAAAAAAAATTAATCCACAAATTGAAATGTTAATTTTTACTGTGGAATGCCACAAACCGGTTCAGTGAAGAGGCACAGATTATATATATAAAAAATAAAAAAAAACTTTGTCCTTCACCCTCCGCGGGTGGTCTCATCCTTCGAGCTCGGGTCCTCTACCAGAGGCCTGGGAGCTTGAGGGTTCTGCGCAGTATCTTTGCTGTTCCTAGTACTGCACTTTTCTGGACCGAGATGTCTGGTGTTCTTCCAGGGATCTGCTGTAGCCACTCTTCCAGTTTGGGGGTTACTGCCCCGAGTGCTCCGATGACCACAGGCACCACTGTCGCCTTCACCTTCCAAGCCTTTTCCAGTTCTTCTCTGAGCCCTTGGTATTTCTCTAGTTTCTCATGTTCCTTTTTCCTGATGTTGCAATCACTTGGTATTGCAATGTCAACCACAACCTTCCTCTGCTGTTTGTCCACCACCACAATGTCTGGTTGGTTCGCCATTACCATTCTGTCAGTCTGAATCTGGAAGTCCCACAGGATCTTGGCTCGGTCATTCTCTACCACCTTTGGAGGTGTTTCCCACTTTGACCTCGGGTTTCCAGTCCATACTCCGTACAGATGTTCCTGTACACTATGCCAGCCACTTGGTTATGGCGCTCCATGTATGCTTTCCCTGCCAGCATCTTATACCCTGCAGTTAAGTGTTGGATTGTCTCAGGGCCTGTTTGCACAGCCTACACCTTGGGTCTTGTCTGGTGTGGTAGATTTGGGCCTCTATTGCTCTGGTGCTCAGGGCCTGCTCCTGTGCAGCCATGATGAGTGCCTCTGTGCTGTCCTTCAGTCCGGCTCGTTCTAGCCATTGGTAGGATTTCTTGATATCAGCCACTTCAGTTATGTTCCGGTGGTACATCCCATGTAGGGGTTTGTCCTCCCATGATGGTCCCTCCTCCAGCTCCTCTTCCTCTGTTCCCCATTGCCTGAGACATTCACTGAGCACGTCATCTGTTGGGGCCTTATCTTTGATGTACTTGTGGATCTTGGATGTTTCATCCTGGATAGTGGCTCTCACACTCACTAGTCCACGGCCACCTTCTTCACGGCTAGCGTACAGTCTCAGGGTGCTGGATTTGGGGTGGAACCCTCCATGCATGGTGAGGAGCTTTCGTGTCTTAACGTCTGTGATCTGTATCTCTTCCTTTGGCCACCTTATTATTCCCGCAGGGTGTCTGATCACTGGCAGGGCGTAGCTGTTTATTGCCCGTGCCTTGTTCTTGCCATTGAGCTGACTTCTTAGGACTTGCCTTACTCGTTTGAGGTATTTGGCAGTTGCTGTTTTCCTTGTTACCTCTTCGAGGTTGCCATTTGCCTGTGGTATTCCAAGGTACTAAGATACTGCGCAGAACCCTCAAGCTCCCAGGCCTCTGGTAGAGGACCCGAGCTCGAAGGAAGAGACCACCCGCGGAGGGTGAAGGACAAAGTTTATATATATATATATATATATATATATATATACATTTACATTTACATTTAGTCATTTAGCAGACGCTTTTATCCAAAGCGACTTACAAGTGAGGATAACAATGGAAGCAATTTTAACAACACAAGGTACAAAAAGCATAAGTGCACAAAAAACTAGTCAGTTTTATATATATATATATATATATATATATATATATAAGGCATTAGATAATGAAGGGGAATTGTGTAATCCAAAAACCTCTTTCTTTTATTATGTTTTTCTTTTACTTATTGTGGTTTGTTTGTAAATAACACAACCTTTTATAAAACCTTTAATAAAACCTTTTCTTTTCTTTTTTTGTTTTACATCCAGGAGATCCCCTCGGCTGACACTGCTCCAAACTTTAACCCTTTCCTCCCATTGGTTCAAATAGCCACAAGTCTGGCCCAAAAGTGAGTTCAACACCTCTGAAAATCCTCACCTTACTCTGAAACTGTCTGCTTTCTATCTTCTAAAACCATCTTTTATAACTTCCGGTCATTGTTCAGACATGAATCAAAGAGGGACTCCATTGAACAAAAGGCCAATGAGGCTTTGAGTGACTCCGAGCAAAGTCTGTCTCTGGTCCAAATTTTGATGTCCCGAGAACACCAGGTCAAAGAGGAAATCGGAGAACTCCGAGACATGTGAGTCTACATCAAGTTAATCAAATTGGATCAACTTATAAATGTACTGACAGTGAAGAAAGGTGAATCATTTTACAGACACAGTCACAAGCAATGTGTTATGTTAGTCATCCGGCACATAGTCTCTTCTCCCAACTCCCATCAGGGAGACGTTGGCAGAGCATCCCAACACATACGTCACGTTTTAGGGATAGTTTTTATCCACAGGCTGTAAGGCTACTGAACGATAGTGTAAGAGGAAGGAGGGCTGAGGTTTGAGCGTATGTTTTTTTTAAATTTATTTATTTTATTCTATTTTTATTATTGACTTGTGCTGAGAGAGTGCTGAGGCACATTGTATTTAATTGCTGTGGTACTCTGTACGAATATGCATATGACAATAAACTGAAACTGAACTGAACTGAAGTGAGTGGCACAGGCTCAGATCTGTTCTACTGTCATATCACTGTCAGAAGGAAATTATTGTTAACAAAGAGTTTCCCAGTGTGTGTGAGCCCATATCTGCTATCTATTGTGACATTTCTAATCATTTGCTGAACTTTTGGCATGTCCTGTGTTTAGATATGACCAGATCTCTTCTGGAGGGAAGGCTTTGAAGGAACAAGGGACTCAGGTGGGCTCCAATGCAAATGATGAGAGCAAGATGGCTGCTAGTCTGCTCCAAAACATTTCAAACATAGAAACGAACCTCCCCACGTCATTAAAGGTAATGCCCTGCTTCACCAGTCTTTTCTGGTCCTGCTCCACTTCTCTAACCCCCTTTCAACTCATTCAGAGCAAAGTGGATGCTATCTTCTCCCAGTTGGACTTTCTGAAGGCAGCGACTGAAAGGAACCTCACTGAGTTAGAGACGTTTCGAGAAACAGTGGAGCAAGACAAGGCCAGCACCAAGGATCTGCTCAAGAAAGGAAAGGCTGCCCAAGAGGTGATAAGTAGTGACAGGTCGACTGACCAAAATTTACCAATGGATCACTCTCGGTTATGTGATTTTTTTGATTGGCAAAAAAGGATAATAATAGCTTATACTAATTTGGTATTCTGGTTTATTTGGCTCATAAGACATCATAAGATATCATTTCTCAAAATACCTCAGACACGGTCAGAGTTTCTGTTAGCCGGCGTTGCCTGGCTTTTGACTGTTTAGATTTGAAGCTAAATTGGCCGGCAAAATAAAAGCTCCCTGGCCCAAATCTCACAAGTAAAATATTACTATGATGGGCCTAATTCATTTAATGCCTCCGTCTCTAAACAAATCTTTCACAGCGTGGGCTCAACGGGTCAGCATTTTTTATTGAACAGCATTCAGTGCCCACTCATCGCTCACTGTTACTAACTTGTAACAACAACGTGATCGCCCCCTAGCGGCGGATCTTATATGGCTACTATAAAACAATATACCATACTGTTACATCCTTTCTCTTTTGAAAGTTTTTCTTCTATTCATTTTGTTTAGTGCATTCCCAACATTGCAGATATCTCAAAGTAAATACAAAACTATATTACTCTGACCATGACACCATCAACACCTCCACCACTGAAATGGACCCCCCCCCCAATAACATCAACACCTTCTGCGGACCTCACCCTCTCTGTCCCATCCCCGGATTCATAAGATGATACCCCTTACACCTAACTTGGCCAGGTCACGGGTTCTATCATCATCCCTAAAAACATCACCCCCAATATCACCCAGGAGTACCACTGCTCGACCTCAGCCACTACCTAGAGTCACCCCTGTCAGACCCCCTCCACCCCCTCCCAGACCAGATCCAAAAGCCTTGACTAGCAAAAAGGTTATTTGCACAGAATTTGAACAAGTAGTTATACAAGAGATTTTAATGTGCATGTGGATCATTTTTGTGACAGAAATGCCAAAGAACTTTCTACTATTCTTGATCCTTTTGGTCTTTGTCAGCATGTTAATGAGCCGACCCATAACAGAGGTCACACTCTGGACCTGGTCATTACTAAAGGTGTTCATATTTCAGATGTCACTGTGGTAGTCACATGTCACAGCTCAGTGGTAGAGCGGCCGTCCTTCAACCGGAAGGTAGTAGGTTCGATTCCCGCTCTCCCCACAGTTCATACTGTCGTTGTGTCCTTGGGCAAGACACTTAACCCACCTTGCCTCGTATGAATGTGTTAGAATGTTGATGGTGTTGGTCGGAGAGGCCGTAGGCGCGGAATGGCTGCCACGTCTCTGTCAGTCTGCCCCAGGGCATCTGTGGCTACAGATGTAGCTTACTACCACCAGTGTGTGTCTGTGGAGTGAATGAATAATTGATATGTAAAGCGTCCTTGAGCTCTGGAAAGGCGCTATATAAATATAACTATAAATAAATAAATCTGTCCATAATTCCAAAAGTTGCTGTTGGGCCTACTGTTGTAAAAAAGAGACACATTAACGATAACACCAGGACACAGTTTATGGAGGCAATCAGGTTTGAAAATGCCTCATCAGGTCAAGTTGATGATTTGTTGAATTGTTATACTTCAGGTGTTTTAAATGTTATGGACACCATTGCTCCTGTTAAGGTTAAAGTGATCAGGACGAGGCAGAAGGCTTCATAGAGCAATGCTCACTCTGTCAGGGCACAGAAAAGGAAATGTCGAAAAGCCGAAAGAAAATGGCGTAAATTGAAACTCTTAATTCATTATGAGGTATACAAAGAAAATTTGCATGTTTTCAATCAAACTTTGCAAAAAGAAAGAGAAATATTCTTCTCAGAGATCATTAACAACAATAGTAACAACCTGCGTGTCCTGTTTGCTACAGTGAACAGATTAACAAACCCTCCAGCTCCATTTCCACCAGAATTAGTTTCTACCACTAAATGCAATGAGTTTGCATTGTTTTTCAACGACAAGGTTCAAGGCATTAAACATGCGATACAGTCCAAAGGCCATACAACAACACTGCAGCCACCTAGGAGACACTTGGTTGGTTTAACAAATTTTACACAAATTAATGACAGAACAATTAAAAAAACTGTCTCCAGCCTGAGTTCATCCACCTGCTGCCTCGATGTTTTACCCACTAGATTTCTAAAATCAGTACTAAGCAGTTTGTTACCACAACTCACTGATATAGTCAATAATTCCTTACAGTCTGGAACATTTCCAAGGGCCTTAAAAGCTCAACAACTATCGGCCCATATTAAACTTGCCATTTTTAGGGAAAGTCATCAAAAAAGTTGTATATCAACAACTTTATGACTTTCTATTACTTAACAATAGGATCAAAGTGATCCTTTTTAGTCAGGATTCAGGCCCCATCACAGACTGAGACTGCACTTATCAAAGTCACAAATGACATACGTATGAACACTGACGCTAACAAAGTCTCTGTCTTAGTTCTGTTGGACTTGAGTGCTGCGTTTGATACAGTGGACCATGAAATCCTGACACAAAGATTAGAGGAATGGATAGGTATCACTGGAACTGCCCTTAAATGGTTTCAGTCCTATCTTGAAGACAGGAAGTACTTTGTTTCGGTTGGTAACTGTGTGTCAGACCAAATGGCCCTGACATGTGGGGTTCCACAGGGGTCTATCTTGGGACCTCTATTATTCAATCTCTACATGCTTCCTTTAGGCCAGTTAATACACAGCTGTATCCTACCATAATTATGCAGATGACACTCAGATTTACATTTCACTCACAGCAGGTGAAAATGGACCAATCCATTCACTGTGTCACTGCATCGAACAGATTGACACATGGATGCAAAATAATTTTCTCCAACTGAACAGAAACAAGACTGAACTAATCATCTTTGGGCCACAGAAACAAAGAGAAAGTGTCAGCAGCCACCTCTCGTCTCTTTCTCTAAAATCTAAAAACCAGGTTAGAAATCTAGGGGTCATCATGGACTCAGACTTGAATTTCCACAGTCACATTAAGTCAATTACATCATCTGCATTTTATCACCTTAAAAACATTTCCAGAGTCAAAGGGATAATGTCTCAACCAGACTTAGAGAAACTTATCCATGCTTTTATCTCCAGCAGGTTAGATTCCTGTAACGGCCTGCTCACTGGTCTCTCAAAACGAGGGTTAAGACAGCTGCATTCAGAACGCGGCTGCTCGGGTTCTCACCAAAACCAGGAAGTACAACCACATTACGCCAGTTATAAAATCTCTGCACTGGCTTCCTGTTGCTCAGAGAATAGACTTTAAAACAGCACTGCTGGTCTACAAGTCTCTTAATGGTTTAGCACCAGAATATATCTCTGACATGCTAGTTGCTTATGAACCTCCTCGGACTCTGAGAACATCTGGGACAGGCCTTCTGCTCGTGCCCAGAGTTAGAACTAAACAGGGTGAAGCAGCGTTTAAGTTTCATGCAGCAAAAACCTGGAACAGCCTCAACTTTAACAATGTTCAAGGGGAGGTTAAAAACCTTCCTCCTTAGCTCCGCCTACACTACAACTTAAAGTGTTTGTTATCTGCACTCTTCTTTTAAGTTGTTTTTAATTTTTCTAATGTTTCTTAATCTAAATCTTGTAAATTGTCTTTTATTCCTGTAAAGCACTTTGAGTTACCTAGTATATGAATTGTGCTATATAAATAAAATTGCCTTGCCTATTAATGTTACCACATAATGAAACAGGTCTCAAACCGTAATTTCAGTTTAAATTAGTGTAATTAATAAAATTATAGTGCAGTAACACTTCTTTACCCCCAAAGAAGTGCCTAATTAGGTAGTAAAGTCCTTGTAGCGCTGTGGCCTACTACACAGCTACTACTCCTGGTTGTCATTGGCACACTGGTATTTTGAGGGGTTGGCTGAGGTTGTACTGGGTCTGTTTGGGCATCTTGTGGGTCTACAATCTCTATCTCCGTCCGGACTGTGGTACTCCATGACCATGTCTGAGGCATAGATATACATAATAAAGGCTAGATGTCTCGTCCGCGCTGCTGGCCAATGGAGGTCGACGTCCGCACCTGGCGGCCATCTTGTCACAGTCAGCTTGCTCACTCGTAACATTGTGTTTTAATGGTGCATGTACTTTTTAAATAACCATAACTTGCTAAATTTTCTACCGATTTTCAAACTGTTTGGTTTGTTATAAACGTCAGAGATGTACTTATGACACTGCATACTTATGAATAATTATAACCATGGACTTCCATATGAAAATAACATTGAACAGAACATATAGGTGCAATGAATATACACGCCCAAGGTATTATATATATATATACACACACACACACACTTTTATAATATTAATATTATAATAAAATAATTTGAATTATTACGTTTATTTTAACTTCTTCAGGGTTGGGCCATTTACTAGGCTTTTTCCCTCGACATTGCACTGCGCCTACTTCAGAGAGCACTGTTCCCAGCTATTTTTGCCTACCATCAAATGCCTGACCTCTTTAGAAAGCTAAGACCCTGTAGTTTCTTAGGAAACAATCAGAATAATTGTGTGAAGTACTGGCACAGAGTTATAGAGGCTAGAATATTGTTTATTCTTTCTGCTGGATAACAAGCATCTCAACTGACCACATTTCAGCTTCTACGTCTCTTGATGACTTTAGAAACACAACTGAGCCCAAGCACCAGGTCTTGTAAAGCTGTGTGCAAAAGCAGATCAATATAGAATGAAATATGAGTACTTTAGACCATTTATTTGCCAAGGTATGCTCATGCGTTTTGTAAAATGCCCTATCGAAACTCCCCATAGGACTTTTGGTTACCCAAAATACATACTGACAAATTTTTAACAAACCAAACCGATTGGAAATCATGTGCAACTTAAGTTATATTGAAAAGAAAGAGCAATTCTGCCTCTCCCACTGATGTAAAATTGCTGGGTAGCAGCTAAACTGTAACTACTAACGTTAGGTCTCACTCAAAGCCAGCTAATAACTACAACCACATTCACAAAGACTGTAATTTAGACAAAAAATTGGTTGTCATAAAATCATTGTCAGTAAAACTATAACTGAACAGCTCGATTGTGGTCTCAGCCTTGATAACTTGCACAAGTAACGTTAGCCGTGATACACAACTATGCTGCACGATTAAGTCGTCTTTCAAAAAGAAAAGCTGCAATTTCAACATGTTCACGCATCCAGAATTATAGCCACGTTATTAACGTTTGTAAGAAATCAAACATTTTGTAAATCCGTCAAGATTTCAGCGAGATAAGAGTATTTGTGTTCGTGCAGATCACTCACCTTACATCAGGTACCACAGAGCCCGGCAGAAAGCTTGCCTGTGACAAGATGGCCGCCGGTGATGACGTTAGAGACTCCGCCGTAAGACATCTAGCCTTTATTATGTATATCTATGGTCTGAGGTGTCTACAATTCCTCCTGAGAACTGCACCCGAATCCATTTCAATCTCAAAGGATCTGGAGTCCATAGGTTTTTTTTACGATGCTCCTTTTAGTGTGGGGCTGAAAAGGCTGTACTCTCACAAAATTACCTGGTTTTAAAGGATCTAAATTCCTGGCAGTTCAGTGGTAATAAGCACACTGATGGAGTTGATTGCTCAGCAGTGCCTGCTTTGCCTCGATCACTTTGGGCTGCAGAAGTCTAGTCTTGACTAGCAGTAGCGTCCACCTGCAGCAGCTCAGCAGCCTCTGTGCTGGGCTGGTGTCCAGTGTTGCAATGATCCAAGAGTGCAAGATAAGGGTCTTGTCCAGAAGCTTTGGCCTTGTGTAACAGTGTCTTAGCAGTCTTAACAACAGACTCTGCTTTGCCGTTACTCTGTAGGAAACCTAGAGATGAGGTTTTGTGTTGAAACTCCCACAGCTGGCTGAATCTTTGGAACTCTTGGGATGAATACTGAGGTCCATTGTCTGAAATTACAGTACTGGGAATACCATACCTCGCAAAATGTGCATTTAGTTTCTTTATCACTGTGGTTGATTTTGTGTCTGGCAAAAAGTATATTTCCCAGTAGTTGGAATAATAATCAACTATTACATGGTAGTTTTTGTTGTCAAACTGAAATAGGTCAACGCCCACCTTGGCTCATGGTCTGTTTTACTGTGTGGGTGGAGCGTTTCTTTTTGTTGTCTGTCATCTACTGACTTGCAGATATCACAACAGGCGATGTGTATCTTTATGTGGTCGTTCATGCCAATCCAGAAGACACATTCTCTGGCTCTCTGAAGATATCCTTCTGCACCGAGATGAAATTCGTGCAGGTGGCTGGTGATGTCTTTTGGTGTGAGGTAGGAATGACAGCGCATTCCTTTAAACACAATGGCACCTTGGTGATTCTCTTGAAATGAGAAGTAAGGTCTAATCTCAGGTGGTATGGTTCTTTTGTCTAAAGGCCATCCCTGCTGCATCATTTTAATAACAGTTTGAAGTGTTTTGTCATCTTTTGTAGCTTCTCTGATCTGACCAAGACTATCACTGGAAATAGGCGTGATGTACTATATTAACAGTCTCTATTTCAGCTTCTACAGAGCTTTGAGATTAGCATTCAGGAAGATATGCTCTGCTGAAGGTGTCGGCCAGTAACATGTCTTTGCCTGGTACGTACACTACATTCAAGTCATTTTTCTTAATGCGTAGCATCATTCTTTGAAGTCTGTTGGGTGCGCTCAAGAGTGGTTTACTAACTATGGTCTCTAATGGCTTATGGTCAGATTGGACAATTATTTGACGACCATATGTGTACTGATGAAACCTTTCTACACCGAAGACCATCGCTAGAAACTCTTTCTCAATCTGGGCATTGCCACGTTCCATTTGTGTGAGTGGTCTGCTTGCAAAAGCAATTGGCTTACCCTTCTGCATGAGTGCTGTCCCCACCTGTACCTGTACCAGTGCTGTACCTCAGGACAGGAGCATCTGCAATAGTCTTTTTCAGTTTCACAAAAGCATTCTCATGTTGCTCTGTCCAGTCCCATTCTGGTTCTTTGTGTGCCAACTGTCTTAACACTTCAAACTGGTCTGAAAGATGTGGGCAAAACTTAGCCAGGTAGTTAACCATACCTAACAGTATATGTACTGCTTTTACATCTGTTGGCCTTGGCATTTGTTCAATGGCACGGACCTTGTCAAGGTCCATTTACAGTCTATTTGCTGTGAGGCGATGCCCAATGTATGTGCACTCACTTTGTCTCAGTTTGAACCTGTCTGGAAAAGAGTAGTGGTCCAAGCACTGAGCCCTGTGGCACCCCTGTATTGAGATGTTGGGACTCAGAGACCTCGTTTCTCCAGGATACTCTGAATGACCTATCCGAGAGGTAAGACTTGAACCATTGCAACGCCATTCCAGAGACACCCATCGCCCTGAGAGAAGACAGGAGGATGTGATAATTAACAGTATCAAAAGCAGCAGACAGATCCAGTAAGATGAGTACAGATGACTTGGATGTTGCCTTTGCCAGTCTCAGAGCTTCGATGACTGAGAGCAGGGCAGTTTCGGTGGAATGTCCGCTCTTGAACCCAGACTGGTTCTGGTCCAGGAGGTTGTTCCGTGTGAGAAAGGATGAGAGCTGAGTAAACACAGCTCGCTCCAGAGCTTTGGCAATGAAGGGAAGGAGGGAAACCGGTCTGTAGTTTTCTAACAGTGTAGGGTTAAGAGTGGGTTTCTTCAGTAGTGGTGTGATGCGGGCCTCTTTGAAAGCTGTGGGGAATGACCCAGTGGAGAGAGACGAGTTGATGATGTGGGTGAGAGCAGGCACGACAGATGGAGAGATGGCCTGAAGGAGATGTGTGGGGATGGGATCCAGCGGGCAGGTAGTAGGGTGGTTAGAACTAATGATCTTGGAAACATCTTCTTCAGTTAGAGGAGAGAAAGAAGATAGAAAACACATATCAGGGGTCTGAGTGAGCTCGACAGGTGGTGGCGCAGAGAACTGACTGCTGATGGCGGTTGTTTTCTTTACAAAGAAAGATGCGAAATCATCAGCTGTTAAATCCGATGAAGGTGGGGGAGCAGGCGGACAAAGGAGGGCAGAAAAGGTTTTAAAGAGAGTGTGCGAGTCAGGTGAGTTGATTAACCTAGAATGGTAGTAGACAGTTTTTGCAGAGGTGACATCAGCGGAGAAAGTAGAGAGGAGAGACTGGTAGATACAGAGGTTAGTAGGATCTTTTGACTTGCGCCATTTTCTCTCAGCTGACCGGAGGCTGGCGCGATGCTCGCGTAGAACATCGGATAACCAGGGGGCAGAGGATGTACGGGCTGGTCTAGATGTAAGAGGGCATAAGTTGTCCAAGCAGGATGTAAGCGTGGAGCACAGAGTATCGGTGGCGTTGTTTGTGTTTAAAAGAGAGAGCTCCTCAGAAGAGGGGAGTGCAGAAGAGACAGCAGAGGAAAAACGGGAGGGACTGAGTGTACGCAGGTTGCGTCGGAAAGTGACCAGAGGTAAAACAATTGCAGTGCCTGGAGAAGTTAGGTCAAGGTCGAGAGTAATGAAGAAATGATCGGAAGTATGCAGTGGCGTGACCTGAGTGTGGCGAGTGGAGCAGTATCTTATGTAGATAAGATCTAGTTGGTTACCAGACTTGTGGGTTGCCGATGTGGAAACCCGCTTGAGGTCAAATGATGCAGTTAGGTTAATGAAGTTAGCAGCCTGTGGCTTTTCAAGATGGATGTTGAAGTCTCCTAATACCACCAGAGGAGTACCATCCTCAGGGAAGGATGAAAGAAGCGCATCCAACTCCTCCAAGAAATGTCCAAGCGGACCTGGGGGCCGATAGATAACTACAAAATGACTTTTAACAGGGTGGGTGATGGTAACAGCATGGAACTCGAAGGAGCTGTTGTCACACAAGGGTGATAGCTGTTTGAACTTCCAGTCAGTAGGAATAAGTAGTCCGGTCCCTCCGCCCCTTCCAGTGAAGCGAGGACTGTGAGAGAAAGTGTGATTATGGGAGAGGGCGGCGGGAGTGGCAGAGTCCTCTGGTTTGATCCATGTTTCTGTAAGTGCTACAACTGAAAGACCAGAATGTTGAACAAAAGCTGTAATGAAATCAGCTTTGTTCACAGCAGACTGGCAGTTCCACAAGCCTATTGGGAAAGTAGAAGGGGCAGATATTGACAGTGATACAACATGCAGATTATTATGGTTGCATCGTCTTTTGCGTGAAACAGATGATAATTTCCGTGTTGAAATGACAGTAGTAATTTTAAAACACATTTAAGAGCCGAAGAGGAAAATATGCAAGAAGAAAATAAAAGTAGAAATAATAAATTATAAGTGCAAACAATTAGTACTAAAAAAAAAAGAAATGCAATACTCAGGTCCTCTGTCGGTGTGTCCCTGTTAGGTGGAGTCGCGTGCAGGTAGAGTCGATGGTCTTTAGCAGCAGGTCACGCCTCTAGACGGCCAGAAACAACTCAAACAAAACCAGCCCGCTAGCAGGTGAGAGTAGACGCCGGTGTCGTAGTAAAGCACTGCGCGGTTTCTCAGCAATAACACGGCACTAAGCTCAATGAGACAAGAAGAACATACACTCACACAGTTCTGTAGGCTTCTGCTGCTAAGGTACTTCTCCAGTTGCTTGGGTCAGTTTTCTCTGGAAAACCTCAGTTGCACGACTTATCCCTATGGGCATTGTAAGCCATTTGGAGCGCCCAAAAAAAGAAAAAGTTGTCAGGTAGCTCGACTCGTCTTCAAGCTTGACATGCCAAAATCCACTTTTGACATCACACACAGTGAACTCTTTAGTTTTAGACATGTCCGGAAGTACATCCTCAATAGTTACTAATGGAAAGTGACTTCGCTTGAGTGCCTTGTTCAAGGGCTTTGGGTCAATGCATACTCTAGGTTTACCGTTTTGCTTTTGTACAGCCACCATGCTACTGATCCAATCTGTGCTACAGTCAACTGGTGTGATAATACCCCTGCTCAAGGTACTGAAGCTCCTCTTTTAGTGGCTTAAGCATGGCGACTGGACGTCTCTTTGGGAGTTGCACTGGCTTCACACTTTTGCCTACGTCCATTTTGTACTCTCCTTCCACACAGCTGTCTCCTGGGAACACAAAATGCAAAATCTGTCTTAATTTGTTCAAATGTCCATTGTCCTTTTGTGTTTTTCTCTGCTGTCACAATGATGTCAATGGCCATAATGTTTTCACAGTGCACCTTTATCAGTTTCATAGCCTCACTGGCTCTTTTGCCAATCAGTGGTACAGTGCAATCTTTGTCTACCACTTGGAACTCTAATTTGGTACAGTTTTTTGTTTCTGGGGTTTCTAAGTTTCACATTTATCCAGTGACTTCACTTTGTTACCATTTACAGCACTACCACAGACTTCGTCTCATCAAGTTTTGTATCGCGGTGTAACAAATCAACAGGTAACACATGTAGCTCCGCAATCAATCTGAAATCTGACAATATCTTTGCCTAGGAGCATACCTGCAAACAGTTTAGTGTCTTTAATTTTTTGTTTTGTGAGTCAATAGCATTCACATTTTCCCTGTCACATTCTGTTACATTGTGCACTGGTTTCTTCTTCCTTATTTTAGGGCGGGCTTTACACTTAGCCGCAAAGTGGTTTTCCTTACCACTCTTCTTGCATTTCTTGCCGAATGCTGGACATTTCTGTTTACACCTCTCATGCGACCTGCTGCTGAACTTGCATTCCACCAGGTTGTTCTCGTCCCTCTGCTGATGGCGCGAAGCTACGTGCACGGTGTTAACGTCTTACGCCCGCAATGGTCCTCCAGTTTTCCCGGGACAACTCGGCTGCTCTGCAGAGCTGAGCACAAGTGTCCAAAGACATGTCTCTTTCCCTGAAAAGTCTTTCCCCAATGCTGGCATTGTTAATATCACATACAACCCTGTCTCGAATGAGGGAGTCTCTTGCACATTTTAATGAGTCGTTTCAGTTCAGTGACATAACTGTCAATCGATTCACAGGAGCCCTGATGTCTTGTGAAAAATGTTCGATTCACTGTTGGACTGCAGTGGTTGTCAAACATTTCGATCTTGTCCTTCACCTTCCAGTCAGACTGCGCTGTGTCCCCTACTAATGTATCCAGTAGCTCTCTGCCACTTTCACCGACCAGATACAGTGACTAAAGAGTTTGACTCTCTTTTTCTCATCTTCAGTGACAGTTAGTCCAAAATAAAGATCAAACTTGTTTCTCCATGTCTTCCATGTTTTAGACAAGTTGTTAGAGTCTAGACACAACATCTGTGGCGCTTTAAATCCGTCCATGCTTCTAGCTTGTTGACATGCAATGCTAATCTCTGCTAAATGTTAGCTAACTGTGATTAGCGGTGGATCTTATATGGCTACTATAAAACAATATACCATATTTTTACAGCCTACAGCTGGATGTTGTTTGTCTATAAATTCATCATCCATTATCAGTTTATTGTTTATTATTGATTACTCAGGTCCACCAGAGACTCTCCACAGACCCACAGCTTCACAGGGAACAATTGAGTTAATTAAAGCTAATAAACTGCATCAGTGAGCAGTCTGGTAAATATGACAGCCCTCCTTGTATGGAACTTAAACACTGTGTCCATAAGCAACACAAATAGACACAATAAAACATTTGACACCCTTCAAAGGATAAGATCCACAAACTGTGAGTATTCATCAGAAATATTAAATGTGACGGATTTTCATCTTATCCGTTCAAAGGATACGATCCACAAACTGTGAGTATTTATCAGAAATATTAAATGTGACAAATTTTGAGATATGTCTGTTTGTGTAAATGTGTTGACGCACTTATGTCCAATTGTAAATTCAATTGATTTTCATTTTTAAATTTTCCCGTTAAGGGTAGAGGGTGACTGGAGCCTATCCCAGCAGCTTTGGGCCTGAGGCGGGGTACACCCTGGACAGTGGCCAGTTAGTCGCAGGGCTAACATTTAGACATAGACAGTCACAGACAAACATTCACTTTCACATTCATTCACTAGGGACACTTTAGAATTGCCACTTAACCTGTACATGCATGTCTTTGGACGGTGGGAGGAACCGGAGTACCTGGAAAGAACCCACGGTAACACGTGGAGGACATGCAGACTCCTCACAGAAAACCGGAGTCGGCCAAGAATGTTTGAGTCGGCGGATTTTGAACTCACAACCTTCTTGCTGTGAGGCAGGAGTGCCAACCACTTTGCCAAGTGCATCCCATAATCAATTGATTTTCTATATTTTAAATATTGTATATGTTACAGGCCCCAAGTGTGGGGTGGCCGTAGCAGTAAAGATTTCTGAAAACACAACAGATGAAGCAAGAGCAATGAACACATGGAGTCTGTCGTTCACGTCCAGATTGCGTTTTCTCTTTAATTGTTCAACATTTTTTAGTGTACAATAAAAGTGCATTTTGTCCATAATAATACATGTTTCCATCAGGTAATACTCTTCGATAACTTTAATTTTCCATACTTTATCCTGTAAAGTTACCTCTTCATTGTACTTCAAGTCACTTTGGAATGCAATACAATACTGCAATATACAGGAATATCCATCTATGACCTCGCTATATTTAGCTATATCTTTATCTGGAAATAACACTATAATGTACACAAAACATGTCAAAACAACTGGTATACATTCTAAACTTACTATTAAACACATTTCAATACATTCATCTTGTCAACTTCAGTATAAACATATTTTGCAAATAAGTATGAAACTCTGTGTTCTTTAATCCAAACTTACACGACCATACAAATTTATAACTATTACAGAATTAATAAAACATTTACGTTATCTTTACATTTCTGCCGCAGATAACCCTATTACCACGCCAATCCTCTTGCAGCACTTAACCATATGTTGGCGCGGGATTTTCCACATGTGGCCGACTTTACCACTTAGTTAGCTATTACTCTTTTTAGCAAAACGTCCAGTCATCACAAAAAAACTATATACTGGACCAGAAACAAGGCATGGCTTCACAAAGTTACTTTTAGGAGGTTTTTACCATGTACTAACCTGAAAACACAACAGATGAAGCAAGAGCAATGAACACATGGAGTCTGTCGTTCACGTCCAGATTGCGTTTGAGGAGACAGGAAATCCGTCCGCTAAGTGCAACCTGGGGGGTGACTACTCCCTGAACAAAGGTTCCACTTCCCTTCTAATGCTCTATGCCCCCAATAAAATCAGGAAAGCACTGTAAAATGCCTGGTTAATAATGTGTTGCAATACAGATAACCTGTATGAATAAAATATAAATCTGGCCAATTAAAAAAAACAATTCAATAAATAAAAACAATGTGGTAGCACATTTTAGGTGTACCACATATATATACAAATAATATTAAAATTTGGGCTGTGAATCAAATAAAAAATGAAATGATTAATCTCAGGTCTGGTTGTAATTAATCGCAATTAAAAATTAAATAATAAAAAATAAAAATAAATAAAAATTATAAATTTGAATGTTCAGACAGACAAAACTAAACCCAGTCTATGAGTGCAAAAATGTTTTTACAAATAAAATAAATGGTAAATGGTATGCATATAGCGCTTCTTTGTACCTAATTGTACAAAAGTACTTTACATGATGCGTCCATTCACACGTAGGACAGACAGAGAGGGTGGCTTCAAAACACACAGCGCTCACATCCACCACCAAACTCACCTCCACAGTCACACATTCATACATCAGAGTTGAGGTGAAATAATTGAGAAACTTTTATAAGTTTCTTCAGTTCAGTAAGTTAAAGTGCCAATATAAGTTAAAGTTACCAATAGATTTACTTTGTGAAGGAGTTCTGATTGTTCACTTCACTCCCCAGTTTTGGAGGGGTTTGAGTGCCCAAATGATCCAAGGAGCTATGTTGTCGGAGGCTATATGCCCCTGGGGTCTGGTTTGGGGACCACAGGATCTCGTCTCTGCTTTTTGCAGATGATGTTGTCCTGTTGGCTCCATCAACCCAGGACTTTCAGTGTGCACTGGGACGGTTTGCAGCCGAGTGTGAAGCGGCTGGGATAAGGATCAGCACCTCCAAGTCTCCAATGGAGGAGTTCAAGTATCTTGGGGTCTTGTTCACGAGTGAGGGAAGGAGGGTATGTGAGGTTGACAGGCGGATCGGTGCAGCTTCTCCAGTGATGTAGTCAATGTACTGGTGAAGAATTAGCTGTGCTGCAAAATCAAATCTCTCAAATTACAGGTACAGTATCTACATTCCTACTCTCACCTATGGTCATGATCAGCCCCAAAAATCCTCCGTGCACTAAGTTTTATATCACTCTATGCTACACTCCCATCCCCTCCCTTCTCTGCTCTCTCTTGGGAACTATCTCTAGTCCCTTTTTTCATTAGTCCAGCAAGCTTTACCATCCCTCCAGTCTTTGGGACTGTACCCGGTTTATTTTGTAAATTAGCCTCGAGGCAAAAACCAAAGGTAAACATATGTAAAGACGCACACGTTACGTAAAGATAGTTCAGATTAAAGCTTGAGTGAAATGAAATAAAACCTGTAGTTTAAAAACTAAAACGCTGAATTATTCCGTTTTAAACAGCTTTAAGGTCAAATCAAAGCCACAGCTCACTTAGTCCCTACACACAAACACAGCTGAGTTTGTCCAGAATAACCACTCTCCAGAGGCTGAGCTGAAGTTCTATCACTGTTCTGTCAGACCCAAATTTTGTCCTGGTTCTAAACACGTTGTAGGGGCCTGTGTGGGCCGTTATTGATTGCTCCACATGGGGTGAGGCCCTCGGCTCTTACCCAGTACTGTGGAGCATGGGGAGGCTCTCAAAGGAAATCATTATTCTCCTGTGGGACCAGGAGAAGGTGTGTAAAAATGTCCTATAATATGCACTGAACAGTGTAGTTTAGATTATTGCTCTTCAGACAGCAGAAATAATTATCCACATGAGTTGAAGTGTATCGATGCTCTGTGGTTAAAGTAGGGTTGTTCAGATTCACAGTGTTTTGTCGAGAGAACTGTAGAGGCACAAAATGTGAAAATTGTAAATGGGCTCAATTATTTTCTATGGCAGTGCCAACCACTTACTTACTTACTTACTTACTTACTTACTTACTTACTTACTTACTTACTTTATACTTTATTTGTCCCCATAGGGCAATTGGTTTTGCAGCAAGATAAACACAGAACAATCACAGATGCACAAATACAAGACAAAAAACACATAAGAAATACTTAATATAACAGGCCCTTGTTAAAGTAAAGTAAAATCTGACAATTTCTATAATATAGTAAAGTAACGCTTCCATAATCCACCCCATTCAGCAACAACATCATCAAAAACACTATACATATTATAATAATAATAATAATAATAATAATAATAATAACCCCACCACTATTCAAAGTCTATCTACTCCTTCGTGCTGAATTTATGAACAAGATGGCTCTCGGGACGAATGAATGCTTATATCTGTTATTCTTAACTGGGGGTAAACTGTACCGAGACCCGGAAGGCAATAAAGACCCGGAAGGCAATACTTTTCATCAAAGGAGTGACAACAATTACATCTCGTGAGATTGGTTCATAGGTCATGTCAGGTTTAAGATCTAAAACTTCTGTCTATCTATTGTTGCAGGACTTTGATAAACTTGTGAACAGAGTTGACGCTGCTAAAGCCGAGACTGAAGACGCTCTCAAAAAAATCATCAGCAATGCAGACAACCTACAGGACGCTCTCAGTACTTTAAAAGGTAACAGAAGTACTTTAAAAGGTAACAGAAGTGTCTACATTTACATTTATTCATTTTATAGACGCTTTTATCCAAAGCGACTTAAATGAAGCTTCCATTCACCAGTGTCACATTTACATTTTTCAAATTTTTAGTTGACGCTTTCATTCAAAGCAACTTACATTAAGGTTCCATTCACCAGTGGTACAGCTGGTTAAGTGTCTTGCCCAAGGACACAACAACAGTATGAACTGTTCGGAGAGCGAGAATCGAACCGCCTACCTCACTGCCTACCACCTACATCACTGAGCCACTGCCCCCGCAGTGGTTTTACACTGCATCTAAAAACATCTGACGTAGTTTTACAATCTCTAAACACTATCTCATAGTGTAGCTCTATAATCTGTTAGCGTAAGTAAGTTAACTTTATATAGCACCTTTCACAGGTAAAAATCACAGCTGCAGCAA
>CM044557.2:6328528-6366028 GCA_024416835.2 Perccottus glenii
AACAGGTAACTGGCTAACACACAGCTTTATTAGCATACAAAATAGGATAATTTAAAGAGATAAACCTCTCTTTCCAGAGGAGTGGCACAGTTCACTTTACACAAACACAAATTATGTTATGTTTGTTGACACTACAGAAATCGTTTTTTGAGTTTTTATAATAATCGGTCTTAATGAGATCTGGTATTAGCTGAACTTTACCCAGAAGACATTGTACATTTAATAATGAACTCAGATGAGTTCTGTTTGGTCTGTGCAGACCTTGCTCCAAATCAGATCTGGATCTGTTTTTGAGGTTTGGTCTGTTCATGACATAAAAAACACTGATCTGTCTGTCAGTCTGATTCCCCCCTGCTCTTTACCAAGACTGTAGAGATGAACAGTTGTGTGCCCTTGAAAGGGATATAACACATTTGTAAAAATCTGGCAGCCTTTCCTGGATCATGTCAATGTAGGAGTAACAAATTAACTGACCTCTTTACGGCATACTGAACATGGCCGTCTTTATAATGAGATGGTGGAGCACAATGTATTTTTTTTTTTTAAAGATTAATCTAAGACCTTTTTCCTTTAATAAACACATAACTCTAACAGTAGAAATGTGTCACCAGGTGGCTGATGAAGTGGACATTGCTCTGGAGAACACCCAGCAAACCCGAGACACAGTGGAAAAGATGCTACGAGACATCAGCAACATGCTCATCAACCACAGTGAGTCGCACAAAGGCACAGATCAGCGCCTGACACTCCAACAACAGAAGTAAAACAAAAGAAAAGACACATTAGGTGGCAACATATATGATTTATCTAATTGAAGTAGGTTCTTATGTGTGTTTGGTGAGTTTATATTAGGGACGCACCGAATGTTCGGCCACCGAAATTATTCGGCCGAAAATAGCCAAAAAAAGCACTTTCGGCGTTCGGCCGAATAAGTAAAAAGGCCGAATAAATTTTGCCGAATAATGACGTTTTTAATGACGCAATCAAATTACCCGCGCGGAGTGAGAGGCGCTCGATTTATGCAGCAAACATGTCAGCCGTGTGGAAGCACTTTAAGGTGTATCACATTTGTAATTTTTGAATTTAAAAGTATCAAAAGTGGTAGGCCTATTTGTTAAAATTGTGAATGCACTCATACTAACATGAACTAAATATTTTTTTATTATCTTAAATTAAGGAAGATTAATAAATACCATGACAAATGTATTGCTCATTGTTAGTTAAATATTTTGAAATTGTATTTTTGTTATTTGATTTTTTTTTATCTGAAAAGCAACACAAAATAGTAAAAAGCAAATTTTTACTATTTAATTATTGTAATGGTGAAAAAATTGTCAAAATAAATGGAAAAATGTGAAACACCGCATTCAGTATTCGGCCTTCGGCCAAGCATTTCATTATTATTCGGCTTCGGCCAAGAATTTCATTTCGGTGCATCCCTAGTTTATATGGCTCAGTTTATAAATCGATGATAATTTTTCTTTACTGTAACTTGAATATAACTCATGCTCCCAATATTTGTACTTATTTGTTGTAAGTACAATAAATACTAATGAATAAGGACATTATAAAAGGTCTTATTTATTAATTTAGTAGTTTGTTGAAGATAATTCAAAATCAAGTCCCACTGAGAATACAAATTAGAATTCACTTCCAATTGTGCGTTTCTGAGTAAAGAAAACTAAAACTCTTGATTATTTTCTGTAATTTTTCTTAGACGTGTCTGAACCCTTAGATGTGCCCCGTCTGGAGAGTCTGGAGGCCACTTTGGGGGCTGTTCAGAGGGAGGTTGCCCAAAGTCTGGCTCCCCGTCTGGAGCTAATGGAACAGAACGAGCAGGCCCAGAGACGACATCTCTTGGCCCTCAACCAGGACCTGTCCACCATCTCCCAGGACATTAATAACATCGATGACATCCTGAATTCTGTGCCACCGGGCTGCTACAACAACCCGCCCATCGAGGAGGCCTAGACCAAAACCACAGAAGGCAAACCCCAAGAAGGAGGCCCAGCGTCGTTTTACACCTGGATTTTTTATATTATTTTAATCATATTTTGGAATGATAATTTTTTTGTTTAGTTTGTAAGGTTAAATCTTGAAACATGTCTTCTGAAGTAGATGATTTGGAATACACTTCTTGCCTCTGACTTGATTGTGAGTCCAGTCATAAGGGTTATATTTAGACGTACCCATTTAAGAACACTATACATTGCTATGTCTCATAAATGGACACACTGCTTTGCTGCACAAGAAACACATCTGCCTTTCCCTTCTTTGGTTACATTCTGAATGTATTCTGTGATTGGTGCCTGCACCATTAACAGGAGAACTTCCTGACGTATAGTTAACTGTGGTGTAATATTTTATATGTTATGTGTTTTAAACTATGTAGACCCAGTTAGTTATTCATTTAAACATATTAATATAAAAGACAAAACCTAATGTCAGACACACACACAGGAAGGACCAGATAAAGACGCAGGTGTCTGTTATCGGAGGAGACGGCGCTGAGGTGGAGTAGCCCTCAAGGACGTACAGAAATGACATCAGGGAGTTAATGAGGAGAATCCCAGAGCCTTGCACAATGTTATCAGAAAGAGTTATTACTTTACTGATATCAAAACTGTATAAAAGCTTATGTCTACTGTTCAATCTTTAGTAGAGCTGGGGAAAGTCTACTCGGGTCGTTTATTGTGTTGGTTGTGAACAATAAAGACTCTAATGACATTGGATCTGGTGTTGCGTTCATAACTTATTCCATACAATAGTGCCAAAGACTGAGAGGTCAGTTTTGACACTACATAACATGAGACCATGTTTGTCACACTGCCACTGTATATAAACTGTGTTATTCTAAAAATAAAGCTTTGAGAGAGAACTGACTGGACCAAGTAAACCAAGTTGCCTCTTGTCTCTCTCCCTCTGATCAGAGTATTTGAAGCAGGCTGAATCGTCTGTAGCTGTCAGATTCTAGAACTGACATAACGAAGACGATATTCTGAATATGATATCATTAGTCAGCGGGAGCTGACTTCTGGCCAAACAAAACCAGATAAAGATCTACCGACTAGCTAGAGAAAAAACGTTATTTCAAAAACAAAAGTATAAAAAAACAGATGGTAGTAGACAGCTACTAATCAATCACAGGAATCATTTTATCAGAACTGGTATCAATAATTGAGCCTATTTCTTAGAATCAAAATAAAGAGTTTGAACATTTACTATTGTGACAAATCTTTAAAAAGATTTTTAAAAATTTAAATGTGACCCTTTCATGTACAAAAAATAAAAACAAGCCTTGTAAATATACAGATTTTTTTACATCGAAATTTTGTACAAGCAATCAATGAAAATGTAGCAGATCAGCCCTCGGAATTCCCCCCGGATTAACTGTCCTGTCGTTTCCATCACTGCCAAAGGCCTTCAGACACAAGCTTGTACCTGAAGCCTGGAGAACACTGTTTTCTTTCAGATAAAAGGACGGCCAAAGTGTTTCGAAAAGGACAGGAGATGTTATTAATGACTTTGTTTTTTTGCTTTCATAAGCAGTGGAACTAGGGTCTACCAGTCACCAGGTCAAAGGCCAGGAATGTCTTTGAAAATAGACATCTACAATGGTGAAACACCACCCCCTGGTGGTCAATTGGACAAATGACCTCGACATGATCGAAGAGACAATTTCGTAGTTACTGCATTAAAAGGAAATGTATTTGTGATATTGTGTTGTTTATACTGTTCTTTTCCAGGATGCGGAGTTTTACAAAGCAAATAATTCCTTATCCCATTTCTACAAGTTTACGTTTTATTTTTAACGAGTTAGCTTGTCCGACAAGCGCTCGCAGAAGCAAGTTGTAAAACCAGCAATGCAACTAGCCGAGAACTCTTTCATGGACATTGCAATAACTTACACAAACTTAAACTTTTACATGGTACACGGAGCTAAAGGCAGTATTAGTTTGAACAGCAACAAGATGCTTTGTTCCCTCCTCGGGCCCTGCAGACCCCTCTGGAGGAGACGTGCACGTGACGGCATCCCTGGTGTGTGGAGCGCCTCATCAGTACGCGACGAACCTTCTGGAGAACATTCAGGACGCTCGTCTCGGACCCCTGAGGCCCACCGAACGGGGTCAGCCCGCTGACTACAGAGTAAGTCCGCACGTGACACACAGCCTTAGCGTGTGTACTGTCCAAACTCTAGCCCCGAAGCCGCCATAACTCCTTTCACCCCCGTTAAAAGCCCCTTTAAGTTTCCATAATATAGATTAACCTGTCTAAACCCTCTGAAAAGCAGATGTTTATCCCTGTGTTCATCCCAGGTCTTGTCAATCCTTTCCCTGTTCCCATCGAGTTATTCACCATTGTTCATTTGTGTAATTTTTAATAAAATCCCATAAAAGACATTAATGTTTCTCTGTTTATATTAAGAAATGTTCGAAAACCAGAAGAATTCCCTTCCTTCAGATTATTGAGACTAGATTAAACAGTTTCTTTGGACCTGTCCAAAACCAGAGTGGTGCCCCTTTTAATCAGAAATTAATTCTAATAAATTAATATTAATATCAAAGTTAATTATTAAAATTATTAAAATTAATCTGAGATAATGTTTATGAACATAGTTCTACACTACAAAAACAATGAAACTTATCATTTTGAACATCACAATGTCATACATTTTTTGAGGTTTACTTACAGCTTAACATGGCTGAAACATGTTTTTTTTCACAATATCTAATGATTTACCAATATTCTTTGGAAATGTCATGTCAGTCTCCCTAATGCTCCATTAGGGTGTTTTTTTTGCCAGCCATTCATTCCATTCTATTACGTAGAGCAAACTATCATCTCTATTTCCTCAAAGTCTCCAGATTGTCTCCTTGTAAGACCTCCAGGCTCTCTCCAGGTGCTGGGTATGGGCACCTGTTTGGGGATCCACAGACCACCTGCTGTGGTTAACCATATGATGGTCAAATCCCAGAGCTGGTAGAATACGGTAAAGATGTCATTCATCGCTGAGGATTGATGACCCAATCCTCACATGAAGCTGAATAAAGGGAATGCCTTCTGGATCTTTTTTCCACAAGGCGTAATATGGCCTTGTTCGCCCCTGATGTTTCACTCCCAACATGCCAAACACCCAGTTTCTCCTCCTCCATCCACCTGCCATCCTTCCTCTTCCAAACTGATGCAGAAAACATAAGTCAACACAATTGTAAACGCTATTATGAGGTTAATTAAATAAGGTTAAGTAATCAATGTGCATTTATAATAGTTTACTTAATTCTCTGGTACAACTTAAAACTCAGTGATTTCTTGTTCTAAAACAAACAAAAAAACTACATATCATTGGCAAACAAAATCTCACCTTTCTTGTGTGGCAAAGATGACTTTCGTCAATCACCACAAACTCCCTCCTTCCACCAATCTGTTGTCCGGTCCGTCTTGTAGTCTTGCGAATTGCCCACGTGCAAACCACCCTGATTTTTTGGACATTTTACTTAGTGTCGCTGAGCTTGCCGCAATGGAATCATCAATCATATCCATTTGTCGAACTCTTATTCCCTAAGAAAATAAAAACAAAAGTGATAACTTTATAGTTATGCTTACCTGTAAATAAACTGCATCCATCGTTTAAGTGGGACTTGGGTAAACCTGAACGTGGATTTATGTCTGATGGAGATCTGTTTAATTCTTGGTGCATGTGCTGCTCCTCGACAAATCCTGATTAAAAGTTAATAAAATATGTTAGAACAGTGTTTTTTAAATTATGAATGATCAAACAAATGTTAAAATAGAAATAGATAAAAAAAAAAACGTTGAAAGAATACCAAAGACATTTGAAACAGAGACTATTGATAAACACATAAATTGAAAATATCATATTCAGTATTTAATACAGCCTATTGATTGACGATTAATAATAACCACCAAAAATGCTCAATCATGTTTAAAGCCAAATATGGGTAATTAGCCATAGTTCTTTAATCTCACCATATCTGAGCTATTGTATTGTTTTGAGATATGGGGAAATACCAATGCAAATAATCTGGTTACAGAGAAAAGCCATTAGAAAACCTCCTAATCACACATACATCACAAACAGCTCTGTACAGCATTATTTATTTTATGTTTTCATATTTGAAATAAATGTAATCATAAAAAAGATAAAGATTAGGATTAAAAGAACATAATAATGTGTATTAATATTAATATACATGTTTGTAACAATGTGTGTGAATGTATGTGAGCGTTCACCTGGAGATGTTGTGATCTTCAATAAGAAAAGATTTTGTTTTAACTCTGTCTCTTATTGTTTGTTTCATTTGCATTATATCTTTGACATAATAGTGTCATATATAGTGTATGTACTTAATTTACATTTATAAATGAGTTATAAAGCATAATTAGCCCACTTTAGAGGAGCTCACTCTACAAACTTTATAAACGATTAGTAGATGCTTTATAAATTCCCATTATACTTTACAAAGGTTTAATTAAGCATCTATTAACTGTTTATTAAAAATGGAATTGGTTGTACTGGCGTTTGGTTAAAATTCACATTTAAAAATTCATCTTCTACCACTTACTCCGGTTAGGGGTCAAAGGTGACTGGAGCCTATCCCAGCAGCTTTGGGCCTGAGGCGGGGTTCACCCTGGACAGTGGCCAGTTAGTCACAGGGCTGACATTTAGGCCAATCAGAAGCTCGCTTGTTCGCTGATCACGTGCTCGCTCCTGCAGACAGCAGCAAAGCTCCGACAGAGACCTGAGCTAAACTAAGCATCGCTGCTCCTTCACTGTCCCTGTGTTATTGGCGCCCTCTGGTGGCTGCTCTAATTCAGGTAAATTTCACTTTTACACCAATATCTATATATTTTTTTTTTTTTTATATTATCCCACTTCACTTATAAGCTAAATCATCTATGTTTGTCATCTTTGTCAAGACTGTTCAAAAATACATCTACAGCAATAGTAAAATGAGTTGTTTATAATATTGATATCCTTGTAATTTAAATAGACACGTTGATGCATACCTCTTTAATAATCTTTACATATTCTGGACATGGTGCTGTATTTTTGTGATGGAATAAATATGTGTTAAACCAGTTTTGATTTTTGTTTTTCAGTTTCCTTACCCGTGCAGCTGCAGGTCAAAGACCCCAGGAGCAACCTGAAAGTTCAAGAAACTCTTTCATCTTTGCACCACTACTTTATTATTCCAATTTAAAAAGAGACAAAACATTTTATGATTTCTGATTATTTTTCACACTATAGTTTTTAAATAAATGATTTAAAGTTGTGTCTGTTTTCTGTCATTATTGACTCTTAAATTATTATTAACACACTTAAATATCAAGTGTATAAATTATGTCAGATTTAAAAACTTGAAATACAGTTTATATATGTCTTCAAACCTAGAAGCACATGCATTAATTGAGTTTAAGTTTATTTAAAAGAAGCTGAAGTTGTAGAAGGACCAGGATGTGAAGTCAGATGAAGCTGAGGAAGACGAGGCTGGGCTGCTGTGCAGGAGCAGAGAGGACCGACAGAGCAGCAGACGATAACTGGACTAGACTGAACTGAACTGTACTGGACTAGACTGGACTGGACTAGACTGGACTAAACTGGACTGGACTAAACTGGACTGGACTAGACTGGACTAAACTGGACAGCACTGGACTAGACTGGACTGGACTGGACTAGACTGGACTAAACTGGACAGTACTGGACTAGACTGGACTAGACTGGACTGAACTGGACTAGACTGGACTAGACTGGACTATACTAGACTGGACTAAACTGGACAGTACTGGACTAGACTGGACTAGACTGGACTGAACTGTACTGGACTAAACTGGACTGGACTAGACTGGACTAAACTGGACAGTACTGGACTAGACTGGACTGGACTGGACTAGACTGGACTAAACTGGACAGTACTGGACTAGACTGGACTAGACTGGACTGAACTGGACTAGACTGGACTATACTAGACTGGACTAAACTGGACAGTACTGGACTAGACTGGACTAGACTGGACTGAACTGGACTAGACTGGACTGGACTAGACTGGACAGTACTGGACTAGACTAGACTGGACTGGACTAGACTGGACTAAACTGGACAGTACTGGACTAGACTGGACTAGACTGGACTGAACTGTACTGGACTAAACTGGACTGGACTAGACTGGACTAAACTGGACAGTACTGGACTAGACTGGACTAGACTGGACTGAACTGGACTAGACTGGACTGGACTAGACTGGACAGTACTGGAATAGACTGGACTAGACTGGACTGGACTGGACTAGACTGGACTAAACTGGACAGTACTGGACTAGACTGGACTAGACTGGACTGAACTGGACTAGACTGGACTAGACTGGACTATACTAGACTGGACTAAACTGGACAGTACTGGACTAGATTGGACTAGACTGGACTAGACTGGACTGAACTGGACTAGACTGGACTGGACTAGACTGGACTGAACTGGACTAGACTGGACTAGACTGGACTATACTAGACTGGACTAAACTGGACAGTACTGGACTAGACTGGACTAGACTGGACTGAACTGGACTAGACTGGACTGGACTAGACTGGACAGTACTGGACTAGACTGGACTAGACTGGACTGGACAGTACTGGACTGGACTAGAGTGGACTGGACAGTACTGGACTAGACTGGACTGGACTAGACTGGACAGTACTGAACTAAGCTGGACTAGACTGGACTAGACTGGACTGGACAGGACTGGACTAGACTGGACTGGACTGGACTGGATTAGACTGGACTAGACTGGCCAGTACTGGACTAGAGTGGACTGGACAGTACTGGACTAGACTGGACTAGACTGGACTGGACTAGACTGGACAGTACTGGACTGGACTAGACTGGACTAGACTGGACTAGACTAGACAAGACTGGACTAGACTGGACTGGACTAGACTGGACAGGCCTGGACTGGACTAGACCGGACTGGAGTGGACTAGACTGGACTAGACTGGACTGGACTAGACCGGAAAAGACTAGACTGGAAAAGACTAGACTAGACTAGACTAGACTGGACTGGAGTGGACTAGACTGGACTAGACTAGACTGGACTAGACTGGACTGGACTAGACTGGACTAGACTAGACTGGAAAAGACTAGACTAGACTAGACTGGACTGGACTGGAGTGGACTAGACTGGACTAGACTGGACTGGACAGTACTGGACTAGACTAGACTGGACTAGACTGGACTGGACTGGACTGGACTAGACTGGACTGGACTAGACTGGACTGGACTGGACTGGACTAGACTGGACAGTACTGGACTAGTCTGGACTAGACTAGACTGGACTAGACTGGACAGTACTGGACTGGACTAGACTGGACTAGACTGGACTAGAGTGGACTGGACAGTACTGGACTAGACTGGACAGTACTGGACTGGACTAGACTGGACTAGACTGGACTAGACTAGACAAGACTGGACTAGACTGGACTGGACTAGACTGGACTAGACTGGACTGGTTTGGAGTAGACTGGACTAGACAGGACACTACTGGACTGGACTGGACTGGAGTGGACTAGACTGGACTAGACTGGACTGGACTAGACAGGACAGTACTGGACTAGACTGGACTGGAGTGGACTAGACTGGACTAGACTGGACTGGACTAGACTGGACTAGACTAGACCGGAAAAGACTAGACTGGAAAAGACTAGACTAGACTAGACTGGACTGGAGTGGACTAGACTGGACTATACTAGACTGGACTAGACTGGACTGGACTAGACTGGACTAGACTAGACTGGAAAAGACTAGACTAGACTAGACTGGACTGGACTGGAGTGGACTAGACTGGACTAGACTGGACTGGACAGTACTGGACTAGACTAGACTGGACTAGACTGGACTGGACTGGACTAGACTGGACTAGACTGGACTGGACTAGACTGGACTGGACTGGACTGGACTAGACTGGACTAGACTGGACAGTACTGGACTAGACTAGACTGGACAGAAATGGACAAGACTGGACTGGACTGGACTAGACTGGACTAGACTGGACTAGACTGGACAGGACTGGACTGGACTAGACTAGACTAGACTAGACTGGACTAGACTGGACTAGACTAGACTGGACTGGACTAGACTGGACAGGACTGGACTGGACTGGACTGGACTGGACTAGACTGGACTAGACTGGACTGGACTGGACTAGACTAGACTGGACTAGACTGGACTAGACTAGACTGGACTGGACTGGACAGTACTGGACTGGACTGGACTGAAAAAGACTGGACTGGACTAGACATGAGTAGAATGGACTTGACTGGACTAGACATGAGTAGAATGGACTTGACTGGACTAGACATGAGTAGACTAGACTAGACTAGGCTAGACTAGACTGGACTGGACTGGACTAGACTAGACTGGACTGGACTGGACTGGACAGTACTGGACTAGACTGGACAGTACTGGACTAGACTGGACTAGACTAGACTAGACTAGACTGGACAAGACTGGACTGGAAAAGACTGGACTGGAATAGACTGGACTAGACATGAGTAGACTAGACTAGACTAGGCTAGACTAGACTGGACTGGACTGGACTGGACTAGACTAGACTAGAGTAGACTGGACTAGACTGGACAGTACTGGACTAGTCTGGACTGGAATGGACTAGACTAAACTAGACTAGACTGGACTAGACTGGACTAGACTAGACAAGACTGGACTAGACCGGACAGTACTGGACTAGACTGGACTGGAGTGGACTAGACTGGACTAGACTGGACTGGACTAGACTGGACTAGACTAGACTGGACTAGACTGGACTGGACTAGACTGGACTAGACTGGACAGGACTGGACTAGACTGGACTGGACTAAACCAGACTGGACTGGACTGGACAAGACTGGACAAGACTAGACTAGACTAGACTGGACTGGACTAGACTAGACTGGACAAGACTAGACTAGACTAGACTAGACTGGACTAGACTAGACTGGACTGGACTGGACTGGACTAGACTGGACAAGACAAGACTAGACTAGACTGGACTAGACTAGACTAGACTGGACTAGACTGGACAAAAACTGGACAAGACTAGACTAGACTAGACTGGACTGGACTGGACTGGACTGGACTAGACTGGACAATACTGGACTAGACTGGACTAGACAGGACTGGACTGGACAGGACAAGACTAGACTAGACTGGACTTGACTGGACTAGACTAGACTGGACTGGACTAGACTGGACTGGACTGGACTAAACTGGACTAGACTGGACTAGACTTGACTGGACTGGACAGTACTGGACTAGACTGGACAGTACTAGACTAGACTGGACTAGACTAGACTGAACTGGACTGGACTGGACTGGACAGTACTGGACTAGACTGGACAGGACTAGACTAGACTGGACTAGACTAGACTGGACTGAACTGGACTGGACTGGACTGGACTGGACTAGACTGGACAATACTGGACTAAACTAGACTGGACTGGACTGGACAAGACTGGACAAGACTAGACTAGACTAGACTGGACAAGACTGGACTAGACTAGACCAGACTGGACTAGACTGACCAAGACTAGACTAGACTGGACTAGACTCAGACTGTAGACTAGACTGGACCAGACTAGACTGACTGGACTGGACTGACTAGACTGGACTGGACAAGACTAGACTAGACGACCAGACTGGACTAGACTAGACTGGACTGAACTGGACTGGACTGGACAGTACTGAGGACTTAGATGGGCTTACTGAGTGTATCACCAGCTACAGCAACTTCTGTGAGGACAACATTATCCCAGCCAGGACCGTGAGCTGTTACTCAAACAACAAGCTATGGATTACAAAGGACATTAAATTCACACTCAACAACAAGAAGAAGGCGTTCTGTGCGGGCAACAGGGAGGAGGTGCGAGCTTCGCAGAGGGACCTGATAGTGCAGATGAAGCTGGCCAGGAAGAAGCATGGGAAGAAGCTGGAGTGGAAGCTCCAGCAGAACAACACGAGGGAAGTCTGGAGTGGCATGAAGACCATCACTGGATACAAGCCAGGTTTAAACTGAATGCGCTGGGTTTAAACTGACTAGTTTTTTGTGCTTTTATGCTTTTATGCTTTTTGTACCTTGTGTTGTTAAAATTGCTTCCATTGTTTTTCCTCACTTGTAAGTCGCTTTGGATAAAAGCGTCTGCTAAATGACTAAATGTAAATGTAAGCCAACCAGTGGTGGAGGCATTGAGGGCAGTGTGGACAAGGCCAATGTGTTTAACAGGTTCTTCAACCGTTATGACACTGCGGTCTCTGATCACACTCCTGTCTCCACATCAGAGCGGCAGCCAGCAGCCACTCCTATCTCCTTCCCTCCCCCTCCTCCTCCCCCTCCTCCCCCCACTCATCTGCATGATGGCCCCGCTCACACCTTGTCCCCAAACCCGTCTGACCCCTTCACACTGATCACCGGCACCCCTCCCCCTCCTGACACCTCTACACTGACTTTCACTGCTGAATAGATCTAGTCTCCAGAGAGTCCCCCTGGTGTGGAAGACGTCGTGCCTCGTTCCGGTCCCAAAGACGCAGCATCCCAGCGACCCCAAAGACTACAGGCCCGTGGCACTGACCTCCCACGTCATGAAGACTCTGGAGCGACTTGTCCTGGAGGAGCTGCGACCCATGGTGCAGCATCTACAGGACCCACTCCAGTTCGTCTATCAGCACCACCTCGGTGTGGACGACGCCATCATCTACCTGCTCCACAGAGTCTACGCCCACCTGGACAAACCTGCCACCACTGTGAGAATCATGTTCTTTGACTTCTCCAGTGTGTTCGACACTAGCCGCTGGCTGAAAAGCTGGAAGTGATGCAGGTAGATGCCTCCTGGTGTCCTGGATTGTGGATTACCTCACTGGCAGACCACAGTATGTGCGGCTGCAGAGCTGTGTGTCTGACACTGTCATCAGCAACACCGGGGTGCCGCAGGGTACAGTCCTCTCTCCTTTCCTCTTTACCCTCTGCACCACAGACTTCAACTACTGCACAGAGTCCTGCCACCTTCAGAAGTTCTCTGATGACTCTGCAGTGGTTGGATGCATCAGCGGTGGTGACAAGAAGGAGTACAGGACTGTTGTGGATAACTTTGTCACCTGGAGCGAGAAGAACCACCTCCAGCTCAATGTGATAAAGACTAAGTTAGTGGTGGTGGACCTGAGGAGGAGTAAAGCTGCTGTGACCCCCGTCTCTATCCAGGGGGTTAGTGTGGACGTGGTGGAGGAGTACAAATACTTGGGTCTCACTCTGTGCGCTCTGCCGGTGGACGAAGGACGCATCCGAGTGACGAATCTCTCTCCTGGCATTTTCTCAAAAGTTACGTATTTATTATTTCTTAAACATTGTCAACACATTAACTGTGCACCACACCTCATTCATTGTTTTACTGCTTATATTTCTGCTAGAGGTTAATACTAGAGTTGCTGTCGTTTTGTGAACAGGGCATTTTGTTTGTGCTAGCTAGCCCGCTAGCTAACATGCTAGCGGGTTTTTAGCAATTGAGTTAGCACTTAGCATACCTCGAGTGTTGTGTTTGTTACTGTTTTCTTACTGGTGGTTAGTCTTGTTGTGTGTTCTGAGTTTTCCCTGTAACTTGTGGTTGTACTGCTGTGAGTGTTTGTGTGTTAGAATTTAGCATTGTGAGTTGTGAACAGTTGGCTTGACTTAGCTTTACCTACACTAGCTTAGCTAAGCTTTTCTGGTCTTTTCTGGTCTTGCTTGGGGCAATGGATTGCCAATTTTGTTCGGTATTATTAGACAGATTGTCTCTATTAGAGAGACGTGTTTGTGAGTTAGAGCAGCTAGATCAGCATAGACAGGGTTTGGTTACTTTAGATGTGTCAGGGTTTCCGGATAGTATCAGATACAGGTCTGATAGCAGTCCTGCTAGCGATAGCTCCAGTTGTGGCTCAGTTGTTTTGGCAGCTGTTACAAAGAGTCCTGCTTTTCTCCCGGTCTGTCCGCGAAGGGGTTCAGGCAGGCGAAAGCCTCCGGTTGTCCGCTCCTGTTCGCGGTCACCCCCTCTGACCGCGAACCGGTTTTCAGCGCTTTCAAGTCCGCTTGTCCGCGCAGATCACCGGCCTGTTCCCTCTGCGCCGGCCAGCCGGAGCGAGCATCAGACTCTGGTGATAGGGGACTCCATTACCCGCAATGTTAGACTTGAGACGCCAGCCATTGTCCACTGTTTACCGGGGGCCAGGGCTTCCGACATAGAGGCTAACCTTAGGGTGCTGACATCACACAGGAAGGGAGAGTTTCCCAGGACACATACTCGCACTACATACAAGCAGATAGTTATTCATGTCGGCACCAATAATGTGAGAATGAGGCAGTCTGAGGTAACCAAAGATAGCCTAGCTAGGACTTTTGAATTAGGGAACAAGATGAGTCGGCATCGATTAATTGTCTCTGGCCCCCTCCCCGTAAGGGGTAGTGATGAACAGTATAGCAGATTAGTTTCCATGAACCGGTGGCTGGCCCGGCATTGTAGTCAGAAAGGTTATGGTTTTGTGGATAACTGGCCTTCTTTCTGGGGCCGCCCAGGCCTGCTGAGGGCAGACGGCCTGCATCCTACTGGACAAGGTGCTGCCATTTTGTCTAGTAATATAGACAGGTGCATTCAATGCATTTGACACAAGGTATCTCAGCAGGTCGCAGGAATTAGAGAACCTGCTAGTCATGATAGTGCGGGTGTGGAACTGGATAATGTAGCAGCTTTTAGTTGTCTGGTTAGGCCGTATCAATCCAATGTCTACTTCCCAAATTTATTGGATAGGGTGAATTTATTTAGTCCTCAAACACATCTGAAAACTCACAGAGTCAGTGTCCCAAAAGCATCATGTCCTCATGTTATTATAACTCAGAGGCATTCTTTTAAACCCGGAAAAACTGTTAGAGCTCGACAGCTTGTTCCTGTCACTATCGCTCCACTGGACCAGCCTCAAATGCAGGCTCTACGTCAAGACTAAAGATTGGTCTCCTGAATGTGCGGTCTCTATCCTCCAAAGCACTCTTAATTAATGATCTTATTACTTCTCATTGCTTGGATTTACTTTGTCTTTGTGAAACTTGGCTTAGGCCCAATGTTTTACTGACACTAAATGAAGCCTCTCCCCCTGATTATGCATATGCACAGGTAGGACGCACGTCGAAGCAGGGTGGTGGTGTTGCAGCCATTCATAAAGCTGCATTTTGCTTTACAGGTCCATCATCACAGCCAAAATTTAACTCATTTGAAGTGTTACTTATCAAACATATTCCTTCTCAAATTAATGAAAGGAAGCCATTTTATTTAGCTGTAGTCTATCGCCCTCCGGGTCCCTACTCTTCTTTCTTGGATGAGTTTGGAGTTTTCCTCTCGGACTTAATAACCCACGCTGATAACATCCTTCTAGTTGGTGACTTTAATATTCATCTAAATAAGGAGTGTGATCCTCTGGCCAGAGCATTTCAATCACTGCTTACAACCCTGTCTTTCAACCAGTTTGTTCATGAGCCCACACACATTAGTGGAAACCATCTGGATCTTGTTTTGGCTCGGGGAATAGATGTCTCCCATCTCTTCGTCTCCTCTCTTTCATCTGCTGTTTCAGATCAGTCACTGGTGGAATTTGAGATTAGTTACAGACTCCCCTCAAATTCCGACAATTGCGTAGTGTCTACACGGAATTTTAGCGCGGCTGCAATGGAAATGTTTGCCACACGGCTGACAGATGTTCTTCCTAATTTAACTCCACCTGGAAACTCAGTAGAGGCCTACACAGAGGAGGTCCATGCAACCCTCTCGGCCATCACTGACTCAGTGGCACCCCTCAGGAAAAAGCCCAGACCAACCAGACGACCTACACCATGGTATAACGAGGAAACCCGGGCTTTAAAACAGGCCTGCAGGAGTTTTGAACGCATATGGCGCAAGTCAAAAACTAATCTAAATTATCAAAAGTGGTGTTTGTGTGTAAACACCTATAAGCACGCCCTCAGCACTGCAAAGACGGCTTATTTCTCATCTCTAATCAGAGAAAACCGGCATAACCCCAGGTTTCTATTTGGGACAGTTGCTAAACTAATCCAACCAAGAACAACTGAAGACTCCTCTCCCTTTAGTGCACAAGACTTTTTAGATTTCTTTAAACATAAAATTGAAGATATCAGGGATAATATTTTGGTTTCGTCTTCCTCAGCTCCGGGTCTCATTCACTTGGATCCACTGACCTCTTGTCTCTCAGTCCTAGATCCTGTATCCCTTGATGAGCTGACAAAGGTGGTTTCTTCATGTAAAGCAACTACGTGCCTTCTGGATATCCTGCCAGCAAAACAGCTTAAAGAACTCTGGCCCTATGTAGGGCAAATTATGTTAAACATTATAAACTTGTCCCTGTCTACTGGCACCGTTCCTTCCTCTTCAAACAGGCTGTGGTCAAACCCTACTCAAAAACCTACTCTGGATCCTGGATGCCTAAATAATTACCGCCCTGTCTCCAATTTACCTTTTCTATCTAAAGTCCTCGAAAAAGTTGTGTTAAAACAACTTACTCTATATCTATCAGAAAATGACCTCCTCGAGCCGTTTCAGTCTGCATTTAGGGCCTCTTATTCCACTGAAACAGCTTTAGTTAAAGTGACTAACGATCTCCTCCTTCAGATTGACGAGGACTCATCGGCTCTACTGTTATTGCTAGATCTCAGCGCTGCATTTGATACGATTGATCATGCAGTGCTAATCAACAGACTAAAGGATGTGTTTGGCATCTCTGGCTCTGCTCTTGCTTGGTTAGAATCCTATCTGTGTGATAGGTCTCATTTTGTCTCTTTTAATAAATCCTTCTCCTCCACGGCACCAGTGAAATTCGGTGTGCCACAAGGGTCTGTGCTTGGTCCCATACTTTTTTCACTATATGTTACACCATTGGGACAAATCATCAGAAGTTATGGAGTAAACTTCCACTGTTATGCCGATGATACACAGCTGTATCTACCAATAAAAGCGAATAATACTACTGACATCAAGCGTCTAGAGGCCTGCCTCGTTTCAATTAAAACATGGATGTCTCAAAACTTCCTCCATTTGAACTCGGATAAAACAGAGCTCTTGTTAATTGGTCAAAGTTCAACAATCTTACTGTCTCGATCAACAACTGTGTGTTGGAGCACGGCAACACTGTGAGGAACCTTGGTGTCATTTTTGACTCCACACTATCACTGCAGCAGCACATTAGTGAGGTCGCTAAACTAGGCTTTTTTCACTTGAGGAATATCTCAAAAATTCGCTTTGGAACAAACTCCATGGCGCCCCCCGAGGCAGACGTGTTTGCTCGCTCCACGCTTAAATGTTTTACTTTTCTTTTTTTGTGTGCATTTTTCATTCTTTCTGCAGTGCACAAATGCCATGCACTGCTAACATACAACCGACAGGCATTATTGGACATCGCCAACTCACGAAACTTCGATTTTAGTGGTTCTATTCCGCTGGAGCTACAACTCATTGTTCGCTCGCAGAGTCACCACCGGGGCTACCCAGAGGGCCACGAAGCACCGGCCTCGAGTGAGTTCGCTGACCCCAGGAGAGTGCTTGGAGGCAGCGGCGACAAGCGAGGCAAGAGGGGAGGGCTACATGCTAGGCTAAAAGCTCGCTAGCCGACCACCGCTACCCAGCCTCCTGTTAGCGAACGTGCGGTCCCTAGAAAACAAACTGGACGAGCTACGAACCAGGATTTTAACACAACGGGAAATCAGAGAGTGCTGCGCCCTGATTTTCACAGAGACTTGGCTCTCAGATAGAGTTCCAGAGAACGCCATTCAGCTACAGACTCACTCGCTTCACCGAGGTGACCGAACGGCTGCGTCCGGTAAGTCTAAAGGGGGAGGCGTGTGTGTGTTTGTAAACAACTCATGGTGCGAAGATATACAAACTGTTGACGAGCACTGTTCACCAGATGTGGAGTTATTACTGCTGAAGTGCCGTCCGTATTATCTACCGCGGGAATTTACTGCTGTGTTTTTGGCCGCTGTTTACATTCCCCCGAGTGCTAACTCCGCGCTAGCACTCAACAAACTCCATGGCGTCATCAGCGCGTTAGAAACGGCTCATCCTGACGCTGTTTTTATTGTTGCCGGTGACTTTAACCATTGTAGTTTGCGGACTGTATTCCCCAAATACCACCAGCATGTTGACATTCCCACCCGTGATAAAAACACTCTTGACCACGTTTACAGCAACATACGTGGTGCATACAGGGCTGCACCCGCCCCACTTCGGACACTGACCACATCTCTTTGTTCCTGTACCCTGCTTACAGACAAAGACTGAAACGGGCACACCCTGTCACCAAACAGATCAAACTCTGGACCCCGGAGAGCGAGATCACCCTGCAGGACTGCGCGCTGACAGACTGGGATGTGTTTAAAGCTGCAGCCACTGTGGAGGACTCTTCCATCAGCGTACAGGATTATGCTGAGTATGTGTCCGGGTACATCAGCACTTGTGTTGATAACATCGTGCCCACCATACAAATCAGGAAGTTTCCCAACCAGAAGCCCTGGATAAACAGTCAGGTACGTCACATGCTGCGTGCTCGCTCTCTTCCATTTAGATCAGGCAATGAGAACGAGTACAAAGCTGCAGTATGGACTGAGAAAAGCCATCACAGCGGCCAAGAGGCAGTACAGAGAGAAGCTGGACAGCTTCTACTCTACTGCGGATTCAGGGCGGATGTGGCAAGGCCTGCAGCACATCACAGACTACAGGACCACCACCAACAACATCGCATCAACAGACAGCCTGCCGGATGACCTCAACAATTTCTACGCCCGCTTTGAGGCTCCCAGCAACACTGCAGAGAGGAGCTCACACACACCTGGTTCACCCAACCCCCTCCCCTCCACCAACCATCTCAACAACACAGGTACACAGAGCTCTGAGGAAGATCAACCCCGCAAAGCAGCAGGACCAGACAACATTCCTGGGCGGGCCCTCAGAGCATGTGCCAACGAGCTGGTTGATTTTTCACCTCCATCTTCAACCTCTCCCTCAGCCAGCGCATTGTACCATCATGCTTCAAGTCCACGACCATCGTCCCCTGCCCAAGAAGAACCCACCCACCTGCCTGAATGACTACAGGCCAGTGGCACTCACTCCAATCATTATGAAGTGTTTGAGAGAGTGGTGCTGGCCCACATTCAGAGCAGCATACCGACACCATTGACCCCCTGCAGTATGCCTACCGCCCAACAGGTCCACCTCAGATGCTATCGCTACTGCCGCCCACTACTCCCTCTCACACCTGGAGAACAAGGACTCATACCTACGGATACTTTTTATAGATTACAGCTCCGCCTTCAACACGGTCATCCCACACAAACTCACCCACAAACTGTCCACACTTGGTTTGCACCCCACCCTCTGTGACTGGCTCCTAGATTTCCTGACTGGCAGGCCTCAGTCTGTCAGGATTGGTAATAGGACTTCAGCCAGCACCATCACAAACATTAGTACTCCACAGGGCTGTGTACTCAGCCCCATCCTCTACACCCTGTACACCTACGACTGTGTCGCCTCTCACAAGGACAACATCATCCTGAAGTTTGCTGACGACACCGCAGTGATAGGACGCATCGCTGGTGGTGTGCAGCTTACAGGAGGGAGGTGGCCAGTCTGGTGTCATGGTGTGAAGACAACAACCTCACCCTCAACACGGACAAGACAAAGGAGATGATAGTGGACATGAGGAGGGAGAGGAGAACGCCTCAGCCACTGTTCATCCGGGAACTTGAAGTGGAGAGGGTGAGCAACTTCAAATACATGGGTGTCCACATCAATGAGGACCTCACTTGGACACCTCACATCACACAGCTGGTCAAGAAGGCTCAACAGCGGCTGTATTTTCTGAGGAGGCTGAGGAAGTTTGGCATGTCGCCCAAGATCCTCAGCAACTTCTACAGCTGCACCATTGAGAGTGTCCTGACCAGCTGCATCACTGTGTGGTACGGCAGCACTTCTGTCATGGACCGCAAACGCCTGCAGAGAGTGGTGAAGACTGCGCAGAAGATCACCAGGACTCCACTGCCCTCTCTGCAGAGCATCTACCATCGCAGAGTCCACAGAAGAGCTGCTTCCATCCTCAAAGACCCTCCCACCCCCAACATGGTCTGTTCACACTTCTACCCTCAGGACGGAGGTACAGAAGTGTGAAATGCAGGATTCCAGAATGAAGAACTCATTCTTTCCCTCTGCCATAAACTCCTAAACAGCAGATAGGAGTCTACATTCACAATCACAACATTACATGAACAATTGTTTACCTACTGCACTACCTCACTTTACTTTACACCGTCACTTTACTTTACACCGTCACTTTACACCATCACAACTGCACTACCTCACTTTACTACTTTACTCCTTTTGCCCTCTTGTATTTTTTTTTGTATATTTGTATTTTTTTTGTATACTTGCATTATTATCACTTGTATATTTGTCTTATTTTTTATTTTTACTTACTTGTGTGACTTTTTACTGTGGACGGCAAAGTAAGAATTTCATTGTACAGGGAAACATGCTTTCTGTCTGTACACATGACAATAAACACTTTGAATCTTTGAATCCTGCCTCTCTTTGATGCAGCTGATGCTGAAATTCTCATTCATGCATTTGTCACATCCAGGCTGGACTACTGCAATGTGTTATTCTCTGGACTGCCGAGGAAAAGTACTCACAGACTACAAATGGTCCAAAATACAGCCGCCAGACTTTTAACAAAGACCAGGAAGTTTGATCACATTACTCCGGTCCTGGCTTCATTACACTGGCTTCCTATTCATGTTAGAGCTGATTTCAAAGTTCTCCTGTTAACATATAAAATCCTTTGTGGACGTGCGCCCTCTGACCTATCTGACCTCATCACCCGGTATACTCCAGCTCGTACCCTTCGCTCTCAGGACGCTGGCCTCCTTCAACTTCCTCAAGTAAAGAAGAAGTCTGCTGGCTACAGAGCCTTTTCTTATAGAGCCCCATTTTTATGGAATGGGCTCCCGGTGGAAGTGCGGCGAGCTGACTCTGTTGAGGTTTTCAAAAGCAAACTCAAAACATACTCATTTCACCAAACGTATGGAGACTGATTGATCATAGATACACATTTACACTGGTTGTAGCTGTAGGTACACGTTTACACTGGTTGTAGCTGTAGGTACACGTTTACACTGGTTGTAGCTGTAGATACACGTTTACACTGGTTGTAGCTGTAGGTACACATTTACACTGGTTGTAGCTGTAGGTACACGTTTACACTGGTTGTAGCTGTAGGCACACGTTTACACTGGTTGTAGCTGTAGATACACGTTTACACTGGTTGTAGCTGTAGGTACACGTTTACACTGGTTGTAGCTGTAGGTACACGTTTACACTGGTTGTAGCTGTAGATACACGTTTACACTGGTTGTAGCTGTAGGTACACATTTACACTGGTTATAGCTGTAGATACACGTTTACACTGGTTGTAGCTGTAGGTACACGTCTACACTAGTTGTAGCTGTAGGTACACGTTTACACTGGTTGTAGCTGTAGGTACACATTTACACTGGTTGTAGCTGTAGGTACACGTTTACACTGGTTGTAGCTGTAGGTACACATTTACACTGGTTATAGCTGTAGATACACGTTTACACTGGTTGTAGCTGTAGGTACACATAAAAGGAGACTATAACAGAGATACACTAACTGGAATGCTCACACAGGGGTAGAGACAGTCTGGCACAGGACACAGGAAGTTGAACACAATGAGGCTGGTGCAACACATTAGGGACAGAGCAGGTAATCACAGTGGAGGAAAGACACAAGGTCAGGAAGATAATCTGAAACACAGACCGGGAAGGACTCTTCACAATAAGACACAGGAAGTTAAATATAAGCATACACAACAGACACGATGTTGGGACATGACAGAGAGCAGCCAGTGGACGTCTGAGATCAGCTGCAGGACAGAACGCCACAAGAACTCCTTCTTTCCCACTGCCATGAGACTCTACAATCCAGTCAGTCTGTGGAAGAGGAAGTCTCAATCGACTCATTTGAAAAGATCTACAAAGAGAAGATTAATAAAGTCTTTCAGAATTTAGCAATAGTTTGGATAATTGGACATAGTACAGGAGTAATTATACAAACAAGAGGAAAAAAACAGTCATTACATTTACATTATTGTCTATTATAACCTGTGTTTTAAACTGGTCAGACATAGCGAACTGAGCATGCTCCAGAGTTGGACTGGCAAAGACACATATTTAGAGTCAAGCTGCCACTGGCTCCTGTTTGTCGGCTGCAGAGGTGGGTAGAGGAGCCTAAAGTTGAGGCGGAACTGTCCTGAGTCACTATTATCTTGATTCGGACACGCCCCTTATAGTGCAGTTTCCGTCAAGCGATCACCGTCAAAGGGTAAGTCACGCTGTTCTATACATATTAATCTATTTGTATGTGGATTTTCAGGTATTTTGTCAATATTTAGGTGTCTAATGTTTGTATGAAAGTTATTTTCTTTGAGCAAAAAGCGTAAGAATGCTCAGGTTGCTCTCGGGCTGTTAGCATAAAGTGTACAGTGTGGTTATCTTATCAATAACTGGACGATTAGGGCTGAAGAAGTCCAGTTTCGAGCTAGTTTGACTCTAACCCGATGAAAGATCAGGCCAGTGTATGACACAAGCTTTATGGTGTTTTTACTTTGAAAAAGTAAAAAAATACTGCATGAGGCTTTTTGGCAACAGTCTCGTCTTTGCAGTGTCTGAGTCTGGAAAAATAAAACTTTCAGAAGAAAAGGTGGTAAAATCAATGGACATGTCCCAAACAGTATCAGGTCATTTACAGTCTGTCCTGAAAGCGATCAGATGATAATTTGTTATTGTTGTCCAACTCTTAATTTTGAGTTTAATGGGCGGTGCATTTGATTGTGATGTTGCAGATATTAAAGCATGCTCGGTAAAAGAGCTGTCAAAAAGTTAAATTAAACAATGATATTAACTGAGCACTTGTCAATATTGTTACAGTTCTTTATAACAGTGTTAGGCCTTGCTTTAACCCTGTAATATTATAACTAGGGCTTTTCTTGTTGGAGTCATGTCCCTGTCTTTTTACAAGAACAGTGTATTTGTCTGTTGTTGTACTGTGTGAATGTTATATTGAAAATCTGTTTTTGTTTTGGGTAGAAGAAAAGCTAAGTGGGACAGAAAAATAAAAAAGAAAGAGTGCAAACAATCAAAAAAAAAAAAAAGGAGTAGGTTTGTGCAAAAAGTGTGAGATCTATTTTTGTTCTCAGAAGAAGAACAACAGTAAATGTTAATGTTAGTGTGGTTAAAAATCTTTAACCACATTTTTATAACAATATACAAACAGATTAATATAATTGTTGAAACATAACTTCTAAACTCTATTCTCGTTAATTAACAGATGCACAACAAGAGGCAGCTCAGAAGAGAGAAAGTCTGGCCAATAGAATCCAGAGTCACAGCACAAACCCTAGAGGAGGCAGAGAGGCTCAGCATCAGTCCTGAAGTCCAGCCTAAATCTAATTGTATTTATATAACCCAGTATCACAACAACTAGTGCACTTAAGGCTGAACAAAAACTGAAGACAAACAGGCTGAACTAGACAACATCCCTGTCCTTAGACCCTCCATCAGGGTCAGAAGAAAAACTCATAAAAACCCAGCCAGAAAAGAGAAACCTCAGGGAGAACCACAGAAGGAGGATCCACTCTCAGGGCGGACAGGCGTGCAGTGGATGTGTCGGGACAGACACTGACAAATAGTCAAAATGTACAAAATGACATTAAATCCGTTTTAAGATGGTCTTTAATTGTACCAGGCCAAAGGAAAGTTCTCAACCCTGAAGATGAGTTGACAATACGGTCCACTCTATGCCAGTTATCATTGAGTAGCCCTGCTGTATGACAAGGGACCCTTTAAATTCCTCCTTCACTTCTCCCTCAGTGATTTGGGGATATACCCTGTTAGATTTACAACTGGGACGAGTGGGATACATCTCTCATACAGCACGAGAAATGCCTTTGTCTCTCTGGGATTGAATCAAATAGAAACAGCCACAACAACACTATCCTGTCCTGTTTAAAGGCTCATGGTATGGATGTCAAAAAGTCCTTCACCCCCAGGATGAGAACATGTACACAGACTATGATCCTGTGAGCTCCTCAGGAAGTCAATTGTATACAGCAGGTGCTCCTTAACATGCCACACACTACAGCAGTGACTGAGGAGCACAGGTCCTGAATGTTCAGACCTTATACACATCCACAATAGAGCGGCAACACCAGCAGGAATGGATCAAGCTTTGGCCAGAAGAGACTAGGATGCCTGGACAACACAATTTTCCAGATTGAATTCTCCACATTTTTTTCATGTAACTTGTTTGTTCAACCTGCCTGGTCTATTTTTCCAGGATTCCAATATTCTGTTTTAGCATGTGGACAATGGAAAATTATTAAAATTTAAAAACGTTTTCACCTTAATGATTACTGTCCTGTTTTTCTTTGAATAATTCTCATTAAAAAGACCATTCAAGCAGCACGTTTGTCCTCATGTTCTTGAGAATGTACTGTAGGGTTGAAAGCTGCAGCTGCTACTAGTGTGGAGTGAATGGACAGCAACAAAGCATTGAAGCAACAATGTCCCCTCAATGCTAATGTAAACCCTGGTTGGATAAGGATTGAATATTGGATATGAAAATGAAATCTGACACATAGCTTCATTGTTAAAACTGATAAAATAATTGCTGTCTGTGATTCTACTGTATATGGGCTGTGGCAATAATTATGAAAAATAATAGCTCGCAGCAACATATGGAAAAAAAGAACTATGAACTAGTTCATTTTCGGAACTGTGAACTTAGTTCAAAATTTTGAAGTTTGAACTATGAACTGAACTAGTTCATTTTAAAATTTGTGAACTGAACTTTGAACTAGTTCTTGTAGAAAGTGAACTTTCCCAACACTGTGAATAGACCTGTGCTAGGTGTTATGGTCACTCATTGAAGTATGGATATGTTTGTGATTATGATTATGCATTTTTAAAATAAAATATCTCTTATTTGTACATTATTGTTTTACATTTATAATACACATTTGAATAATAAATCAGATTGGTTAAATGTAAAACTTTTCTGATACATTTTTAATGATTAAAGCTAATCAAATAACACAATCACTGGAATATACCAAAATACATAATTTAATGTATCAATAAACAATGATGTGCATCAGTGTACTCTGTAGCACTTATTTCCAAACTAAACCTCCCTCTGTATCCCCCTGGCACAATTAGTGACCGGTACATTATACAGTACTTACGCTGTAATTAACACGTAGGTAACCCTTAAGCATCGGACTGTAATCTAAAGTGTTACCGAGAAGTCTGTGCTGTAGAGAAGCATGCTAGAATAAAATAATCCCAAAATCTCCAGTGAAGTATTGAATGAGGCCTGGTCTAACAAATAAAATGGGCCAAAAATGAATCTTACTCCAGCCCTGGACTCATGGGGAGTTTAGGGGAGAATGCATTAAGGAAGGATTTAAGAAACAGAAGGAATGAAAAGGAATATTAATGTGTAGGTTTTTTATTATCCTGAGAACCCCTGGCCCCTTACAAAAGTAAAAGAGTTCTACATCAATATAGTTTCAGCAGCAACAACAGTGACCACAGCAAACCTTTTATCTTTTACTTGCACTTTATTGGTGAACACATCTTATTTTATGTATGTGTGCCTCTTTAGAAATTTGTGCCCATAACCTCTGTAGCTCTGCACGGACTAACCCTGCTCCCTCTACAGACTGTCTGTTGTTTGTTTTTCAGAGTAATCTGAAACGGTAGGGTGACTTCAGTACATTTTGTACAAAAAATAATCTCTGTTAGTGTCCAGTGTGTAAGTCTGTTTCTGCTCCTTCTGTTCTGGTGAGTGCGTATCTCAGGAGAGGTCTGCTCGTCCTGGTGGCATGGAATTATTTATAATTTACAGTTGTGTTCATAAGTTTACATACATACATACATACATTACAAATTATTTTGAGAATATGAATGATAACACAAAAAAACTTTTTTTATGCATAGTTAGTGGTTGGGTGAGTAGTAATCTATGAAGGTTCTCAGTCATCCAGGACATCTTGAAAAAAAGAGTTTAAAGTAAAAGCATCTGGACTCTTTTGATCAGGGCCATTAGAGTAGATTCTGTTGTCGTTATGATTTTAAAAGAGTAAACACAATTGTTTCACAATAAATGGCTTCATCCAACCAATAACTATGAGTAAAAAAAGGTTCCTGTGTCACCTTTCATATTCTCTGAAAAATGGCCAAAAAGTCAAAAATTCTGCCAGGGCAACTTATGAACACAACTGTATATCAGAGTTTTCTGTCTAGCTGAGGGTACAGCGTCAGTGAAATAGGTATGACTCAACCAATCAGTGTCTGAGCACCATTAAATCAATACAAGAATGTGATGCTACTAGCAAAAAGTTAGGCAGTGCCATTTTAAGTTTATGCCATTTATGTCTTTTATGTCCAAATCTTAATTTCAGTCTGGTTACTGAACTAATCTAATTGACTGTTTTAACATCGTGTGTATCAGCTGCTGTTAAAGAGAAGCAGTGTCTTTTGTGAATTCAGATAAAGTTGTGCAGCTCTAATGCTGTGTCCTTTTCTGCCTCCACCAAAATAAAGTGGTTTCAGCTGCTGTTGAATGGCAAAGCTTTTATTTTGACAGGATCACAGGAAGTATAGAGTTGCCGTAAACATGACCTTAACATCGTTACAGAGGAACTTGTGTGTATAGTTTCACCATTGAGAGCGCAGAAATTTTAGAGATTAAATACAAAGACCACATGAATGCAGCATTGGTCTGAGCAGAGCAGCAGGGACACAGTAGTTTGATTCTCTCTCACGCTGTAAACTCCCAGAAGACGGAGAAGTCCAGCTGAGAGGATGTGCAGGCGCTTCTTCTCCACTCCCTGATACAAAACACACATGTGCGGAGGAGATTTGCACTGAGGGACGGGAAGTGTGCTGTCTGCAGTGAGTGGAGCAAAACAATGCCCTTAAACTTAAACCATTTAACGTTACATTTGTACTTGATGGTCAAGAGGCTAGTACTAATTTATATAACAAAAAGCTGTGTTACATCGAGTATATTCGATGTATATTGCCCACCCATAGCTGGGTCTTTTAAAACGTTAAACCTAAGACTTTGAACCATTTAAAGTCATAATTATTACTCTTTAATGCAGTCTTTGCTGAGTCCTCTTAAAGCAGAAGACACTGTTTTTCACACAGACTTTCAGTGCATCACAATGGATCTAAGACATTCATTGATAAAGTTACAATCAAGTGATCTATACTGAATCAGAATAGAAAATGTATATATTCACATTTTTTTAACACAATCACCACAGAAGTGTTCATGCCAAACTGTCTATGCATGCATTGTATAAGAATAGTATAAGAACTGAAGATTCAAACATTGCAGGGTTTGAGAGGGAATATGTGTAAGTACAATGGAGTCTTTCTCCAGAGCTAAATCTAAGTCTAGTGTTTGTCCACAACCATTTATCTGTGGAACATTTTAGACGCAGAAATATATGGAATCTAGTGGACTTTAAATCAGCTTCCAGTGTATAGAAGCACCCAGGGCATTTCTTTTGAGACTTTTGGTAATTGCATACAGTCAACAGATCGGTAGATCTCCACAGCATATGAGGATGCATAATAATACTATTCTTGTTTTGGATAAAAAACTGCTTCCCAACTTCATTCTTTGTTATGAAAGACATTAAATGAAAGATAACTTTATTTAGTATTACTTTGCCAGTTGGTGGGATTAACCTTTTATTTATGCTTTCCCCTACACATGGAGATAAGTATGGAGACTATAGCAGAAACACAAGTCACTATATCAGACCAAAAGCTTGCCTCCTGGGCTAGCTGCTAAATTATCCCATGGGACATGCCTAGATAACGTCAACATTCTAAGTTATTGTGTAAGTTTGTGTTTGAAGCCCAGTCGTCCATATAAGATGGTTTCCTTCCATTGGTAGACAAATTCTCCATTTTCTGCCCTTCTTTTAGCCATGTGTTTGGGTGCCTTTCTGTTAATTACTGCACCCTTCTGGAGGTGACTGGATTTACAAAGTCTAGACACATACAAAAAAACTCCTGAAAAATAAGAGGTACATGTTTGAAACAGGGACAGAAAGGTAGAAGATATGTGAAGAATGGAGGGAAATTGGAGATCCGTGCTGTGCTCATCCCGAGGCGTTGATGTAAAGCTGAGTCTGCAGAATGTAGTCAATCACAGGCTGACTCAAGTAATCCACAACATGGCCATCTCCGTGCTGCAGTGCTAGTCTGAGGAAAGACAACACAACAGTTATTCCTCTCTCTACGCTTCCTTTAGAACAATTAATTACCCCAAATCCTTTGTCTGCCTTTTGTCAAATTAAAACTAAAATAAAGCTGGGGGGCTTAATATTTACTAGTGTAAATAAATATTACACCTAAATCTGTAAATGCGGGCTACCTTAGTTCAGAGATATAGCAGGCGCTGGAGGACGAGGACGTGTTCGCCTGGTTACAGGAAGAGTTATAACACTCTGCATGACTCGCGGCGGACTGACAGTGGACTTGGAAAATCAAATCAAGAAACTTTCAAAATACTAGCACAAAAAGAAGTCACATATAAACTGGATAATACTCCTCCAGATATAGGAGCTTCTCAGCACATGCACGGGAACTCTCAGCTGAACAGACTTTTGTGACACGATGTTGAACTGTGGCCACACTCTGCTGTGTCTTTGTGCAGTAGCCTACAGCTGGACGTTGTTTGTCTATATAGAGCTGGTCTGCTTTGCTAAAAGGAAAAGGCGAGAGCATAGGGGAGTGAGTGGATTTAGGCATATGTTGACATAACCAGCACTTAATAGGTTTACGCTCTCTGGTATAACCAACCATAAGTCCGATAGCTGTATTAGCTTTGATGTTAGGAGAATGGCTGTCTGTGCTGTTTCCATGCTCCTTAATTTCCAAATTAATGTATTTAATTCCTTTACGTTTGACAATATTGTCATTGCATGTTAGTAGTGTTTCTTTATCTAGAGGATAATTGGAGCAGATAGGCTGTTTATCAATCTGATGTTTTGTGAAACACCAGAGTTTGTGTTCAGTCATCTCAGTGACAATGGCTTCGTACTTGAGTCTTTACCATTAGTCTGTTCAATATGTCTCATTTGGTTGTTATCATAGCTTTTAATTCTGCTGCCAAAAAAAGGGTGGCTGGACATTAGGTACTCTGCTGTGAGGGCCAAACACAAACTTTCTGGCCTGATATATAACTCCTTCTAGCTTCTGAGAAGAAGCCAAGAAGCTTTACCTTTTGAGAAAATAAATAGGCTCATCCACAACTACCACAAAAGACTTCAAGCTGTGATTGATGTTAAAGGTGGCACGGTATTAAGAACTGGGGTATGTACAAACCCGATTCCAAAAAAGTTGTGACACTGTACAAATTGTGAATATAAACAGAATGCAATGATGTAGAAGTTTCAAATTTCACTATTTTATTCAGAATACAACATATCAAATGTTTAAACACAGAAAATGTATAATTTAAACGGAAATAAGTTGATTTTAAATTTCATGGCATCAACACATCTCAAAAAATTTGGGACAAGGCCATGTTTACCACTGTGTGGCATCCCCTCTTTTTATGACAGTCTGCAGTCTCAAGGAATAGGAATGTTGTCCCATTCTTGTCTAATACAGGCTTCTAGTTGCTCAACTGTCTTAGGTCTTCTTTGTCGTATCTTCCTCTTTATGATGTTCCAAATGTTTTCTATGGGTGAAAGATCTGTCCATTTCAGAACCAGAACCAGACGCAGCTTAGGTCTGGGCGATATGGACAAAAAGTCATATCCCGATACATTTATTTTAACTATCCCTGAATATCGATATACGATATATATCCCGATATTTTTTCCGCAAAGTGAGAGCAAATGTTCAGTCAAAGTCATAGCCAAATATGACGTCACGAGTAGTTTTATTGAAACCGGCCATTTCAGTGAACAGTTGCAAAGTCAAATGAATAAATAGTAAACAGGTTTCTTCACCTGGTTCATAAACACGTGGACAAAATTGTTGGTACCCTTCGGTTAATGAAAGAGAAACTCACAATGGTCACAGAAAAAACTCCTCTTCCTGCTTCTGAAGAGTGCAGTCGCACCTCTGCTTGCTCATGCCTGCTTTACTTTTCTTTTTTAGTTATCTCTACATTTAGCCAATGATTTTATGATTAACCTTTTTACAGTACTTTTTACTTTCTTTTAACTGGATTTTGCTTTTATGTTTTTACTTGTTTTTTTTACTTTTTAAACAACCCGTTGGACTCGCCGAGCGACTGGAGCCTTGGTATCTATTTTTCAACATTTTTCAACTACTACAAACTCTTTCTGCCAAAATTGCTGGAAATATCAACAGGAAATCAGTGTGCTACAAACAAAGATTTTTGCTTTGGAATCTGAAAGAGGACTTCAGGAGACAATACCGATCACACAATGTGGTAAGACTGTGAATTTAAACTTGGATGATACAGTGTCATTCCCAAAACTGAGCAAAGCAAAGGGATTTAAACAAAATGATACCACCTGCATAAACTTGGTGCCCAGCCAAAGCAGCACTGGATTAGAAAAAAGAATGCTGACATCACAAGAGCATATGTAGCCTCACCAGACATCCAGCTAAAAAACAGATTCCAACCACTGACTGAGCTAAAGGTGAATGAACCAGAAAACTCTGCTGTAAATGAAAAACATGGAGTAAATCAGGCTTATTCTATGAAAAACAGGAGACAAACAGTGACAGAGAATCTATGCCAAAAGTGAAGGTCAGAGATATCTTGCTGCTTGGAGACGGTGCTGTCCGAGACATAAACAACGGTAGATTTGCTACATGCAGCTTTCCAAGTGCTACAGTCACTGATATAACAGCACTCCTCCCCCAAGTCATGTCCAAACACACAAGGATTAAACAGCTGATGTTACACGTGGGTGCAGTTGCCACCAGGAAGGGGGAATCAGAAGTTTTAAAAAAAGGATTTCTCCAGGCTTTTAGATAAACTTGAAAACCTGGAAGTGCAATCCTTTATCAGTGGACCACTCCCAAACATCGACAGAAGGATCAATATATTCAGTCGGCTGCTTGCATTGAATACATGTCTGTCCAAGGCCTGTGAGACAAGAGGAGTACACTTCATTGATAACTTTAACTTGTTTTGGCAACGTGACGACCTGTTCAAAGGAAGGGGCCCACATCTAAACAGGGGAGGGGTCAGGAGGCTAACGGATAATCTCCTGCACTCCCTGAGACACCTAAATGGTTCTGGGCGCCCTCTTGAACAGAGAAAGGGTCCTCAGCCACTGAATGAAAAAAGCACTCCTGCCTCACCAGCCAAGGATCCTCCTCTGACTCTACCACCATCAACACCTCCACCACTGAAATGGACTCCCCCAATAGGACCATGGACCCCACCAGTAACATCAACACCTTCCGGACCTCACCATCCCTGTCCCATCTCCGGATTCACCAATGGGATTTCCAGATCACCTGGAAATTTTAGTTAAATCTGGAATTAAGATGATACCCCTTACACCTAACTTGGCCAGGTCACGGGTTCTATCATCATCTCTAAAACCATCACCCCCAATACCACCCAGGAGTACCACTGCTTCACCTCGGCCACTACCTAGAGTCCAATGCACCCCTGTCAGACCCCCTCCACCCCCTCCCAGACCAGCTCCTCCCAGACCACCTCCTCCCAAACCAGCTCCTCCCAGACCAGCTCCAAAAGCCTTGACTAGCATCAAGGCTACTATCAGTGATTAGGACACTGAGGGCCTCTGCTGTTCCAGGACTTTCGTCATAATAAACCACTTATCAACCTGAGGCCCTGGGAGAGAACACTCCCCCCTAGCTCCATAACTACAGTCAGAAGTCGCAGATTAAAGAAGAGAATAACAGTTAGACTGTCTAATCAGACAAATCTGATTCAAATCCCCTGCAAACAGATAAAGTCAGGTCCTGCTCAAACGGACTTAAAACTTGCACTGTTCAATGTCAGGTCTTTGGGAAACAAATCTTTTTTAATTAATGATTTTATAACTTCAAATAAGCTTGATTTTATGTTTTTAACAGAAACATGGTTAGACAGCAGGACTGGAAATGCGGTCCTTATTGAATCCACCCCATCGAATTTCACATTTTTATCCAAAATACGGAAAACAAAAGGGTGGTGGTGTATGTGCCTTTCTTAGGGATAATATTCTTATCCAGAAGCCATCACTTGGTGAGTTTTCATCATTTGAGTATGTGTCATTCAAAATGGAGTTGAGGTTTTCTCCATCTATTTTATATGTAGTTCTTTACAAACCACCCCAACAGTGTCATGATTTTATTAATGAGTTTACTGAAATGCTTTCGGTTATTTGCACAGAATTTGAACAAATAGTCATATCTGGTGATTTTAATGTGCATGTGGATAATGTTTGTGACAGAAATGCCAAAGAACTTTCTACTATTCTTGATACTTTTGGTCTTTGTCAGCATGTTAATGAGCCGACCCATAACAGAGGTCACACTCTGGACCTGGTCATTACTAAAGGTGTTCATATTTCAGATGTCACTGTGATTGATGTTGCTCTATCTGATCATTCTTGTGTCTTTTTTCATCTGTCCATAATTCCAAAAGTTGCTGTTGGACCTACTGTTGTAAAAAGAGATACATTAACGATAACACCAGGACACAGTTTATGGAGGCAATCAGGTTTGAAAATGCCTCATCAGGTCAAGTTGATGATTTGTTGAATTGTTATACTTCAGGTGTTTTAAATGTTATGGACACCATTGCTCCTGTTAAGGTTAAAGTGATCAGACGAGGCAGAAGGCTTCATGGAGCAATGCTCACTCTGTCAGGGCACAGAAAAGGGAATGCCGAAAAGCCGAAAGAAAATGGCGTAAATTGAAACTCTTAATTCATTATGAGGTATACAAAGAAAATTTGAATGTTTTCAATCAAACTTTGCAAAAAGAAAGAGAAATAGTCTTCTCAGAGATCATCAACAACAATAGTAACAACCTGCGTGTCCTGTTTGCTACAGTGAACAGATTAACAAACCCTCCAGCTCCATTTCCACCAGAATTAGTTTCTACCACTAAATGCAATGAGTTTGCATTGTTTTTCAACGACAAGGTTCAAGGCATTAAACATGCGATACAGTCCAAAGGGCATAAAACAACACTGCAGCCACCTAGGAGACACTTGGTTGGTTTAACACATTTTACACAAATTAATGACAGAACAATTGAAAAAACTGTCTCCAGCCTGAGTTCATCCACCTGCTGCCTCGATGTTTTACCCACTAGATTTCTAAAATCAGTACTAAGCAGTTTGTTACCACAACTCACTGATATAGTCAATAATTCCTTACAGTCTGGAACATTTCCAAGGGCCTTAAAAACTGCTGTCATTAAGCCTCTCCTAAAGAAGAGCAGTCTTGATGCTACAGTGCTCAACAACTATCGGCCCATATCAAACCTGCCATTTTTAGGGAAAGTCATCAAAAAAGTTGTATATCAGCAACTTAATGACTTTCTATTACTTACAACTGTTTTGATCCTTTTCAGTCAGGATTCAGGCCCCATCACAGACTGAGACTGCACTTATCAAAGTCACAAATGACATCCGTCTGAACACTGACGCAGGCAAAGTCTCTGTCTTAGTTCTGTTGGACTTGAGTGCTGCGTTTGATACAGTGGCCCATGAAATCCTGTCACAAAGATTAGAGTAATGGATAGGTATCACTGGAACTGCCCTTAAATGGTTTCAGTCCTATCTTGAAGACAGGAAGTACTTTGTTTCGGTTGGTAACTGTGTGTCAGACCAAATGGCCCTGACATGTGGGGTTCCACAGGGGTCTATCTTGGGACCTCTATTATTCAATCTCTACATGCTTCCTTTAGGCCAGTTAATACGCAGCTGTGACGTATCATACCATAATTATGCAGATGACACTCAGATTTACATTTCACTCACAGCAGGTGAAAATGGACCAATCCATTCACTGTGTCTCTGCATCGAACAGATTGACATGTGGATGCAAAATAATTTTCTCCAACTGAACAGAAACAAGACTGAACTAATCATCTTTGGGCCACAGAAACAAAGAGAAAGTGTCAGCAGTCACCTCGAGTCTCTTTCTCTAAAATCTAAAAATCAGGTTAGAAATCTAGGGGTCATCATGGACTCAGACTTGAATTTCCACAGTCACATTAAGTCAATTACATCATCTGCATTTTATCACCTTAAAAACATTTCCAGAGTCAAAGGGATGATGTCTCAACCAGACTTAGAGAAACTTATCCATGCTTTTGTCACCAGCAGGTTAGATTACTGTAACGGCCTGCTCACTGGTCTCTCAAAACGAGGGTTAAGACAGCTGCAGCTTATTCAGAACGCAGCTGCTCGGGTTCTAACCAAAACCAGGAAGTACAACCACATTACGCCAGTTTTAAAATCTCTGCACTGGCTTCCTGTTGCTCAGAGAATAGACTTTAAAACAGCACTGCTGGTTTACAAGTCTCTAAATGGTTTAGCACCAGAATATATCTCTGACATGCTAGTTACTTATGAACCTCCTCGGACTCTGAGAACATCTGGGACAGGCCTTCTGCTCGTGCCCAGAGTTAGAACTAAACAGGGTGAAGCAGCGTTTAAGTTTCATGCAGCAAAAACCTGGAACAGACTCCCAGATGAAGTAAAACAAGCCTCAACTTTAACAATGTTCAAGGAGGTTAAAACCTTCCTCTTTAGCTCCGCCTACACTACAACCTAAACTTTTATCTTCACTCTTCTTTTTAAAATGTTTTTAATTTTTTCTTATGTTTCTTAATATAAATCTTGTAAATTGTCTTTTATTCCTGTAAAGCACTTTGAGTTACCCAGTGTATGAATTGTGCTATAGAAATAAAATTGCCTTGCCTTGCCTATTCTGACAAAAGTAATAAAAAGTCTATGAATGTTAACTAATGAAAGTCAGACATTGCTTTTCAACCATGCTTCAACGGAATTATTTTAAAAAATAAACTCATGGAACAGGCCTGGACAAAATTGATGGTACCCCTAGAAAAGACTGTAAATAATGTGACCAAATGGACATGTTAATTCAAGGTGTGTGCACTAATTAGCATCACAGGTGTGTACAATCTTGTAATCAGTCAGTGGGCCTATTTATAGGGCTTCAGGTAGTCACTGTGTTGTCTGGTGACATGGTGTGTACCACACTCAACATGGACCAGAGGAAGAGAAGGAAAGAGCTGTCGCAGGAGAATAGAAAGAAAATTATAGACAAGCATGATAAAGGTAAAGGCTATAAGACCATCTCCAAGCAGCTAGATGTTCCTGTGACTACAGTTGCACATATTATTCAGAAATTTAAGATCCATGGGACTGTAGCCAACCTCCTGGACGTGGCCGCAGGAGGAAAATTGATGACAAATCAAAGAGACGGATAATCCGAATGGTAACAAAAGAGCCCAGAAAGACTTCTAAAGAGATCCAAGGTGAACTCCATGCTCAAGGAACATCAGTGTCAGATCGCACCATCCGTCGTTGTTTGAGCCAAAGTGGACTACATGGGAGACGACCAAGGAGGACACCATTGTTGAAAACAAATCATAAAAAGCTAGACTGGAATATGCCAAACTACATGTTGACAAGCCACAAAGCTTCTGGGACAATGTCCTATGGACAGATGAGACAAAAATGGAACTTTGTGCCAAGGCACATCAGCTCTATGTTCACAGACGGAAAAATGAAGCATACCAAGAAAGAACACTGTCCCTACTGTCAAACATGGAGGAGGCTCTGTTATGTTCTGGGGCTGCTTTGCTGCATCTGGCACAGGAGTGTCTTGCTGTGCAGGGTACAATGAAATCTGAAGACTATCAAGGGATTCTAGAGAGAAATGTGCTGGCCAGTGTCAGACAGCTTGGTCTCAGTCGCAGGTCATGGGTCTTGCAACAGGACAATGACCCAAAACACAGCTAAAAACACCCAAGAATGGTTAAGAGGAAAACATTGGACTATTCTAAAGTGGCCTTCTATGAGCCCTGACCTCAATCCTATTGAGCATCTTTGGAAGGAGCTGAAACATGCCGTCTGGACACCCTTCAAACCGGAAACAACTGGAGCAGTTTGCTCATGAGGAGTGGGCCAAAATACCTGCTGAGAGGTGCACAAGTCTCATTGAGAGTTACAGGAGTCGTCTGATTGCAGTGATAGCCTCAAAAGGTTGTGAGTTTATTTTTTTAAATAATTCCGTTGAAGCATGGTTGAAAAGCAATGTCTGACTTTCATTGGTTAACATTCATAGAATTTTTATTTATTATTACTTCGGTCAGAATAAAGTTTTTTCTGTGACCATTGTGAGTTTTTCTTTCATTGACCGAAGGGTACCAACAATTTTGTCCACGTGTGTATATAAATGCTCAGCTGTTCAAATAACAATAAAATGTAAAAAGAAATACTGTATAACAATAGGACGGGAATACCTTTTTTAAATCAAAGCTCCATAAGGTGCACATTTAAATAACAAAAATATCTTAAAAATAGCCTATAAAATAAAATAGGCCAATCTTTTTCCGAAATAAATATATTTATATGAGAAAAGTACAATATCAAAAATTTTTAGTTTTACAACTATGACATATTTTATTCTCCTTTCTAACAAATCCACAGATGCAAATAACAAACATTACAAAAGAATATGACAAACCCTAGTAACTTAAGGGCAACATTTACATATAAAGAAAGAACAAAATAAAGTGCTCAGTTTGAGAACATTTTTTTTAAACATCAGGTTGAGATTACCTTTTCCTTTTTGTTAACTCAATTTCTTATCTGAACAGTCTCAACCAGTTGCACAAGAAACAGATTATCAACTCAATAAACATTTTCCCCCTCTTTTTTTACTTTGATAAACAGTAGTGCTGTCTTGAGGTAGACATTAGAAGACAGACAAGCATATCCTCCTTTGTTTAAAGATCTTGTGCGAGAAACACCAGCCTGTCAACAGCATCTGGCTGGTCAACGCAAAATGGGTCACATTAGCGAGCCAGTCAGCAAGCCTCTGTCTGATTTCAGTGTACATTTGTGGCGGTGCTTCTCGTGCAAAGTAGTTGCAACTGGGAAGCTCATATCTCGGGTCCATAGTTTTCAGTAGCTTTTGGAATCCGACTTGTTCCACAGTTGCAACGGGGACCATATCTTTAGCAATGTGATAGGACACGGTTTTAGTTATAGTACACCACTTGACACTTTTCTTTTCATAAGGCACATTGCAGGAAAATGCAGTAGTTATTA
>CM044557.2:6376028-6488528 GCA_024416835.2 Perccottus glenii
AAAACCAGAGCTGCAGGGGGAAAGAAAAAGATAAAAAATAACCAAATGTAGACCACCTGCACCTGCTCCCCTTCCAACATTCAACAGGGAGCCTTTACCAGCTTCAGCCTGGCTCAGCTGCCTCGTCTAAGCCTCCAGGGGGAGATATCGGATTATCTTGATTATCTATTATCTACCTCAGGGCCTCTTTGTCTGGCTAGTCTCTGCACCAGGACACCCCTCATTACAGGTGGGGAAAAAAATAAAATGGTGGTAAAAAGGTGTACCAAGTGCAATGGCGAGTCATGTATGTCCATCACGTACACCCATCTACCAGCCATTAAGATCAGACACATTAGATCCGCAGTTGTATCCTTTCTACATTTCCAAAAACCAGGTCTCTGAAATCCTGCCGGCACCTCCTGTACATGTTATCTTTGGTAATATTTTTGGAAAACACTCACACTTACGCAGACGACACACAATTATACTTTAATTAAACCAGACAAAACACGCCATCAGTTACAAACACTAAAAAAAGTACTATATAAATCTAATCCATTATTATTATTACATTTCAAGCAGTGGGTAATGATATAGTTGGAAAGTAATGCCAGCTTTAGATATACAGCTCTGGAAAAAATTAAGAGACCACTGCAAATTATCAGTTTCTCTGGTTTTACAATTTATAGGTATGTGTTTGGGTAAAATTAACATTTTTGTTTTATTCTATAAACTACTGACAACATTTCCCCCAAATTCCAAATAAAAATATTGTAATTTAGAGCATTTATTTGCAAGAGTATAGTGATGACCACAGAAGTGTTTTTTTTTATACTTTTCCTTATTAAATAAGATTTTGTTCAGGTGATCAGTAGAATGAGGTGTGTCTGTGTTGGGATTCAACAGACATTGGAATGGAATGGCACACTTGTAGAGATCCTGATTGCTAGAAAAAAAAGCAGTGGTCTCTTAATTTCTTCCAGAGCTGTATATAAATTGCTCTCAGACTACAGCCCCAGGTAAGTACCTTTCTCTTGTGTGCTCACCTTGCGGCATGTATTATTGTATTCTGTGACAGTGTTTACCTCTCAGCTTTTTCAGGTGCAGTAACTAATTATTTTATTGCAATCAGACCTAGTGTCTTGTTTTTTTTCCCCATTTGGGAAGAGTAATTTTAATGACTCTTTCCCTGCCGAGTCCTGGTAGCCAGAATTATCACAAATTAAACTGGAAGTCACACATAAATTATATTAAAAACAAAGTATCAAATGCAACTGCAATATTATATAAATATAGGTATATCTTAAATCAAAGCAGTACAGTATACAGTTCCCTAATAAGGCCCTCCCTAACCTACTGTACTGAGGTTTGTCGAAATACTTATAAATCCAACACAGAGCCAATCTTTAAACTGCAAAAAAAGGCTATTAGAGTTATTACATTCTCCACTTATAATAGGCCAATGCTCTATTTATTAACCTTCAAACTCTAAAATTCTATGATCTTGTAAAACATAATCTTCTATTAAGAATACTCCAGGAAATGTTTATAATTAGAGTCAATATGATCATTGAGGAGTCGATATATTCATAAAGAAACATTTTAGAACCAACACTATGAAATCCTGTATCTCTGTTAAGGGAGTATATCTCTGGAACAATTGTGCAAATGAGTTAAAATTATGTACATCTCTCTCAAATAAAAAAAAAACTTTTAAAAATGTGATTCTTGTAAAATTTCTGAACTCAAAATCCTAATTTATGTAACCAGAATAGTGCATGTATATGTGTGTGTATATATATATATATATATATATATATATATATATATATATATATATATTATTTTTTTTTCTGTAATTATGGAAAATGCATGCTTCAGCCTATACGGGCCTATATGGGGCGGCAGTAGCTCAGTGGTAGAGCGGCCGTCCTTCAACCGGAAGGTAGTAGGTTCGATTCCCGCTCTCCCCACAGTTCATACTGTCGTTGTGTCCTTGGGCAAGACACTTAACCCACCTTGCCTCGTATGAATGTGTTAGAATGTTGAAGGTGTTGGTCGGAGAGTCCGTAGGCGCGGAATGGCTGCCACGTCTCTGTCAGTCTGCCCCAGGGCAGCTGTGGCTACAGATGTAGCTTACTACCACCAGTGTGTGACTGTGGAGTGAATGAATAATTGATATGTAAAGCGTCCTTGAGCTCTGGAAAGGCGCTATATAAATATAACAATTATTATTATTATTTATACCTTTTCAGTACGTTTGTTATTGGCATGACTGCATTTGCGGTGGCCTGCACTGCTTGTGTATGTGACCGAAAAAAACTATATTTCATCATCATGTCAGTAACACATTTCATGTCACATCTTTTAATATAAAGTGCCTCATCTAAACAATTTATATTTATGATTTTTTTTTTTTTTACTAAATTGTTTCTGCAATAAAAGCTTTATTTTGTCTCAACAGTTTCTGGTTTAGTCCTGAGTCAGTTGGTACCTGCTTTTGGTAGAGCTAACCACAGCCATGGGGTGAGTCCCAGCATTTTTTACCACAATGATGTTGTCCTGGAACAAAACCACAAACATTTCATAAACAAACACAAACAACAACAGAAAACAGAACAGAAGAGGTAGCTGTGAGTTCAGACCTTGTACTTGCGCAGGACGGAGGAATGGTTCATGATGCGTTCAGTGTCTGCTCCATCTCGAGGAACCACAACAATGCCAAAGTCTCCCACTATCACCTCCATCTGAAATGCAACATTTTTGGCAACATTGCCGCTTTAAAAATGACCAGTTATATGGTCTAAATGGGTGGGGTTACAGGGTCTGGAGGGGTTGAGTTATACGGTCCAAAGGGTGGAGATACAGTGCCTTGCAAAGTATTCGGCCCCTTGAACTTTGCGCCCTTTTGCCACATTTCAGGCTTCAAACATAAAGATATGAAACTGTAATTTTTTGTAAAGAATCAACAACAAGTGGGACACAATCATGAAGTGGAATTAAATTTATTGGATATTTCAAACTATTTTAACAAATAAAAAACTGAAAAATTGTGCGTGCAAAATTCTTCAGCCCCTTTACTTTCAGTGCAGCAAACTCTCTCCAGAAGTTCAGTGAGGATCTCTGAATGATCCAATGTTGACCTAAATGACTAATGATGATAAATGGAATCCACCTGTGTGTAATCAAGTCTCTGTATAAATGCACCTGCACTGTGATAGTCTCAGAGGTCCGTTTAAAGCACAGAGAGCATCATGAAGAACAAGGAACACACCAGGCAGGTCCGAGATACTGTTGTGGAGAAGTTTAAAGCTGGATTTGGATAGAAAAAGATTTCCCAAGCTTTAAACATCCCAAGGAGCACTGTGCAAGCGATAATATTGAAATGGAAGGAGTATCAGACCATTGCAAAGTGCTCTGGTCAGATGAAACCAAAATCGAACTTTTTGGCAACAATGCAAAACGTTATGTTTGGCGTAAAAGCAACACAGCTCATCACCCTGAACACACCATCCCCACTGTCAAACATGGTGGTGGCAGCATCATGGTTTGGGCCTGCTTTTCTTCAGCAGGGACAGGGAAGATGGTTAAAATTGATGGGAAGATGGATGGAGCCAAATACAGGACCATTCTGGAAGAAAACCTGATGGAGTCTGCAAAAGACCTGAGACTGGGATGGAGATTTGTCTTCCAACAAGACAATGATCCAAAACATAAAGCAAAATCTACAATGGAATGGTTCACAAATAAACATATCCAGGTGTTAGAATGGCCAAGTCAAAGTCCAGACCTGAATCCAATCGAGAATCTGTGGAAAGAACTGAAAACTGCTGTTCACAAATGCTCTCCATCCAACCTCACTGAGCTCGAGCTGTTTTGCAAAACTGATAGAGACATACCCCAAGCGACTTACAGCTGTAATCGCAGCAAAAGGTGGCGCTACAAAGTATTAAGTTAAAGGGGGCTGAATAATTTTGCACAATTTTTCAGTTTTTATTTGTTAAAAAAGTTTGAAATATCCAATAAATTTTGTTCCACTTCAAGATTGTGTCCCACTTGTTGTTGATTCTTTACAAAAAATTACAGTTTCATATCTTTATGTTTGAAGCCTGAAATGCGGCAAAAGGTCGCAACGTTCAAGGGGACGAATACTTTCACAAGGCTCTGTATATGGTGTAAAGGGGTGGGGTTAAAAGCTATAAAGGGGAGGGTTTAGAGCAGGGTTAGGGTGATTAGAAAAAATGGAAAGAACAGAGGAATTTTCAGGTCAAGAGTCTAGACAGGTTTGTGGTTAACTTAGGGTAAATGTGAGCTTGATGTAAATCTCCTTATTATCAGCATGTTATGTTTGTTTCCAAAGGGAGTTAATGCTATGACAGACTGTTACCTTTGATCCTCGGTCACTGTAAAACAACAAAGCTTTGATTGCCAATTGCCATGAAAAAAATTGCACAGTGAAAAAGGGACTGAAGGTGGAGTTAGAGGGTTTGACGGGGTGGAGTTACAGGGAAAAAGAGTGGTCAAACGAGAATAAAGGGGTTGGCTTACATCGCTGTCCTTCCAGAGGCCAGGAATGCAGAAGGAATCCAAAAGGTCACTACCACAGAGGAGCAGGATACGCAACTCTACAACAACACAGTAAAAGCAATTACATACTCCGCAAGGACAGAGAAATTTGTTTTTCTTCTTGAGGTGACAAAAACAATGTCATTATGTTCTTGCACCCCTGGTTTGGTAGTTCTAGCAGCTTGTTCTTGTTGTTGTGTGATTGGTCAGAAATCTGAAGCGGGCATGGATAAGTGAGCAGTTCTGAGCTTGAACAAGGACAAATTTCTCTGTTCTTGCCGAGTATGTACCAAGCTTAAAAATCAGCTGTCTGTGAGACTGCATTCAAGTGCTGTCCACAGTTTTAGACTTCAGTAAATCACATACACCCAAAAGCATCTGAACATAGTTTATATTTTATTATAACGTAAACTGGATGAGAAGATATGTTAAGATGTGAATACTTAAGGATATAAATTAAAATGGTCCTTCTTTTATAAAAAAAAAAATTAATATAAATAGGGCGCCTCGGCCCCTCCTTGACCTTATTGTGGTGGAGGGGTTTGAGTGCCCGAAAGATCCTAGGAGCTATTTTGTCAGGGGCTATATGCCCCTGGCAGGGCAAACAGGTCCAAGGTGACGGGCCAAACTAAAAGCGGTTCAAAACCCTTTATGGATTATAAAATATCAAGGACCGTGACGTCGCCCGGTATGGCGCAACCAGGGTCCCACCCTGGAGCCAGTCTCGGGGTTTTGGCTTGCATGCGAGCGCCTGGTGGCTCAGCCCGAAGGAGCGACGTGGGGCCGACCTCCCGTGGGCCCACCACCTGCAGGAGGAGCGGTAAGGAGCTGGTGCAAAGTGGATTGGGTGGCAGTCAAAGGCAGAGGCCTCGACGACCCAATCCCCGGACACAGAATCTGGCGCTAGGGACATAGAATGTCACCTCGCTGGCGGGGAAGGAGCTTGAGCTTGTGCGGGAGGTTGAGAGATACCGACTAGAGATAGTCGGGCTTACTTCCACGCACAGCTTGGGCTCTGGAATCCAAATCCTCGAGAGAGGCTGGACTCTCCACTACTCTGGAGTTGCCTGCAGTGAGAGGTGGCCGGGTTAGTGTGGGCTTGCTCATAGCCCCTCAGCTCAGCCGCCATGTGTTGGAGTTCTCCGCAGTGAACGAGAGGGTCGCTTCCCTGCGCCTTTGGGTCAAGGATTAGTCTCTCACTATTGTTTGTGCTTACGGGCCAAATGGCAGTGCAGAATAATAATAATAGATTGGATTTATATTGCGCTTTTCTCCCAAGGGACTCAAAGCGCTTACAGGCCGTCCATTATTAATTCATACACAGTCACACACTGGTGGTGGTAAGCTACATCTGTAGCCACAGATGCCCTGGGGCAGACTGTCAGAGACGTGGCAGCCATTTTGCGCTTACAGCCTCTCGAGGCAAGGTGGGTTAAGTGTCTTGCCCAAGGACACAACGACAGTATGAATTGTGGGGAGAGCGGGAATCGAACCCACAACCACTCCTTGAAAGATGACTGCTCTACCACTGAGCCACTGCCGCCCCTTCAGTACCCGGCCTTTTTGGAGTCTCTGGGAGGGGACGTCGTTCTACTGGGGGACTTCAACGCTCACGTGGGCAGCGATAGTGACACCTGGAGGGGCATGATTGGGAGGAACGGCCCCTGTTATTGGACTTCTATGCTAGTCACAGTTTGTCCATTACGAACACCATGTATAAGCATAAGGGTGTGCACCAGTGCATGTGGCTCCAGGACACCCTAGGGCGGAGATCAATGATCGACTTTGTAGTTGTTTCATCTGACCTCCGGCCATATGTCTTGGACACTCGGGTGAAGAGAGGGGCGGAGCTGTCAACTGATCACCACCTGGTGGTGAGTTGGATCCGATGGCGGGGGAGAAAGCTGGACAGACCTGGCAGACCCAAACGTACTGTGAGGGTCTGTTGGGAACGTTTGGACTGCCCCCTGTCAGAAAAATCTTTAACTCCCACCTCCGACAGAGCTTCGACCAGATCCCGAGGGAGACTGGAGACATTGAGTCCGAGCGGACCATGTTCTCCACTTCTATTGTCAATGTGGCCACTCGAGGCTGTGGCCGTAAAGTCTCCGGTGCCTGTCGTGGCGGCAACCCCCGAATCCGGTAGTGGACATCGGAAGTAAGGGATGCCGTCAAGCTGAAGAAGGAGACGTGCCGAGCCTGGTTGGCTCTTGGGACTCCTGAGGCAGGCCAAGCGGACTGCAGCCCGGGTGGTCACGGAGGCTAAAACTTGGGTCTGGTTTGGTGAGGCCATGGAAAAGGACTATCGGTCGGCCTTGAAGAAATTCTGGCAAACAGATCGGCGCCTCAGGAGGGGGAAGCAGTGCCCTGCCAACACTGTTTACAGTGGAGGTGGGAATCTGCTGACTTCAACTGGGGACATTGTTGGAAGGAATACTTTGAGGATCTCCTCAACCCCACCAACGTGTTTTCCACTGAGGTAGTTCGGAAGCTCCTCAGTGGCAAGGCACCGGGGGTGGATGAGATACGCCCTGAGTACCTCAAGTCTCTGGATGTTGTGGGGCTGTCTTGGTTGACACGCTTTTGCAACATCGCATGGCGGTTGGGGACAGTACCTCTGGACTGGCAGACCAGGGTAGTGGTCCCTCTTTTCAAGAAGGGGGACCGGAGGGTGTGTTCCAACTACAGAGGGATCACACTCCTCAGCCTCCCCGGGAAAGTCTATGCCAGGGTACTGGAGAGGAGAATGCGGCCAATAGTTGAACCTCGAATTCAGGAGGAACAATGCAGTTTTCGTTCCAATCGTGGAACACTGGACCAGCTCTATACCCTCTCCAGGGTGCTGGAGGGTTTATAGGAGTTTGCCCAACCAGTCCACATGTGCTTTGTGGATCTGAAGAAGGCATTCGACTGTGTCCCTCGTGGCGCCCTGTGGGCGAGGGCTGTCCGGTCCCTGTACGACCGGAGCAGGAGCTTGTTTTGCATTGCCGGCAGTACATCAGACCTGTTCTAGGTGCATGTTGGACTCCGGCAGGGCTGCCCTTTGTCACCGGTCCTGTTCATTATCTTTTTGGACAGGATTTCTAGGTGCAGCCAGGGGCCGGAGGGAGTCTGGTTTGGGGACCACAGGATCTCATCTCTGCTTTTTGCAGATGATGTTGTCCTGTTGGCTCCATCAAGCCAGGACCTTCAGTGTGCACTGGGACGGTTTGCAGCCGAGTGTGAAGCGGCTGGGATGAGGGTCAGCACTTCCAAGTCTGAGACCATGGTTCTCAGTGGGAAAAGGGTGGCTTGCCCCCTTCAGGTAGGTGGAGAGCTCCTGCCTTAAGTGGAGGAGTTCAAGTATCTTGGGGTCTTGTTCACAAGGTAAGGAGGGAGCGTGAGATTGACAGACAGATCGGTGCAGCGTCTGCAGTGATGCGGTCAATGTACCGGTCTGTCGTGGAGCTGAGCTGTAAGGCAAAGCTCTCGATTCACCGGTCAATCTACGTTCCTACTCTCAAATATGGTCATGAACTTTGGGTCATGACTGAAAGAACAAGGTCCCAGATACAAGCGGCCGAAATTAGCTTTCTCCGCATGGTGGCGAGGCGCTCCCTTAGAGATCGGGTGAGGAGCTCGGTCACTCGGGTGGAGCTCAAAGAGCCGCTGCTCCTCCACATCGAGAGGAGCCAGCTGAGGTTGCTCGGGCATCTGTTTCGGACCTCCTGGACACCAAGGGAGGTGTTCCGGGCATGTCCCACCGGGAGGAGACCCCGGGGAAGACCTAGGACATGCTGGAGGGACTATGTCTCTGGGCTGGCCTGGGAACTCCTCGGTATCCCCTCGGAAGAGCTGGAGGAAGTGTCTGGGGAGGGGGAAGTCTGGGCGTCTCTGCTTAGACTGCTGCCCCCTGACCCGGCGCCAGATAAGTGGTAAAATATGGATGGATGGGGCGCCTCGGTGGATGCATGGCTATTGTGGTAGGTAGGTTGAAAAGTAAATGTAAAAACCCAGTGGTTGAAGAGAAGACATTTAGTTGGATTTGATTTTGGAGTATCAAGACTTGGCTCAAGTCTTCTGAGGTGAGAGACAAAAATTGGCTGGTCAAAGTTACACCAAAGATATGGTTGGTCCAGTTTTAGTTTGAGTGTACCGAGCGCTGCCCTGAATTAAGATCTAAAATTGGCAGCTAGCGTATCACTTAGTTTCTGCAATTGCTGCTCCTCTAGGGTTATAATGAGTGTTAAGATAGCATTAGCACCTTCATTCTCTGCAGCTTTGTTACCCTTGGATGGCATTTTGCTCAATAGGAGAGAAAATTGTGCTGTTTCCTTACAAAGCAAACCCTTTAGAAGTCTTGAATTGAAGAGCTGGGTAATGGAAACTGTGTTACTCTCAGTGTTAAATGGGAGTGTAATAAATGAAAGTCACCCTGAGAAAGCAAGAACTAAATTGATGTTTAAGTAGTGCTGATTTTACATTGTGTGGGCAAAAAACCTGCTGCAGCTAAATGCAGGGTAGCCACAACTACTTCAAAATAGGACATGAAACAATGGACAAACAGGAAAAACACTCACCAATCTCCTCGTATCGTATTGCAGTGCCCAGGTTCGCATTCTCATCTATTGGAAAGAAAATATTGTTATATTTTAAATATTTGTACATGAAAATGTTACAGTTTGACCTGGGGGGCGGCAGTGGCTCAGTGGTAGAGCAGTCGTTTTTTAACCCGAAGGTGGGCGGTTCGATTCCCGCTCTCCCCACAGTTCATTTACATTTATTCATTTAGCTGACGCTTTTATCCAAAGCGACTTACATTGAGCTTCTATTTACCAGTGTTACAGACACTGAAGGCAAGGTGGGTTAAGTGTCTTGCCCAAGGACACAACGACAGTATGAACTGCGGGAGAGTGGGAATCGAACCGCAAACCTTACGGTTGAAGGACGACTGCTCTACCACTGAGCCACTGCGCCCCAGTTTATACTGTCGTTGTGTCCTCGGGCAAGACACTTAACCCACCTTGCCTCGTATGAATGTGTAAGAATGTTGAGTGAATGTATGTGGTGATGGTCGGAGAGGCCGTAGACGCAAAATGGCTGCCACGTCTCTGTCAGTCTGCCCCAGGGCATCTGTGCCTACAGTTGTAGCTTACCATCACCAGTATGACTGTGTATGAATGAATAATGGACGGGCTGTAAGCGCTTTGAGTCCCTTGGTCCCTTGGGAGAAAAGCGCAATATAAATCCAATAATAATAATAATTATTATTATTATTATTATTAGGGTGACCAGGGGCCTCATTTAGAAAAAGACTGTGTAGAATCTCTACTGTGTACGCCTAGTGACAAAAATGGCACACGCCAACAGATATCCAGATTTATAAAACCCTGCATACGTACACCTGCATGCATCTTTCCTTTTATATATCCCACCGGAATAGTAATGTGTGCATTATGTCACGCCCTCTCCACACCTCCATTTTACCAAAGAAAGACAATGCAAATGTGACCATTGTGTGCAAATGTGTAAATGAATTTCAAAAACCAGTCAGTATCTGGTGTGACCCCAATTTGTGAAGAGAACCCCTTCTCCAAAGTGCCAGCGATGCTATCAAATGTGAGCTTTTGCCCAAATTCAGTTCAATTCACGGGCAACAGCTCTGGTGGACATTCTGGTGGCAGTCTGCATGCCAAATGTGTACGCTCCCTCAAAACTTGTGCCATCTATTGCAATATGCTGTGTGAAAAAACTGCACGTTTTAGAGTGGCCTTTTATTGAGGCCACCCTAAGGCACACCTCTAATCAACTTCTTGATATGCCACACCTGTAAGGTGAATGGATTATGTACTCACTAACACAGATTTGGACAGATTTGTAAACAATATTTGAGAAAAATATGCCTGTTGTGTAATTAGAAAAAAATCTTAGCTCTCTGAGTTCAATTCATGAAAAATGGGGGCAAAAACAACAGTGTTGGGTTAAATTTTTTGTTTTCCGTATAAATAGCTTAATCAAACAGGTTCTGAATAATACTTCCATAGAACATTCATGCTTTTTGAGTGGTGAGTTCTTACCGACAAAGGTGAAGCGCTCAATGTGAGGACGGACACAGCAGATTCTGCCCAAATTCTCGCTGATTTTGCCCCACAGTTTGACTGCACACAAAGAGAGAAGACATCAGAAAAAGACATCTTTTCATTGCTTTACAGCCCTTTAATTTAATATTTAATATTCAATTTTATAATACACAAAAAATTTAACATAACATCAATGCTACAATTAATCAATTGTTCTGCAGCACAACAAAAAGCAAAAAAAAAAAAAAAAAAATACAAACAGCAAAAAGAAGATTTTTTCCAAGACCATGGGTGCCAGTAGTCACAGATGAAACTGTCAAGCAGAAACTTTGTTTGTTTACTTTTTAAAATTTTAGAGCAGAAATCATTGTCCTGATGAGGTGAGGAAGTTAATTCCAGATTTATGTAAAAGTGTGTGGAAAAAAAGATCCTTGACCATAGTTTTTAAAGCAATTGTGTGTCGGGGTTTAGAACAGTCAGACAGTAGTTTTTAATCTTAAAAGTTAAAGATTATAATATTAGAATATAATTCTGAAAAGTTAGAGCATTGGCCAGAGACAGAGCTGTCCAAGGGTGAACCCACCCAGGAAGTTTACAGTGGATCTTATAGTCTCTGTTGTAGAGTTTTGCCACTGGTTCTATGACATGATTAGTGGTGAGAGACCAGACAAGAAGACAGAGAGAGAGAATTATTGAAAGTAAATCCATCCATCTTCTACTGCCCCACCACCCTGCGGAGAAAGCTAATTTCGGCTGCCTGTATCCAAGATTTTGTTCTTTTGGTCATGACCCAAAGCTCATAACCATAGGTGAGAGTAGGAACGTAGCTTGGCCGATAAATCGAGAGCTTCGCCTTGCAGCTCAGCTCCTTCTTCACCACAACAGACCAGTACATCGACTGCATCACTGCAGAAGCTGCACAGAATCCGCCTGTCAATCTCACGCTCCTTCCTTCCCTCGTGAACAAGACCCCAAGATAATTAAACTCCTCCACTTGAGGCAGGAGCTCTCCACCAACCTGAAGGGGGCAAGCCACCCCCTTGAAAAACCCCGATTGAGAACCATGGTCTCAGACTTGGAAGTGCTGATCCTCATCCCAGCCGCTTCACACTCTGAGCCCCCGACCTCTGCTTCCTCAGTGGAAGACCTGTCGGTGGGGTTGAGAAGATCCTCGAAGTATTACTTCCACGGAGTTCGGGGATTGCTGCCACAACAGGCACCGGAGGCTTTACGGCCACAGCCTCCCTCGGAATCTGGTCGAAGCTCTGTCAGAGGTGGGAGTTGAAGATCTCTCTGACAGGGGACTCGACCAAATGTTCCCAACTGCCAAGTCTGTCCAGCTTTCTCCCCCGCCATCGAATCCAACTCACCACCAGTTGGTGATCAGTTGACAGCTCCGCCCCTCTCTTCACCCGAGTGTTCACTACAAAGTTGATCATTGTACCTCCGGTCCTTGGGCCAAGTGCAGAGGTGGAAAACCTTATGCTTGATTATGGTGTTTGTTATGGACAAACTGTGACTAGCACAGAAGTCCAATAACAGAACACCGCTCAGATCCGGGGGGCCATTCCTCCCAATCACGCACCCCCAGTTGTCACTGTCGCTGCCCATGAGGGCGTTGAAGTCCCCCAGTAGAACGACGGAGTCCCCGGTCGGAGCACTTTCCAGCACCCCTCCCAGAGACTCCAAGAAGGCCGGGTACTCTGCACTGCCATTTGGCCCGTAAACACAAACAACAGTGAGAGACCTATCCCTGACCTGAAAGTGCAGGGAAGCGACCCTCTTGTTGACCTGGATGAACTCCAACACATGGCGGCTGAGCTGGGGGGCTATGAGCAAGTCCACACCAGCCCGCCGCCTCTCCCCACAGGCATTTACATTTACATTTATTCATTTAGCTGACGCTTTTATCCAAAGCGACTTACATTGTTCTAATGTAATTTCCAGTGTTACAGCCACTGGAGGCAAGGTGGGTTAAGTGTCTTGCCCAAGGACACAACGACAGTATGAACTGTGGGGAGAGCGGGAATCGAACCACCTACCTTCCGGTTGAAGGACGACCGCTCTACCCACTGAGCTACTGCAGGCAACTCCAGAGTAGTGGAGAGTCCAGCCTCTCTCAAGGAGTTGGGTTTCAGAGCCCAAGCTGTGAATGGAGTAGAGCCTGACTATCTCTAGTTGGTATCTCTCAACCACCCACACAATCTCAGGCTCCTTCCCCGCCAGCGAGGTGGCATTCCATGTCCCTAGTGCTAGATTGTGTCTGGGGATTGGTTTGCCGCGGGAAGTCAGCCCCATGTTGCTCCTTCGGGCTGAGGCGGGCCGGGCCCTGTGGGGAAAGACCCGATTGCCAGGCGCTTGCGTACAATTGCGCCATACCAGGCGACGTAACAGTCCTTGATTTTTCTTTTACATAAAGAGTTTTCAACCGCTTTGTCTGGCCCGTCACCTAGAACCTGGGGCATATAGCCCCGACAACATAGATCCTAGGATCATTCGGGCACTCAAATCCCTCCACCGCAATAAGGTGGCAGTTCAAGGAGGGGCAATGTAAATATGTTTCAGAAACAGATAATGACAGGAAAGGTGTAATTTTGTTGGGCGACATACTGTACAGTTTCTACTGCAGTTTCTAGTGCTATCTGTAAGTGAGATGTGAGTCCAGGAGCACAACAATATTTGTAAGTTTTAAATAAAAAGAAACTGGTTGCTTTAAGTATGAATCAGTTTGAGGGTGCTCTTGGGAACAGGGGGAAAAAAAACACTGCACTCTGATAAAACAGTATCCAGGTATCTAACAAAAATCCAGGTGTCCTCCATTAAAGATACTCGCAGGTCCGGCATCCATTCCTTTTAAAGTTCATCCACAAGGGGCTCCTGTTATATGTTATATAGTTTTCAGATAAGACCTTTTGTGGTGATGGTCTCAGGGACATAATCCTGTCTACTGTGGTTAACTCTGTTGTAGCTGAGAGGCTAGACAGTTGTGAAGTAATAAAGAACGTCTCGGGTTACTTGACTGTAACCCTGTTCCTTTAAAAAGCGGAAACGAGATGCTGTATAGCATCACGCTATGGGGAACATTCTTTGTGAATGGCGGGCCGCCTCCCCACTCAGATCAAGGGGTTCACGGGCCGCTCCTTTGAAAGAAAGCGAGCCGGGCACATAGGATTTTAACCTTTCGGCAAAGGATCGCAGTGCTCACACTCCCCAGAAGTCCGAGGGCAGCGTGATGGCGGCTGGGCTGGGGGGCTATGAGTAAGCCCACACCAGCTCGCCGCCTCTCACCGCAGGCAACTCCAGAGTAGTGGAGAGTCCAGCCTCTCTCAAGGATTTGGGTTCCAGAGCCCAAGCTGTGCGTGGAGGTGAGCCCGACTATCTCTAGTCAGTATCTCTCAACCTCCCATTGCTCCTTCGGGCTGAGCCCGGCCGGGCCCCGTGGGGAAAGACCCGGCCACCAGAAGCTCGCAGGCGAGCCCCATTTCCGGGCCTGGCTCCAGGGTGGGGCCCCGGTTGCGCCATACCGGGCGCTGTCACGGTACTTGATATTGTCCTATCCATAAGGGGGTTTTAACCGCTCTTTGTTTGGCCCGTCACCTAGGACCTGTTTGCCTTGGGAGACCCTACCAGGGGCATATAGCCCCCGACAACATAGCTCCTAGGATCATTCGGGCACTCAAACCCCTCCACCACGATAAGGTTGCGGTTCAAGGAGGGGCCTTGAACCGCAACCAACAGAGGTTATATAAGCCAATTCTTGGCGTGTTTGACACACGTGCTTCACAACCAGTCACACAAAGAATGTCCCTAGCGCCAGATTCTAAATAACAAAAATTTACATTTTTTGTTATTTAGATGACGCTTTTATTCAAAGCGACTTACATTAAGTGTTACAGCTGGAACACCACTGGAGGCAATGAGGGTTAAGTGTCTTGCTCAAGGACACAACAACAGTATGAACTGTGGGGAGAGCGGGAATCGAACCACTAACCTTCCGGTTAAAGGACGACCGCTCTACAACTGAGCCACTGCGCCCAACATAAATCTTAATCTGTGACTGTATCTGTTTTCAGTCTCTTGTCTGTGTTGTTATTATTGTATTAATAACATTTGTTATTGAGTTGAAAAATAAATAAATAAATAAATCATGATCAAATGGAATCAAGGTACTCACTGGGCGTGGGTTTGTGGTTAATATTGCTGTGATTCTGGTAAATGGGCGGATTCTGGTTGTGTGGCTGACCAATCACAGGAGCCGAGGGGGACTGCTGAACAATCACAGGAGTGGAGGATGGTGTATTGACGTTTGACAGGATGCAACCCGTCACTCTCTACACAAACAGGAAGCAGTCGTTAGAAGTAATGAAGTGTGGTGAAAACAGGTGTTTCGTCAAATCCCTCATATAGCAAATAAGTTAATCATTGGAGGGGATTTTAATTTGGTGTTAGACCCCTATTTAGATAAATTTGCCTGTCACCCTTAAGGTAACACAAAGCAATACAGTAACATAGGTGGTGCATACAGGGCTGCACCCCGCCCCCACTTCGGACACTCGGACCACATCTCTTTGTTCCTGTACCCTGCTTACAGACAAAGACTGAAACAAGCACACCCTGTCACCAAACAGATCAAACTCTGGACCCCGGAGAGCGAGATCACCCTGCAGGATTGTTTTGCACTGACAGACTGGGATGTGTTTAAAGCTGCAGCCACTGTGGAGGACTCTTCCATCAGCGTACAGGATTATGCTGAGTATGTGTCTGGGTACATCAGCACTTGTGTTGATAACATCGTGCCCACCATACAAATCAGGAAGTTTCCCAACCAGAAGCCCTGGATAAACAGTCAGGTACGTCACATGCTGCGTGCTCGCTCTCTTGCATTTAGATCAGGCAATGAGAACGAGTACAAAGCTGCGAAGTATGGACTGAGAAAAGCCATCACAGCGGCCAAGAGGCAGTACAGAGAGAAGCTGGACAGCTTCTACTCTACTGGATTCAGGGCGGATGTGGCAAGGCCTGCAGCACATCACAGACTACAGGACCACCACCAACAACATCGCATCAACAGACAGCCTGCCGGATGACCTCAACACTTTCTACGCCCGCTTTGAGGCTCCCAGCGACACTGCAGAGAGGGAGCTCACACACACCTGGACCACCCAACCCCCTCCTCCACCAACCATCTCAGCAACCCAGGTACACAGAGCTCTGAGGAAGATCAACCCCGCAGCAGCAGGACCAGACAACATTCCTGGCGGGCCCTCAGAGCATGTGCCAACGAGCTGGTTGATGTTTTCACCTCCATCTTCAACCTCTCCCTCAGCCAGCGCATTGTACCATCATGCTTCAAGTCCACGACCATCGTCCCCCTGCCCAAGAAGAACCCACCCACCTGCCTGAATGACTACAGGCCAGTGGCACTCACTCCAATCATTATGAAGTGTTTGAGAGAGTGGTGCTGGCCCACATTCAGAGCAGCATACCGACACCATTGACCCCTGCAGTATGCCTACCGGCCCAACAGGTCTACCTCGGATGCAATCGCTACTGCCGTCCACTACTCCCTCTCACACCTGGAGAACAAAGACTCATACCTACGGATACTTTTTATAGATTACAGCTCCGCCTTCAACACGGTCATCCCACACAAACTCACCCACAAACTGTCCACACTTGGTTTGCACCCCACCCTCTGTGACTGGCTCCTAGATTTCCTGACTGGCAGGCCTCAGTCTGTCAGGATTGGAAATAGGACTTCAGCCAGCACCATCACAAACATTGGTACTCCACAGGGCTGTGTACTCAGCCCCATCCTTTACACCCTGTACACCTACGACTGTGTCGCCTCTCACAAGGACAACATTATCCTGAAGTTTGCCGACACCGCAGTGATAGGGCGCACGCTGGCGGTGACGAGGCAGCTTACAGGAGGGAGGTGGCCAGTCTGGTGTCATGGTGTGAAGACAACAACCTCACCCTCAACACGGACAAGACAAAGGAGATGATAGTGGACATGAGGAGGGAGAGGAGAACGCCTCAGCCACTGTTCATCCGGGAGCTTGAAGTGGAGAGGGTGAGCAGCTTCAAATACTTGGGTGTCCACATCAATGAGGACCTCACTTGGACACCTCACATCACGCAGCTGGTCAAGAAGGCTCAACAGCGGCTGTATTTTCTGAGGAGGCTGAGGAAGTTTGGCATGTCGCCCAAGATCCTCAGCAACTTCTAGCTGCACCATTGAGAGTGTCCTGACCACTAGCATCACTGTGTGGTACGGCAGCACTTCTGTCATGGACCGCAAACGCCTGCAGAGAGTGGTGAAGACTGCGCAGAAGATCACCAGGACTCCACTGCCCTCTCTGCAGAGCATCTACCACCGCAGAGTCCACAGAAGAGCTGCTTCCATCCTCAAAGACCCCTCCCACCCCCAACATGGTCTGTTCACACTTCTACCCTCAGGACGGAGGTACAGAAGTGTGAAATGCAGGACTTCCAGAATGAAGAACTCATTCTTTCCCTCTGCCATAAGACTCCTAAACAGCAGATAGGAGTCTACATTCACAATCACAACATTACATGAACAATTGTTTACTACTGCACTACCTCACTTTATCACTTTACTACTTTACTCTTTGCCCTGTTATATTTTTTTAAATATTTTTTATATTATTTTTTATTTTATTTTTATTTTTATCTTTATATATTTGCTGCTCTTTATATTTGCTGCTCTTTTATTACTTATACTTATCTTATTTTTATTTTTTAACTTACTTGTGTGACTTATTGTGTGACTTTTTACTGTGGACGGCAAAGTAAGAATTTCATTGTACAGGGAAACATGCTTTCTGTCTGTACACATGACAATAAACACTTTGAATCTTGAATCAATGCAAGTAGTCTTATTAAAGTATATATGGATAAAATTAATCTTTGTGATGTATGGCGAGCTATGAACCTTGCAGGGAGAGAATACTAATTCCACTCAAACGTGTCACAATGTCTACTCTAGAATTGAGTATTTTTTGTTAGATGGGAGAAGAGTACCTTGGGTTGGCAATGTAAAATATCATAACATAATAATTTCTGACCACAGCTTTGTTGTTAAAAGGTTTGACCTAACTGTAACCTGTAGAAATTAGAAGTTCAAACCTCAATTACTTAACAATTTAGACAATATTTTAGACATTATTCTTTGAAGTCAATGACAGAAGCTAGACCTCACCTACAGTGCTGTGGGAAATTTATAAAGCTTATATCAGGGGGTGCATAATATTTTTCCAGGCCTCCCAGAGAAAACATGCTAGGGCAGAACAAGTGCAACTGGAAAAACAGATACGAGAACTGGAAGGAAAATGCCTGGCTACCCTCTAAGGGAATTTGGTTGATTTGCCTGAGCCTAATAAAGTAGACTGCATGATCCTTAATGGCACGATTACAACAGAATAACTAAGAAATCCATTAGCTCTTTATAAAATGGCAAAAGCTCTGGCCTGGATGGATTAAGTAACAAGCTCTAGAAGCAGCTGAAAGACAAACTGGTCCCATACTTACACAGAATGTACAGTTGGTCCTATGATGATGGGATACTCCCAAAGACTTTAAACGAAGCTGTAATTATTGTACTTCTAAAAAAGGAAGACTTGGAGGAAGTAGGATCTTATAGACCTATCTCCCTACTAAATTCAGACCAAAAGATTCTTGGAAAAGAACTAGCAAGAAGATTGAGCGCTGCAATGAATAAACTCATACATCCAGATAAGACAGGCTTTGTTCAAGTAGAAACTAATTTCATAACCTTGGATTTCTTTTTAACATTACATATATATTCGCCAAGAACACAACAGGACTTGATAAAACTCAGTCTAGATGCCGAAAAGGCATTCGACCAAGTCAAATGACCATTTCTATTTTCCGTTTCAGAGAAACTAGGTAAAGAATTCATCTCTTGAATAAGGCTGTTGTACATTAACCCCACAACCAAAATACTCACAAACCAAACATTATCATCTCCGTTTGAGCTTTATAGGGGCACAAGACAAGGCTGTGCACTTTTACTCTATGCTGATGATATTTTACTGTATATCTTACAGCCTCATATCTCTATCCCTGCGATACGTAATAATATTTATACATTTTGAGCTTTCTCAGGTTACAGGATCGACTGAGGAAAATGTGAATTACTGCCTGTCGGAGTAGAATACAATGCATGGCATAAAATAACCCACTCAAAATAACCCTTGAACAAATAACTTATCTGGGCTTTGTGATAACAAAGAAATATACTGTAACACCCTTTTTAAAGAATACTTTCTTACACTCTTAGAAAAGCTTAATAAAATATTCAATTTGGAGCAGACTTCCCATTTTATTAGTGGGTAGGGTGAATGCAATAATTTACTACCAATTCTCACTACCAATATACACCAACCCCTCATTCCCTCCATCCTGTGTAGACGGAGCATTCAGTTAGTGGGAAGAAGTGGGGATTAGCACAATTAGAGATTTATATTTATTTTATACTTAAATGATACCTTCATGTCCTTCCAACAGCTGGAAACAAGGTTCAGCCTGGCACACAATCATTTTTTTAGGTATCTTTATATACAAAATTACGTACGGTCCCTTATACCTCAATTTGAAAGGTGAATGGTGAGTCCACTGGACCAGAGAACAGACTTGCCAAAACTGATAATTTACTGCAGGAGCTAGCCTACCCTTCCGCAGTTCCTATCAAAGAAGAATGAGAAAGAGAACTTGGTACCTCTTTACTTGATGACATATGGCAGGAATCTTTACGTTACACCATTGACACCATCTCTGTAAATGCTCGCCACTGTCTCATTCAATACAAAGTTCTACACAGACTTCACTATTCTAGCAAGAAACTGCACAGAATTTTTTCTGATTGTTCATCCATCTGGGAAAAATGTAACTCCCAACAGGGTAATTTACTTCATTGTTTTGTGCTCTGTTCTAAACTTCAAGGGTACTTGGATTGATATTTTAAAATTCCTGTCAGAGCTGCTGGGGGTCAGGCTCAATCTAAACCCAAAAACTATTATTTTCGCAATATCTAATAAATTGAATAAATCAAGGCGTACACAGAGATGCCTTATATCTTACACACTGATAACAGCAAAACAGCTCATCCTCACTTTTTGGAAAGTTAAAAAATGTGGCTTACCGAATTAATAAATACACATCACATTGAAAAAATTAGATATACTATCAATGGGAAACTAAATGACTTTGAGATAATATGACACCATTAGTCTCCTATTTTGCAAATGTCCATATAGTGTAATTTGGCCGATAGGGTGGGAGGAATGTGGGTGGGTTTGTTCGTTGGTTATTAAATTTTCCTTTTGTTTGTTTACTATTATTATTTTTGTGGTATATTAAATAATGAGCCATAAGTCTTTACAACAAATTACAGCCTGTACACATCTCCTATATACTATTACTATACCTTCAATATATACCTTCAAAATATTCTTAACAAAAAAAGGCATTGGAAGCTGTGTATCAATTCTGGCACTTGTTAATAAAGTGGTTCAAGCTAATGAGCCAACAATGCATTTAAATTACAAAGACACTCAGAGTTTTTTTTAATCGTCCATGTGTCACGGCGCTGTCCAAGGTACCAGGTTCACCTTTACCAGCTCCATGCAGTAGGCCCGGAGAAGTGACTTCAGCATCTGGTGGAAATGATCTAAAGCTCCTTGGCTCTCAGTGTGATGGGCCGTGGCCTGATTTTGTTTTACTCTGAGCTGCTTCAACATCAGTGCAAATAAATGGGTTGTAAAATTTGTTCCTTGGTCTGACTGTATTATTTTGGGAATGCCAAACAGAGATAAACTGAGACAACACACTACAGATTTAGCAGTTATTGTCCTCAAAGGACTGGCAGTAGGGTAACGGGTACTTTGACACATGACAGTAAGTAAGTAAGTAGAATGAACCAGATTTAGATTTAGGTAAGGGGCCCACGCAGTCAATTATTACATGTTCAAACAGATATTGTAAGAATCCCATGGTGCAAGTTACGGCACACGTCGTAAAGACTTCAGGAAACGCCTGACCACTGTCATCTGGCTCGGTCATAACCAGTGACACCGGTGGAGCTGCCATTGGCAAAGATACAGGAAAAGAGTCAGACCACATGCGTGCCCCCGCTATAAAGTTACCCAAAATAATTGCGACCTTCTATTGGTAACGCAGGACGCACGGCCAATGCAGTCTCACCTCGAATCAATTCGCAGTCCAACACAACTTTATGCAAAGGGGCAAAAAGAACATTCAGACCCATTCCACGAAAAGGAACCCAAGTACTAGTTTCAGAACCAGTACATAACATGTTCTGTAAAAAATTTAATAATTGGTCCAGCATTCGTATATATACACAGGCCTATCCTACAGATAGACACTAATGCAGATTTGCATAGAAAAGGAAATATTTTGTCTTTGAAAGGCGGCTGGCCTATAGAGGTCGATAGGGTGCTGCCCTCCCTGATAAAAAACTATGCATAGAGAAAAAGAAATGTATAGTCACTAAAATAGGTCTAAGGGGCGGCAGTAGCTCAGTGGGTAGAGCGGCCGTCCTTCGACCGGCGGGTGGGCGGCTCGATCCCCGCTCGAAACATCCCAAAACATCATAACATCCCGCTCTCCCCCACATACTGTCGTTGTGTCCTTGGGCAAGACACTTAACCTACATTGCCTCCAGTGAGTGTTCTGTAACACTGGTAAATAGCTTAATCTATGTAAAGCGCTTTGAGTGCCTACTACAGTAGGTGGAAAATTGCTATATAAAAATAAAGATTATTATTCATTCATTCATTCATTTTCTACCGCTTTGTCCCGTTAGGGGTCGCGGGTGACTGGAGCCTATCCCAGCAACTTTGGGCCTGAGGCGGGGTACACCCTGGACAGTGGCCAGTTAGTCGCAGAAGATAATAATAAAGATTATTATATTATTATTATTATTATTAATATTTTTAATCTATCCAGGGTTATATGAAAGTAATAGTATGTGATAGGTATTATTTAAACATGTCTGCACTCTTTTTCCTGTCTGTATGTCACATTGACGTTTGGTGAGCTGTTATAGGTGATGGAAAAATTGCTCAGAGTACAATGAACACTCTGAAATAAGTCTGTGAAGGTTCTCAGTCATCCAGGACATCTTGAAAAAAAGGTTGTAGTAAAAGCATCTGGACTCGGTTTTCAAGATGAAGACGTTTCGTCACTATTCCAAGAGACGAAACGAATTGACAAAGTCTCTTGAAATAGAGACGAAATGTCTTCACCTTGAAAACCAAGTCCAGATATTTTTACTTCAACCTTTCTTACTCTGGAATAAATTAACCAATCAAATTTCGAGAAAAAAGACTAGCGATTCAATCACTCATCACTCCTACTACAATAAACAGTGCAGCAGCGCAAATACCCTTAATAGCGAATGTTATGTTCACTGTGTACTCTGAGATATAGATATTTTGATAGTTTCTTTGCAAAATATATATTTTTTAATTTTAATTACTGGCTGTGGAACAATAATCAGAGCAAAGTGATGCTGGAATAACAGTGGGATCTCAATAATCAAGATCGTTTCTCTGCTGTTAGCAGAGATGCTAAAGCTACATGCTAGTATCTGCTGCTGCTGTAGCACCGTCACGGATCAAGTTCATTAGTTTTGTCAGACCTCGGGACCTCTTGGACCAAATGGACTCTTCTGTAGGTTTATGTGCGTTCAGAGCACCTAAAGGGGAATATATTAATTACTGGAAACTTATGGAGTTGGATAAAGCAGGACAAAGAGCGCTTATCGGATCCTATATGTTTTCTGGCTAGAGCATGCAGCAAGGTAATAATAATACTAATAATGGGTTGGATTTATATTGCGCTTTTCTCCCAAGGGACCAAGGGACTCAAAGCGCTTAAGTCCGTCCATTATTCATTCACTGACAGAGACGTGGCAGCCATTTTGCACCACATTCCTTCACTAAACATTCTTACACATTCATACGAGGCAAGGTGGGTTAAGTGTCTTGCCACAACGACAGTATGAATTGTGGGGACAGCGGGAATCGAACCCACTACCTTCCAGTTGAAAGACGACTGCTCCCACATAAGTAACGGGGACCTGACCGTGACATTAAATTTACTTGTTCTGTTATTCGTTTACAATATTTCAACTCTCGGTCCCACTAATTCATGCAGTTAGGTTGTACGACGGAGAATATATTTTCCAGTATCGGTGAGGAGATCCAGAAATATTGATTATTAAGCACTGCCAGTTTAATGAAATTCTTATACTCATTACTAGTTGCCTACTTATTTTTTCTTTCTGTCCTATGTATGAAATCTACCACAGCCAACTGTAGGCTAAAATAATGTACAGCTGTGAAGTTGGATATTCGGCTCCACACTTTCATCGGGAGGTTCAGTTGTCTGTGTCCGACTACTGTGTCATGGTTGCAGAGAACTAGTGATGGGTCGTTCGCGAATGAGTCGGCTCTAAGAGAGTTATTATAGTTATATAATAACTATAATATAGTAATTAAATCATTATGTAATCATAAAATAATGAATTATTTTAATTTAATAAAAAGAAATAGACTAATAATTCATAGAACACAAAAATATAATCATATATGCCTAGGCGCACACACTCATTTGTTTCAACTGTCTGTTCCTGTCAATCATACACGCGGCGTCGACCAATTATATCAGAAGGGAGGGCTGAACGCGCGTGTGTGTATGAGCGCACGTACGTGCGCGCGCGCACACACACACACACACACACAATTTGCCGGAATACCCATCACTACGGGGAACTCACTCTCGAAGCTCCGCCCTTAGCACAGAGCATTGACACTTAGGGACCGTCAATAAATGACTATCACGGGGAATGAAGTAAATAAATAAATTCAATAGCTTCAAGATAAACAAATGTATTTTCTCCAAACCACTTTAAACAAATAGATCTAGTCTAGTAGCACCATGCACACCTCTTTTTTTTCACTTTTCTCTTTTTTAAAAATTTTATATGACTTTTCTATGTACAAAACAAGCCTCTCCCATGGAACCTCTTAAATGGTCGTAAGGGCGCTGCCATACGGCGATTTTACAACAAAATACAGCGATATACCTCCGTCCACCAGAGGGCAGGCTCCAAAAGCGGAAATATAAGGAAAAACCTAATGGCGACTTTACAAGAGTAAAACTCATGTTTGCAGCCTGGTACAAAAGATGGCTCCGGTCTCTAGAGCTAAGTTTTTACTACGTGACAACTCTGGAGGGGGATTTTTAATTAATATGTCTGTTTATGATATCTAAAAACTATTGTTTTACTATGGAGTAAAAGCCGAAAAGCCCGGATGTAACCGCCATTTTATTGCCCTGTCGTAACAAAAATATCGGTGAATAGGGGACCAATGGGCGGATAACATCCATAATTATTTTCAAGGATTTTTTTAATAACTTCCAGGTCATGTGACCTATTTTGTTTTCTTTTTCAGACTGGTTAACTGTCACAGATCCAACTACGGCCTTATCTCTGTTTGCAAAACATTTTCTCTGTATCCATGAGATGGACACTCCTTCGCATCTTACTATGGACAGAAAAAGTTCTTCTGAACAGGACATGGCACTTATTTCCTTTTACAAGCGACCCAATGTGAAATGGGCAAGTCCTCTAAGGTGCACTCTTGAAGGTACTTTTCATTATAACGTTGTTGTCACTGTAATTCAGATATTTTCTTAGCCTTCAATCTGAAATTGCTTTAATCCTCCAGGAGACCCAGCTGTTGGAGAGGGTGTTACTCGTTACTTTTTCTCTCAAATCATGCAAAAGTTGAAGTCTGGATTTTGCATCAACTTTGGTTTGTATAATATGAATAGCAACCTTTGCAGGTTTTTAATATTGTTCTTCTTTTGGTTTATTCAAAAGGTTTTGAATAGGCTTAAATTCTCAAATAATGGTTTCAAGTCATTAAGAGCCACACCTGACTAAAAATTACTTAGAATGGCTATTATTTATTTATATCCATATACTGTACATATGCATAATTTTTTATAGTTTCTTTTCTTTTAGCATAGTTTTTTATTTCATTTTTTTGGGGAAGGTTTCCTTAAAGCAGAACTCGGTAAGATTCCCTACAGCTTCCTTCAGTAAATCACATAGTTGAAATTACTCCTACAGCTCTGGACTACAACAATCACCATTTTCGGAAAAAGGTTTTCTCCATCTTTTTGGTGGCTCCGCCATGACTGATGATAAGATCTAGTTGGTTTCCAGACTTGTGGGTTGCCGATGTGGAAACCCGCTTGAGGTCAAATGATGCAGTCAGGTTATTGAAATTACAGTGCCTTGCGAAAGTATTCGGCCCCTTGAACTTTGCGACCTTTTGCCACATTTCAGGCTTCAAACATAAAGATATGAAACTGTATTTTTTGTGAAGAATCAACAACAAGTGGGACACAATCATGAAGTGGAATTAAATTTATTGGATATTTCAAACTTTTTTAACAAAAAAAAAAAACTGAAAATTGGGCGTGCAAAATTATTCAGCCCCTTTAACTTAATACTTTGTAGCGCCACCTTTTGCTGCGATTACAGCTGTAAGTCGCTTGGGGTATGTCTCTATCAGTTTTGCACATCGAGAGACTGAAATTTAGAGAGCATTTGTGAACAGCAGTTTTCAGTTCTTTCCACAGATTCTCGATTGGATTCAGGTCTGGACTTTGACTTGGCCATTCTAACACCTGGATATGTTTATTTGTGAACCATTCCATTGTAGATTTTGCTTTATGTTTTGGATCATTGTCTTGTTGGAAGACAAATCTCCGTCCCAGTCTCAGGTCTTTTGCAGACTCCATCAGGTTTTCTTCCAGAATGGTCCTGTATTTGGCTCCATCCATCTTCCCATCAATTTTAACCATCTTCCCTGTCCCTGCTGAAGAAAAGCAGACCCAAACCATGATGCTGCCACCACCATGTTTGACAGTGGGGAAGGTGTGTTCAGGGTGATGAGCTGTGTTGCTTTTACACCAAACATAACGTTTTGCATTGTTGCCAAAAAGTTTGATTTTGGTTTCATCTGACCAGAGCACCTTCTTCCACATGTTTGGTGTGTCTCCCAGGTGGCTTGTGGCAAACCTTAAACAACACTTTTTATGGATATCTTTAAGAAATGTCCTTCTTCTTGCCACTCTTCCATAAAGGCCAGATTTGTGCAGTATACGACTGATTGTTGTCCTATGGACAGAGTCTCTCACCTCAGTTGTAGATCTCTGCAGTTCATCCAGAGTGATCATGGGCCTCTTGGCTGCATCTCTGATCAGTCTTCTCCTTGTATGAGCTGAAAGTTTAGAGGGACGGCCAGGTCTTGGTAGATTTGCAGTGGTCTGATACTCCTTCCATTTCAATATTATCGCTTGCACAGTGCTCCTTGGGATGTTTAAAGCTTGGGAAATCTTTTTGTATCCAAATCCGAATTTAAACTTCTCCACAACAGTATCTCGGACCTGCCTGGTGTGTTCCTTGTTCTTCATGATGCTCTCTGTGCTTTAAACGGACCTCTGAGACTATCACAGTGCAGGTGCATTTATACGGAGACTTGATTACACACAGGTGGATTCCATTTATCATCATTAGTCATTTAGGTCAACATTGGATCATTCAGAGATCCTCACTGAACTTCTGGAGAGAGTTTGCTGCACTGAAAGTAAAGGGGCTGAAGAATTTTGCACGCCCAATGTTTAATTTTTTTATTTGTTAAAGTTTGAAATATCCAATAAATTTCACTTGTTGTTGATTCTTCACAAAAAATTACAGTTTCATATCTTTATGTTTGAAGCCTGAAATGTGGCAAAAGGTCGCAAAGTTCAAGGGGGCCGAATACTTTCACAAGGCACTGTATTAATAATTAGTGCTTTTTGACCCAGCCCAACTGCACCTGACAGTTTTTTTTTTTTTTATAAACACATTCAACCTGCCTGAACCCACAGAACCGAGTCACTAGTGCATGTCCTGGTCATGGGATGACTAATGGATGTACATGAGGCTGGTCATTTTTTTGACAGGTGACCTGAGGCTGATCTCTGGACAATAGGCATTCTGACACAAAATGGTCTCATCTGAATAGATGGTATGGGCAAAATATGCGTTTTTGTCAGATGTAAGTACAGTCAGGTCCATAAATATGTGGACATCAACACAATTCTAATCTTTTTGGCTCTATATACCAGCACAATGGATTTCAAATGAAACAAGGTAGTGCTGCAACGACGCGTCAATGTCGTCGATTACGTTGACTACAGAAATACGTTGACGTGCATAAATTGTGTCGACGCGTCACATTGTTTAAATTTATCTCGCGTAATGGCGGCTTGTGCTCCTGGAAATGGAGAAAGTTCCATTCTATCCCAAAATCCCAGACCACGATTATCAAAAGTATGGGAATACTTTAAACAGAGGCTAAATAAGATGGTCCTTAACCCTCTAAGCACCAAAGTCGCAAAATTGCGACAAGCAACTTAACTGGAAAAACAGCCGCTACTTCCGGTTTATGTGCTAAATTATGTTTCCATTCCCTTCCACCAGATGTCAGACACCCTGTAGTTTGTCTCTAGTCCACTATTACCATGTGTTGCCATTAAAACAATTTGTAGAAGAAGACTTCTAACTCGCGTCTCAGTGGGCGTGTCAGGACGGGCTCAGTAGAAGCCTCATTGTCTACATGCTAGCTGGTAAACGCAAAAATGACAAATAAAAAATACACCTGTGATGAAGCTTTGGTTACCTTTTAGCCCAAGTGATAGAAGCCGGGGCGGGTGTACTCGCCGTGGCCGCGGTAGTGACAGGGGGGGTTGGGAATAATGCAGTTTCCAGTGACAGCTGTGTGGGAGAAATACGTGTTGTTCATCCTGACACTTTAGTGGGTAGAGCGACCGTCCTCCACCGCATACTGTCATTGTGTTCTTGGGCAACCAGTGATTGTTCTGTAACACTGGTAAAGTGCTTAATGTATGTAAAGCGCTTTGAGTGCCTACTACAGTAGGTGGAAAAGCGCTATATAAAAAAAATAAATAAAAAAAATACACCAATATATAATGCCATGATATGCAACTTAGATGCATTTCTGTTTACTTTTGGGACAAACCCATTAAATAAAACATAATCATAAGTACGTGATTAATAACGAATTATCTCCTTAGTTAAAAAGTTTTAAATGCTTTTTTATTTTATAATAAAATGACAAATTCATTACACTCCCTGAAATACAATTAAGATTGTAATCAAAGTATTCACATTGTAATAATCACATTCAGTTAATTTAAAAATATGCATATTTACTACCCTCTTTAAAATACATCACAGTTTATTAATCTAGTGTTATTTTTATACAGTTAATTAAAAAAAACTAGATTAATAAAAAGAATAAAAATAAAATAATTGTTAGTTAACTAATCGAAAAAATAATCATTAGTTGCAGCTCTAAAACAAGATGTGCTTTAACTGCAGAAGTTTAGCTTTAATTTGAGGGTATTTACATCTAAATCAGGTGAACGCTGTAGGAATGTGTAGGAACAGTTTGTTTATGTGCCCCCCCACTTTTTAAGGGACCAAAAGTAATGATTAACAAACACAAATTAAACTTTCACTTTTTAATACTTGGTTACAAATCCTTTGCAGTCAATTACAGCCTGAAGTCTGGAACACATAGACATCACCAGACGCTGGGTTTCATCCCTGGTGATGATCTGTCAGGCCTCTACTGCAACTGTCTTCAGTTCCTGCTTGTTCTTGGAGCATTTTCCCTTCAGTCTTGTCTTCAGAAAGTGAAATACATGCTCAATCAGATTCAGGTCAGGTGATTGACTTGGCCATTGCATAACATTCCACTTCTTTCACTTAAAAAACTCTTTGGTTGCTTTCGCAGAATGCTTCGGGTCATTGTCCATCTGCACTGTGAAGCACCGTCCAATGAGTTCTGAAGCATTTGGCTAAATATGAGCAGATAATATTGCCTGAAACTCTTCAGAATTCATCCTGCTGCTTTTGTCAGCAGTCACATCATCAATAAATACAAGAGAACCAGTTCCATTGGCAGACATACATGCCCACGCCATGACACTACCACCACATGCTTCACTGATGAGGTGCTATGCTTTGGATCATGAGCAGTTCCTTTCCTTCTCCAGACTCTTCTCTTCACATCACTCTGGTACAAGTTGATCTTGGTCTCATCGGTCCATAGGATGTTGTTCCAGAACTGTCAAGGCTTTTTTAGATTTTGTTTGGCAAACTCTAATCTGGCCTTCCTGTTTTTGAGGCTCACCAATGGTTTACATCTTGTGTTGAACCCTCTGTATTCACTCTGGTCAAGTCTTCTCTTGAGTGTTGACTTTGACACTCATACACCTACCTCCTGGAGAGTGTTCTTGATCTGGACAACTGTTGTGAAGGGTGTTTTCTTCACCAGGGAAAGAATTCTTCGGTCATCCACCACAGTTGTTTTCTGTGGTCTTCCAGGTCTTTTGGTGTTGCTGAGCTCACCGGTGTGTTCTTTCTTTTTAAGGATGTTCCAAACAGTTGATTTGGCCACACCTAAAGTTTTGGCTCTCTCTCTGATGGGTTTGTTTTGTGTTTTCAGCCTAATAATGGCTTTCTTCACTGATAGTGACAGCTCTTTGGATCTCATATTGAGAGTTGACAGCAACAGTTTCCAAATGAAATGAACTCTGAACCTTTTATCTGCTCCTTGTAAATGGGATAATGAGGGAATAACACACACCTGGCCATGGAACAGCTGAGCAGCCAAATGTCCCATTACTTTTGGTCCCTTAAAAAGTGGGGCACATATACAAACTATTGTAATTCCTACATCGTTCACCTGATTTAGATGTAAATACCCTTAAATTAAAGCTCAAGGTCTGCAGTTAATAGAGTCAAAAAGATTAGACTGTAGGGACGGCAGTAGCTCAGTGGGTAGAGTGGTCGTCTTTCAACCGGAAGGTAGGCGGTTCGATTCCCAGACAGTTCATACTGTCGTTGTGTCCTTGGGCAAGTGTAGCAACCAGGACCATGAGTTCAATCTACGGACTGTATCATACAAGGGTTGACCTCACTAAATGTCACGGACTGACAATTTATGCTGTAAACCCCCTTTTTTAGACTCAGAATGTGTTTGTTCTACTGGAAAAAAAGGACCTCAACACCTATCTGCTAATTCGGAACAGACGGCCGGTTGTTTTCATAAAAGCACAAGAACTCAGGGAAAACCCTAATTAAAGACTTTGTTTTTCTACATTCCAGAGCAGATCAAAGGTGTTATCTCCAAACCTTTAGACTGGCTGGGCACAGGACGTGACAGTTACGGCTCTTTGAAATACAATTTTTGTGTATTGGTACCATCCAGACACCAATGGAAAGACCTTTGAGGTCAAGGAATCTGAGCTTTCTGGACGATACCATACTGCCATCTAGTGACAGTATGGATGAACGCCGCTAAGTCTTTCATTAAACGAATGACTTGGACCCTCTTATTAAAAGTGTGTAACTAAGTATATTGTGTTATTCTGTTGATCTTTTTAATGCTCCTTACAGGATCCAGAGTTATAACGAGAGGAATCGACTCGTTTTCCATCAGTCTCACAAGTTTACAGTTAATAAAATTGTTGAATTAATTTATGTGTGTTTCAGCATGCGTGAAGATGCATTTTATCGGTATGAATCTGCAGTACCAATGTATGTGTATGCTTATGATTGTGAAAAACTAAAATTCAATGTTACTTTGTGGAAGGTAAAAGGATTATTTGAATTAAAATTAGTTGGAATGACATTCCCCTCCCGATCATAAGACAAACGCCCAGGCCGTCTCGAAAACACGCCTCCTCAAGCAGCACACAAAACGCGTGCGCACACCGGAAACGCTCTCTCTTCGTTCTTACACGCTCTTACGCTTCGCGCTTACGCATTCTTCCTTGTCCTGAGCAATCCTGTTCGCGTGTGGACTCTTCTCTATCACATTAACTTACTTTGTAATTTTTCTTTTTTTGTAAGAGACTCTTTTTGACGTCATTCCCACGAGACGGAAGACATTTTGGTAGTTCTTGTGAAAGACCAAGAACTCCGCTTGAACTAACAGACGCTTTAAGCCAGAGGAACGACTCCCGAGACCCCTTTTCCAGTGGTCTAGCGACAGTTTTCAAAGACTCTAATCTGTTTCTGCCTAATGCCAACGGCAGAGATAGAGAGCTTTATACAGTTGACGCCTTCACATCAACTCCGCTTCAACAGCCGCATCGCTAACCAGCCAGCGGCATCGTCACGTGACGGACGCCTTGTGAGAGCGGTCTCTTCTAAACCCAGACGCCCCGCTTCAGAGCTCCGAAGCAACACTTTGGACCTGGGACGGAAATCGAACTGGCCAGTACCAGCGAAACAAGTAAGCCGCACGTGACACAGCAGGAGTTTTGGCGTTCTAAACTGGATTTTATAAGCTCAAGTCACTACACCTTCATCTACTTCCTCTAGAATCCCGTAAACGTCCCTTAGGTAAACGGCATATTTAATGGTTCAAAACTCCCCTTTTACTCCACAAAGTTCTAATCAGTAAATGTTATTGTTTATTGTTCTGTTTGAATCATTCTCATTATCCGTCAATAATCTTTTCCTTTGTGTCCTATCCCATCATTCCCCATTGATATGTTAACTTTGTATAATCTTTAATAAAACCCCATAAAACGTTAAAGATTTTGATTTGGTGTTTTAATGTTTATATAAGACATACTCGAAAACAGATTCTATTTCTTCAGATTAATTATGACTTAGTAAATATAATCAGTTTCCCAGAACTTATCTGGCTGGTGCCCTCAACGAGAAAATAATTTTGATAATAAAAATATTAATTGATAATTTACCCAAATTAATAAATTAATATTTCTATTACATCTATAATCACTACAGCAAGACACTTAACCCACCTTGCCTCCAGTGGCTGTAACACTGGTAATTACATTAGAACAATGTAAGTCGCTTTGGATAAAAGCGTCAGCTAAATGAATAAATGTAAATGTAAATGTATATTCCATACATGGGGGTTTAAGTTGCTTTGGTGTGGGCTGTGTGGAGGAATACTTTGATACATTATTTTTATTCTTTTTGCATCATCTTTACTTTAAGTCCAGAATGAAATATACCACACAGCCACCTATGTAGCTAAATAAATGTACACATTGTGAAAGATAGGGAGCACTTAAACATAATCCTGCATAATACATAATAATAATACAGCAGTTGGGCATGTGAAAACTTTTGAGCTGTGCATAAAAACTTTGTCTTTTGAAGACTAAGAGAGCAGCAAGCCACAACCCCAAAAATAATAATAATAATTAAAGCCGCAAGCGGCGATAAAGGCCCTCGCCTCCCTTGAGACCGCGGGGGCACATGCACTCGGAGGATCGCATATCGTGCTTTAAAGCGTAAACTTCACGGTAATGTCAAATAACCGGGCCTGTGCTACTGCTGGGGCCTGCTACACCACCTTGTAATTTAGAGTTAAAGGTCTCCACAATCCCTGGTTTTCCTGGGAGCTGTCTGAACCTTTGAAAATAATAGATTATGCTTGGGCTAAGGCGAGAAAAACAAAGTACTGGCTGGATATTTGAGATGACTCAGGAATCGCTGCACCCCCCTGTTTAAAAAGGCAAAATGTAAATATAACTTGTCTAAAAGTACAAGGTTACAAGTTCCAAATGATTCTGAGGAGTTTTCTAAGACTCTAGCCGTGGCTCTGGAGGGGCCTCCTCTAAAGGAAGGATCCTGGCAATTGGGAAATGGCATTTATTTCCCAAAGGTTGCCTCTTCACAGACTCATTACGACCACAGCCACAAATGTATCAAAAAACAAATTGATAACTTTTTTGGCACACGTGTCAAGATGATGACACTCACCAAATTTGGAGGTGTTTAGATGTGTTGTCGTGTTGTCTGTGATTTACAAAATAAATAAATCATACTGAAATTAATTTGAAACACAGCTGAAGCTCAGAGCAGTTTTTGTCAGGTTGGTCGATCAAAATCCAGGACACTAATATTCAGAATGTACTACAGGTCACAGTATAACTAAAAAGGTTTTTCTGTGCAGTTTTGATGAAATGTGTGACATGGGGTGTTGTTGCCATGGAAACCGATGGTGCTAGATCAGATCACTTACTGCATGACTAATCCAGAACTAACTAGGGACTACACCAGGACTAAATTCAAGATTAAACTGGGACTAAACCAGCTGTAAATCCAATGATGTTGCTGGTATCTCACCTTCATTAAATCTCGATGATGCTCCAGGACACTGCAGGTCGTCTGCCATGTTTCCTGGTAACACTCCCAGGGGTCCACTCTGTTACAGGAATTATTGGTAACGCATAGTGTGTTAACTCTGTATTTTATTTTGTGTGTAAAACACATTTGTAAAACAAATGTAAAGAATGATCTGATTGTCATGTTGAAACATCGTTTAGATGAGTAATGTCCTTAAAAGTATTTATTAGCAGCAGGAAAATAATGTAATGGTTTCCTGTGCCTTTTCCTGAGACAAAATGAGGAGTGCAAAGGGGTACCTGATCCAGTCTGAGGACTGAACTGCCAACTGGCACATGGTAAGGCGATGTCTGCTGGACACCAGGCCCTGAAACACATTCAAAAAGTGCCACAAAAACATTAAACACACTCAATTTCTTTTCATAAAATAGATAATCAAAACTCTTGAAAAACTGACTCAGCTCTGGAGATGGTTCTAAAACAGCTGGCACTGTAGATGGATGGTAAAAAGGTGCCGTGTGTAGCCCTTAAAGTTTGATGTTTTGTTGTTTGATCTATTCCTGTGATTACAGACAATAGTGATTATGTTGTACATTTGTTTATTGTTCAGTTTCCTGCTTGTACTCTGTACAACTGGCCTATTCAATTGGCGCCCCCTAGTGGCCCCACCAACTCAGGCAAAGGCAAAGAAAAAAGTTTTTTTAACTGCTAAATTTTCTTCAAATGCAACACTGTGCGTTGCCTAGTAACATCCAACCCAGAATGCTTTGCAACACGTGATACTTGTTTACCCAGTTTACCCGCAAAAACGATGTCACTCTCAAGTCTTAAGCGTAAAATTTAAATTAAAATTTTTAACCATGTCTGGACAGAGAAATATTTGTTTATTTTACCTCAAAGCCCGAACCCCAAACCAATGTGCTTAATGCAGCAACGAATGTGTGGCTGCATTAAAAGAATACAACGCACCACACTTTTCAGGCAAATTTAGCAGGCATCTAAAAACAATAATGTAAGTTAGAGTGTAATGGCCACAATAAAGTTTATTTTATTTATTTATTCGTCTAAATTTTATTTCGCCAGCTGCTCTCTGACATGTCTGTTGAACACCACGACCTTCTACTGCACAATGACGTTAGATGGCTGTCTAAAGGCAACGCACTCGAGCGTTTCTGTGAGCTAATAGGAGATAAAAGTCTTCCTTCGTGACAGCGAGCAAAAAAAAAACAGAGACACATTTGAACCGCTTAATGGACACCAACTTTATATCAGATGTGAGCTTTCTGAGTGACATTTTGAAAGTTCATCAAACACTGGGACTTGTGGCAGAGATAAAGCTGTCATTGATCTTGTGGAACAGACGCACGCAGTTCAAGTAAAAACAGGATATTTTCGCAACGGACTTGAGCACGGGGTGAAAGCTGCATTTTCCAACGCTTTATAAATGCATCACAGCACCGGCTCAAGTCACTGCAGCGATGACAGACTTTATTACAAAGCTGAAAGATAACTTTGCCAGTCGACTAGATGGTCTCACACTGCCTACTGAGGTGATGCAATTTGCTAAAGACCTATTCACTGTTGCTACAGACAGACATTTGTCCACCCGAGCAAAAGTGGTGCCTTCTATCGATGAGGGACAGTTCATACAATGATATGACAAACGTCTTCTCTCACAATGATACAAGAGACACAAACGGCCCTGCAAAGTTTTGGAGTAATGTCAATGTGCACCAGTTCCCAAACATTAAGAAAGTGGCAGTCATTGTGCTTAGCATGTTTGGATCAACATACATGTGAGTCAAGCTTTTCGCACATGAACTCAATAAAGAAACGTGCTGTTCCTTGGCTGATACCTCACTGCACCATTGCCTTCGAGTTGCATTGACTTCTTATGAGCCAAAAATCACTGCTCTTGTTCAAAACAAAAAAATGTAATTTCTCACACTAAAGCTGACATGTTAGCAGGAGCCTTGATATCAGCAGAATGTTGACTAATTAATGAATAATTAATATTGATGAACAAATGTTGTTGTTTACTCTTTGTGCAGTATGTATTACTACAAATAGTTATGCTGCCTTTGCTAACATATATATATATATATATATATATATATATATATATATATATATATATATATATATATATATATATATATATATACATGTCACTGTTTTTTAGTTTTAAGCAAATAAAATCATCTTGAACTGATAAAATCAAATAATATTATTATGGCACTCAGTGTCCCATGATTAGTACTTTTACATTTTAGGATTAGCAATTAGGATGGCTGGCCACTGTTTGAATTTGATTTACTTGTGTTTTAGAATCTACTGGTTATGTTGTAGTGTAGACGGTTCCCTGCTTGCTTCCTTTTTCTAAATGATTGTCAGAGAAAAACATTATAGTGTCCTTGACTACAGGCTTTATTAGAATTTGCCGTCACCATTTTCTGACTAATGTGGGCCAAAACTGAGATCATTCCTATTCACCCATTGTTTCATTGTGTTCAGGTACTCACAGGTTTGCCGTATGAGTCGTGGACTGGTGAGATAATTCCTCCGATCACGATGAAACGCCCCGTTTTGTGCAGATAATCTCTGGCCTTTTCTGCAGAAAATACACAGAAAAGATCATTATTTTTTGTGTTTGTTGGTACACAAAAAACAGCACGCTTGCTGCTGTCTCCTGCTTTCACACCAGATGCGTTTTGTCCAATTGAAAGAAACTTGAGCCTGGTTTGCTTGCTAGTTTCCTAGTAGAGTTTGTTTGAGCAGATGGGAAAGCGGTCAAGTGAACTTTGGCCAACACAAACCACAAAGAAACTTTCACATATTTTTCACACAGTGTTATTTTTTGGTAGTGGAGTAAAAAGACTAAATGTGTTTAATTTAACAAGACTTGTCTCAGTCTCAGTTCTCCCATCTTGTTGTTTTGACTCACTAGAAGAGATTACAAATTGACGCCTCACAAGGGCAAAAACAACAAGGAAAGTTACACTTGTTTAAAAGTTTGAATTGAACAGTGGCGAAGCCAGACCATTTTTGTCAGGATGGCCAGACCACTGCCACTTGCACAGAAACTGATATTATCTTTTTATTTATTTTTTGTCAAGTCACTGTAGATCTAATTTTGCACACAGTGACTCACATGTAGGATTACATTACATAATAAATATAGGCCTATGTCTCTCTGACCTTTTCTTTAAATATTTCTTACCTCTGCTGAACATTACAATTAATGTTTCAAGATAAAACTCAATCACAAATATGTACATCAATACACATTATATTAGAATTCTAGCTAATACAAATATTTTTGACAGAGTATCTGTGAAAGGTGGTGAGCTATAACTTGAGCAACACAAGATCCATTTCAGTTTTTAAGAGTCCAGCAGCAGTAAAGTCAAAGAGAAATAAGAGAAATTTGTAGGGCTGTACTAGAATAATCGAATATTTGAATATTCGTTCGGTGGGGTGGCATTCGATTTTCAGTTTTGAGATTCGAATATTCTTTTTTTTTTTTTTCAACACGTGACTTCCGTCGCGGACTCATTCTCACTCATGCTTGAACCGCCCGTTGGCGAACGTAGTGATTTATTTCATCTCATACTGAATAGGTACAAAATGCCCAAGACCTCAGCTGTTTGGGAGCACTTTAAATTAAGTGAGGATGACAAGACAAAGGCAATGTGTCAAATATGCGATTTGAAACTGGCCTACCACAACAGCACCACAAGTTTGAAAAATCACCTGAGTTCTGTAAGTAGCAGAGTAGCCTATGTGAGTGGTGCGGAGTGGGAGCGGAGCGAGGAGCGGAGTTGTGTGATTTTGCCAGGTGCGAGGAGCGGATTTTTTAAATGTTGGAGCGTTGTGATTTTCTCCCGCTCCGAAACGCTCCACTATCGCTCAATTACCAATCACGAGCCAGGAGTCCCAGGACTAAACCACTGTCAGGAGACGGAGGGGGACTCAAAATGTTTCTAATCATATTTTGCATTTGTTTACGCAGCACTGGAGATTTAGCTTCGCTCGCTAATGTTCAACCAGCCAGCATTTTTTTCTGTTCATAGGCCTATTTCTCAATATTAATATAGGCTAAAACTTGGCTAAAAGAGATCTTTATCTTTTTCGTTTGGCAATTTGTTTAACTTCATATTTTAGATTGTGATTTATTTTATTTAATGTAATGTTTTTCGTTTTCACTACATGCATCTTCTGATCAGACACTGGTGTTATTAAAAAATAAATATAAAATTATAATATAAATAAAACGGAGCGAGACGTATAAGGACGGAGTGGGGGAGGGAGCGAGGAGCGGAAAATTGTACACCCAGAGCGGAGCTTGAGCGGAGTAATTATGAAATACTTTGAGCGTGGAGCGCAAATTCTTCCCGCTCAGCTCCGCTCACATACTCTGGTAAGTAGCACGCGGCAAAAAAACACATTTACGATGCCGAAGAGTGAAACAAGAAGTCGTGAAAGATGATACAAATGCAAACCAACACTATTATTATATATTTAGCCCCACCCACCGAAGCTTCGAATATTCGATATTGATTGCCACCTAAGCTTCGAAGCTCAAAAAATGGCATTCGAAACAGCCCTAGAAATTTGTACAAAGTATGACGAGACGAAACTAAATAAGCATACACCAGAGGCAGGAGGGCAGGAGGAGCAGGAGGGCAGGAGGAGCAGGGGGAGCAGGAGGAGCAGGAGGGCAGGAGGAGCAGGAGGGCAGGAAGAGCAGGAGGAGCAGGAGGGCAGGAGGGCAGGGAGGGCAGGAGGAGCAGGAAGGCAGGAGGGCAGGGGGAGCAGGAGGAGTAGGGGGGCAGGAGGAGCAGGAGGGCAGGGAGGGCAGGAGGGCAGGGGGAGCAGGAGGGCAGGAGGAGCAGGGGGAGCAGGAGGAGCAGGAGGGCAGGGGGGGCAGGAGGAGTAGGAGAGCAGGAGGGCAGAAGGAGCAGGAGGGCAGGAGGAGCAGGAGGAGCAGGAGGGCAGGAGGAGCAGGAGGGCAGGAGGAGCAGGAGGGCAGGGGAAGCAGGAGGGCAGGAGGAGCAGGAGGGCAGGGAGAGCAGGAGGAGCAGGGGGAGCAGGAGGAGCAGGAGGAGCAGGAGGGCAGGAGGAGCAGGAAGAGCAGGAGGAGCAGGAGGGCAGGGGGAGCAGGAGGGCAGGAGGAGCAGGAGGGCAGGAGGAGTAGGAGGGCAGGCGGAGCAGGAGGGCAGGAGGAGCAGGAGGACAGGGGGAGCAGGAGGAGTATGGGGCAGGAGGAGCAGGAGGGCAGGGAGGGCAGGAGGGGCAGGAGGGGCAGGAGGAGCAGGAGGAGCAGGAGGGCAGGAAGAGCAGGAGGCGCAGGAGGGCAGGAGGAGCAGGAGGGCAGGGGGAGCAGGAGGGCAGGGAGAGCAGGAGGGCAGGAGGAGCAGGAGGGGCAGGAGGAGCAGGAGGGCAGGAAGAGCAGGAGGCGCAGGAGGGCAGGAGGGCAGGAGGAGCAGGAGGGCAGGGGGAGCAGGAGGGCAGGAGGAGCAGGAGGGCAGGGAGAGCAGGAGGAGCAGGAGGAGCAGGAGGGCAGGAGGAGCAGGAAGAGCAGGAGGAGCAGGAGGGCAGGGAGGGCAGGAGGAGCAGGAGGGCAGGGGGAGCAGGAGGGCAGGAGGAGTAGGGGGCAGGAGGAGCAGGAGGGCAGGGAGGGCAGGAGGAGCAAGGAGGGCAGGGGGAGCAGGAGGGCAGGAGGGCAGGCGGAGCAGGAGGGCAGGGAGGGCAGGAGGAGCAGGAGGGCAGGAGGAGCAGCAGGGCAGGAGGGCAGGAGGAGCAGGAGGACAGGGGGAGCAGGAGGGCAGGGAGGGCAGGAGGAGCAGGAGGGCAGGAGGGGCAGGGGGAGCAGGAGGGCAGGAGGAGCAGGAAGGGCAGGAGGAGCAGGAGGGCAGGGAGGGCAGGAGGGGCAGGAGGGGCAGGAGGGCAGGAGGAGCAGGAGGAGCAGGAGGGCAGGTCCAAGAGCAGGAAGTGAAGCGGTGTAGTTTAATTTAAACACATCCAAAATTAGCAGCACATCTATCAGTCTTGTATTATTTCCGTAGAGCCCCACACATCTATGAGCTGCTTTTTTCTTCTTTGCACTGGTCTCCTGGCCCCCAATGGCCCTGTTGCAGTCTATGCCAGTAATTCTCAACTGGTGAGTGGGTCTGGGCAAAAAAATAAATTAAAAATAAAAATAAGAAAGAAAAATCCTGTGTCGTTCACACTCCTCAAATGGCAAGCCGCCATTTCAAAGCCTAGAAGAAGACCTGCAAAGTTTGGCTGTGTCCGAATCAAAACACTAATCCTTATTAAGTGCACTATATTTTGTCTAGTGACTAAAATGTAGTGCACTCAAAGTTTCCCACAATGCATTAGTAAAAGTAGTGACCAGCAATGGTCGTTAGACTGTCAAAAAAGACCATAATGCTTTGCGAATTGTCGGGGGAGAGCCACGCAACCGTGACATGTCTTTAATCTGAACACAACAGGTTTTCATGAAACGAGTGAAAGACACAAGTTTGACTTTTTGTGGAAACGCAATCCGTCATTAATTGTTATTAATAAACCATTACGATGTAAAATCACTGACGTTAGCTGAACTTAAATCATACAGACTGACAAATGAGAGATTCCCCTTGAGGCATAAAGGAGCTGCAATAATCCAGGCAGTTGTGGTCATTAATAAGACAAGAATTGTTGAATAAAACAGTGTTGTGGTTTTTTTTTGTCAGTCTATTATCAGCGGAGTTTTTTTTAACATGCATGCCAGAGTCAAGTGACCAATGGCTAAATAGTGAGCAATAGAGGGCAACGCAAGTACAACATGAGATATGTATTTTCTTACTTTGAGGACAAAAACCTCAGGGTGTTTGAGGAGTTTGTGGATAACAACTGCTACTGAAGATTTCTTTTTCCCATAGTGCAGTAGTAATGGGCGATATGAACGATATGCGATATAAATGATAAAAAATTGGCATACGATAGAGATTTTAATTCTATTGCACTACCGCGATAATACATGTTGATGACGCAATTTCCCCGCAAAATTTACAGCCACGAGCTGCAGCTTGAAACATGGCTGAAAGCGAAACGGAGGAGCTGGTGAAAAAGACGCAACATCCATTATTTGGACGTAATTCGGATTTAAGCCGTCTGACGTGCAGCAGCAAATTATACTCTGTAGAGTGTGTGGGGCAACAGTTCCGGCTAAGAGAGGTAACACGACTAATCTGTTGTACTACCTCAAAACGAAACATGTTACTGAATACCAGCTTTGCCAGCTCCGTGAACGTGAACGGAGCTGGCAAAGCTGGTATTCAGTAACATGCATACATTTAGCAGTTTGGCTTTCCTTAGGATCTATGTAACCTGTTCTGAAATGATTCTATTATAATTTATATATCGCAATATATATCGTTATCGCAAGAGGCTGCAATGTATATCGCAATATGGATTTTTGGCCATATCGCCCATCCCTATAGTGCAGTGTTGGTTGTCATAGATTCAATAAGTGACTATTCTTAGCTATTACTACATAGATTGAGTTTTTTAGAAAAATATTAGTTTTTGATTCATATATTTTCCATGAAAACACCAACTGAATCTGTTAAATTTGGCTGTTACTGAAATGTTCTAATTGTTATGTCAGCATTAAGGTGCGTTTACACCAAATGTGAATTAAGCGTTAAGCGCGAGTGATTTACATGTTAAGTCAATGCAAAGACGCGATTAGACGCGCGTGTAAGTCCTGCGGCGCGATTAGCGCAAATGAGAAAACGGTCTTTACTCAATTTTAAATATATATATTGCGCTAGCTAAAGCTGGCAAATTGAGCTAGCTAATTCGGGGTATTTACAACTAGTCTACCACTGATGAGTTGATGTGTTAGAGGAAGTGTGCAGAAAGAAGTGGAAGAGTCTGAGGGACACCTATTTAAGAGAGAGAAGAAAGGAGACGGAGAAAAGGAGTGGGTCAGCAGCAGGGTCAGGGAAAAAGTGGAAGTACTCTGTGGTCCTGTCTTTCCTCGACCCCTTCGTCTCCCCACGAGAGACAAGCGGGAATATGGAGAGGGGGGATGAGGATAATCGGACCACAGTGTACGACCACGACGAGAGCGAGACAACAGAAGCAGCAGCAGCAGGGCACTCAGAGACAGGAGGTGTGTTAAGAAGTGAAGCAAGACAACAGGACATATGAGGTTTTGGTTTTTTTAATGCTCCATCCATCCATTCATCTTCTACCGCTTATCCGGGGCCAGGTCGCGGGGGCAGCAGTCTAAGCACAGACGCCCAGACTTCCCCTCTTCCCAGACACTTCCTCCAGCTCTTCCGAGGGGATACCGAGGCGTTCCCAGGCCAGCCGAGAGACATAGTCCCTCCAGCGTGTCTTAGGTCTTCCCCGGGGTCTCCTCCCGGTGGGACATGCCCGAAACACCTCCCTTGGGAGGCGTCCAGGAGGCATCCGAAACAGATGCCCGAGCCACCTCAGCTGGCTCCTCTAGATGTGGAGGAGCAGCGGCTCTACTTTGAGCTCCTCCCGAGTGACCGAGCTCCTCACCTTATCTCTAAGGGAGCGACCCGCCACCCTGCGGAGGAAGCCCATTTCGGCCGCTTGTATCTGGGATCTTGTTCTTTCGGTCATGACCCAAAGCTCATGACCATATCTGAGAGTAGGAACGTAGATTGACCGGTAAATCGAGAGGTTTGCCTTACAGCTCAGCTCCTTCTTCACCACGACAGACCGGTACATTGACCGCATCACTGCAGAAGCTGCACCGATCTGTCTGTCAATCTCACGTTCCCTCCTTCCCTCACTCGTGAACAAGACCCCAAGATACTTGAACTCCTCCACTTGAGGCAGGATCTCTCCACCAACCTGAAGGGGACAAGCCACCCTTTTCCGACTGAGAACCATGGTCTCAGACTTGGAGGTGCTGATCCTCATCCCAGCCGCTTCACACTCGGCTGCAAACCGTCCCAGTGCACACTGAAGGTCCTGGCTTGATGGAGCCAACAGGACAACATCATCTGCAAAAAGCAGAGACGAGATCCTGTGGTCCCCAAACCAGACTCCCTCCGGCCCCTGGCTGCGCCTAGAAATCCTGTCCATAAAGATAATGAACAGGACCGGTGACAAAGGGCAGCCCTGCCGGAGTCCAACATGCACCTAGAACAGGTCTGACTTACTGCCGGAAATGCGAACCAAGCTCCTGCTCCGGTCGTACAGGGACCGAACAGCCCTTAGGAAAGGGCCCCGGACCCCATACTCCCAGGGCACCCCCCACAGGGCGCCACGAGGGACACAGTCAAATGCCTTCTCCAGATCCACAAAACACATGTGGACTGGTTGGGCAAACTCCCATAAACCCTCCAGCACCCTGGAGAGGGTATAGAGCTGGTCCAGTGTTCCACGACCGGGACGAAAACCGCATTGTTCCTCCTGAATCTGAGGTTCAACTATTGGTCGCATTCTCCTCTCCAGTACCCTGGCATAGACTTTCCCGGGGAGGCTGAGGAGTGTGATCCCTCTGTAGTTGGAACACACCCTCCGGTCCCCCTTCTTGAAAAGAGGGACCACCACCCCGGTCTGCCAGTCCAGAGGTACTGTCCCCGACCGCCACGCAATGTTGTAGAGACGTGTCAACCAAGACAGCCCTACAACATCCAGAGACTTGAGGTACTCAGGGCGTATCTCATCCACCCCCGGTGCCTTGCCACTGAGGAGCTTCCCAACTACCTCAGTGACTTCGGCCTGGGTGATGGTGATGAGAAATGTGCTGGCCAGTGTCAGACAGCTTGGTCTCAGTCGCAGGTCATGGGTCTTGCAACAGAACAATGACCCAAAACACAGCTAAAAACACCCAAGAATGGTTAAGAGGAAAACATTGGACTATTCTAAAGTGGCCTTCTATGAGCCCTGACCTCAATCCTATTGAGCATCTTTGGAAGGAGCTGAAACATGCCGTCTGGAAAAGACACCCTTCAAACCGGAAACAACTGGAGCAGTTTGCTCATGAGGAGTGGGCCAAAATACCTGCTGAGAGGTGCACAAGTCTCATTGACAGTTACAGGAATCGTCTGATTGCAGTGATAGCCTCAAAAGGTTGTGCAACAAAATATTAAGTTAGGGGTACCAACAATTTTGTCCATGCCTGTTCCATGAGTTTATTTTTTAAAATAATTCCGTTGAAGCATGGTTGAAAAGCAATGTCTGACTTTCATTGGTTAACATTCATATAATTAGACCCGAGCCGGTGATGGCCGGGAGGGCCTATTGTTTTTGCTCGGATTTTTTTTTTTATCTTTCTTGTCGACCTATGATCCTAAATTTGACCCAGTGAACATGCACGAAAAGTCATTTTATTGGTCCCAGACTTCAAGCTCAGCGAAAAATTTATGTATTTGAAGTCGCCGAAAAAAAAATACGAAAAATGACTCAGTGGCGACCCCTACAAAATCAAAATACATTGGGCCTATGGAAAGTGAAAGTAACTTTTTTCCAACGTAGAAAAATGAAACTTGGTACATCCATAGGACACCTCAGGGCAAACAGAAAAGTCAATGACATTCACACCCTAAACTTAACAGGAAGTCCGCCATGTGGGGTGAAACACGCGGCCACTAAAATCGCACCCCTTGCGCAGAAAGATGCAAATCATTGTGTTTTTGTTATAAGAATTTTATTCTTATAATTGTGTATATTGTTTATAGTTAGTTGGTGCTCATAGTTCTCTACAGGTCATGTCAAATCATGTTATGTCCTCCATGTTATTCCAAGCATGGTGTAGACGTAACTAAAGACATGGCTTGCCGAAGGACTTCTGCACCTGGAGCCTGGAGCTGGGGGCCTTGAGGGGAGGGTGTATGCAAGATACACCTCCCACTGACAGCCCCACTTTAGTGATATAAATGGAATGTTTTGCTTACCTCTGTAAGCAAAACGCACTATGTACCTTTGTTGTATCTGTGTAATTTGCTTCCCTTGCAAGGAATAAAACCTGGCCTTTCGCTTTTATAATATAATCTGTCTCCGTGTCTCTCTGGGTAATATAAGGATATAGAATTCTTTTGGACATATAGAATTCTTATAACATTTGGTGCCGTGACCCGGATTTCAATATTCGTTGTTTCTCATGCAAAGAGGTGAACTGACGTGCACGGAGAAATGCAAAAACAAAGCATTTCTTGTAAGTCCCAAGCTGTGCTATTTAGCAGTAAAGGGCCAGATATCCCCTCTGTGTGTGTGAGAACACGATGACGAAATCTGGACTGAAAAAAAAAGAGAAGAGCAGAGAGACGAGAGAACAGAACAGACAGTCTGGCTGCGGAACAACTGGACTATTGGACTAAAAATTCAGGTAAACAGCTGTTTAATTTATTTTTGGTGTGTGTGTGTGTGAGTTTGTAATTACCAAAGCTTCCGAAGTCGTTTTGGAAATCTGACATATGTTGAGCGGGCTGCATGTAGTTTACATCATTAGTTGATGTTTTTCCATGAAGTTGGCCAGCATATGAGATTCTTAAACGCTGAAAGATCGAGAACCTAAATGTCATCTAATGGTGAGATCCGCTTTATCGAGAACCCAAATGTAAAATCTAAGGGTGAGGTTTAAAGCCGAAAAAGTATGTGTTTTTGATCAAGAACCTACATGTAAAATCTTAAAGGGTGAGGTTTTAAACGGGATATTCTGATGTTAATCTGTGTTAAAGCTTGTTGTCTTGCTAGATTTTAGTTTGATAGATACCTTATGCTTTGTAAGTCTTCAGGTGTTTCTTGAAACGGACCCGCGTGCTTAGTTCATTTGGCCGTGACAAGTGCGGACTCTATGCAGATAGAGCATCTAATTACAAGAAGGAGTATGAGATCTAAAAAGCTTGTCTAGAGAGCACAGGAATTTGTCTTAGATTAATAATCACGTATCGTAATACGCCACAATCGAACTGCCTTGCATAGCTAGTATTGTTGGTTTTAATGGTGCGTTGGACGCACAGGAAAACTCGAGTATTGACCATTATCGAGAACCTACATGTAAAATCTTAACGGGTGAGATGAATGAGTCCAAGTCAATGTGACTATAAAAGGCCTGCCTACGTAGAATTGATTCCTGCAGATGAGAAATGAGATTTTAAAAGCCCACTAGATAGTGACAGGCTTATGCTGAAAAATGTTCACTGCATGTGAAGCGGTGATTTAAAAAAAGCCCACGAGAGCTTTAGCTGAAGAAATGTTCACTGCTGGTGACGCGGTGAGTGAAAAAAAGAAAAAAGCCCACTGAAAGTGATGGGGCTCATACTGAGAATTGTTGGCAATACTGAGAATTGTTGACCTAAAGGTTAAAGATAAAGGTGTGTTTGAGAGAATAAATGTGTTATGAATGGGCCATTGTTGGATGAAGAATGAGTCTAATGTTGTGAATCGGAACAAAAGTAATGTTTTTGTTTAGAAAAAGTTTGAACAACATGAGAGAGAAAGGTAACTTCCATAAGCTATTCTTCTAGTTAGAAAAACACAGAGAAGTAGAGAAGAGATTTTGAAAGAAGTACACATGTACTTCAAAACACTAATCATTTGTATTTTGTTTAAATGTTTCTGGAGCATCTAGGTATCGGCTTCCTCCCTCTCCGGAAAACAGTGTCTCTCCAAAACCTTCCTCTGCACCCCACCTCCCACCTGCGGAGTTTCGGCTGAGAAAAAAGGAAAAAAAAGCTGCAGACCAGCAGCAGCAACACGGAAGCGGTAAGATAAACGAATTCAGACAATCGTTTATTTGTTTTAAATTTTGATCTATTGAGATTGACCAAAAAGGTATTTGTAAAGTGTGTTTGCAAATTGGATGAAACTTGAAATTAATATGAATGTAATGTATTTCTCTGAGGAAAAATGCACAATTGCCATTGGAGACGAGAGCGAGGTGGAGGTGGGCGTGACAGACGAGAGGGCACTGAGAGGAGGAGGAGGAGGTCGAAACTGGGTCCAGACGAGAGACGAGGGAATGACCTCAGGACTGACCGATTCAACTAACAGGTCAGGTACATAAAGACAAAGACACATGTAAATACAGACACATAGAGACAAACACAGACACATGAGACACACATCTACAGAGAAGGATGTGATTTTGGTTTATGAGAGAAAATAATGAGTATTCTGTTAAAGAACAGAGTTGGTTTTGTATTTTATGTGACATGGAAATGTGAACATTAAAGGTTTAAAGAAGTTAAAGGTCCAACACTTGGATCTAAAATAGAATTAGTGATTGATGTTTTGCTAAACAGTTTTGTGTATCTATTAGTACGAGAATTAATAGAGGTCCTTAATATCAGTGTGGTTCCAAACACACGGTATAACGCCAATAAAAGAATGAAAATGAATACTTTGTAATTGCAAGAATTTAAATATATGTTTTGAAGTTGAATTGCGCAGAGTAAGTTTATAAAGATAATATAACTTTATAGTTATGGGCCATAAGCTCATATTTAAAAGAAAACAAGGTTACAAGAACCTAAATAAAGAAAAGTAACATTTATGTATTTCTCTGGTTTGGTTCTAACAAAGTGTGAAAATGGAGAAAGTGGATTCAAAACAACCACTGTTTGGATTCACAGGAATGTTTAAACAAGATAACATTCTATGCAAGTCAATGTAACAGGGGCTTCACAGCACCCTCCTTTTGCTCCCAAGAGCGAGAAATGTTTTGTTTTGGGTTTTTTTTGTTTTTTTTAGCTCCACAGACATTGTGGGAGCCTTTACATTAAACAAACTTTTAATGTTGAGAAGAATACTGAGTTAGAAATGTCAGTGACAGAAACAGATTGCACTGAACTAATGTGTTAAATAAAGTTTATGATACTTAATTATGAAAACTGTTTGACCTTCTGACAGGTCTGTTGATATGAATAAAGTCCACATTTGAGTTTTATTGAATCTATGAAACATGATTTGGTAAACTAAACGATTGAATTAATGAGATTGAATATGGTTTTGAGAAAAACTTAAAGTTTAAGTAATTGGAAAATTGAAATGAAGATAGTTCAAAATAAATAATAATCATTATTTATTTTGGTACTTTATAATTAAGGTATAGTGTCATCTATGCAATAAAGATTTAAACTGTAATGTAAATTGGTAATCTGGGTTTGATGATTAAAAACATATCTATGTTAAAACAGTTCAACCTGTTAAACTGATCTTAAATGATTTTAGTTTGAAAAATTAAAGTTAATGAAAAATAAGTGAATAAAAGATAATTGTTAAACTAACAAGGTGAATTGTTAAAGTTTAAGAGCATATGCCAATGGCTCGCTGGGTTTTAATCACTGTTCGAAGTGATTTAAGAATTTTTTTTTTGGAAGTACAGGGACTAACACAAGGTCCTTTTGAACAGACGTTAGACGTTGTTTTGGTTTGGGTTTTGACAAACTTTGGGTCGTTGTAACCTAAAGAAAAAGAAAAAAGAGGTTGAGATGATACATTTTTTTAAATGAACAGTAATGATGATTACAATTTTGGTGAATTTGAATAAAGAAAGAGAGACACGTTAATTTTGATTTTACACTTGATGTTTAAAGTTTCTGTTTAATATTGAGTGAGGTGAATTCTTTATGTGGCATCTGAATGCCAAATTAGTGGAAACATAAAAATAGTAATTGATGAAATTGTTTTTATGTTACGTTTAAATTAATATGGGAAAAATACAAAAACAAACTGGTTTATTGTATTGAGCACCTGGTGGTAAATTTGAGTTTTACAGAGACAGTATAGAACAAATCTATACTGAACAAAATCTTGAAGGAATTTTATTAAAAATAAAGCAGAATTTGAGTTCAGAATTTGAGAGGAAATTTGTTGATTTTATGTTGGGTCTTTCCTTTTAAAAAAACGACAGTCACAAAGATGATGGTGTTTTGGAGGAAAGCAGAGTGAACAGAGCAGAGGCTTTGTGGTGTGTTCAAGACATGCTGTTACTGGTTTAACCCCAGAGAGGGGGGTCTGAACCTAAGGGTGATTAAGAAATTTTGTTTTGAAGTAAGAGAAAAATGTGTTTTCTTTCTAAAGAAAGTAATTTGAGGTAAATTAAACAATATTTTGAGAATATTCTAATTTAAAAGAACGTGAAATAAATTGTGAATTGAAGGTGAATGTTTAAAGGTTTGTGAAAATAGATCATGAGAAACCAGTTCTGATCTATATAAATTATTTATGTTTGCATCAACTGAGTTAAAATTTATCTAATTGTGGATGATACCAATTACAGTTACAGGTACAGACCTACAACTAATGGTAACTAAAAGTAAAACTGAACTAAACAAAGTGAAGTTTTAAATATAACATAAACAAAAGTGATGCTATTTGGGAAAACATAAAGAAGATGAATAATTAGGAATGCTAATTAATGAAATAACAATTTTAAGGTGGTAATTGGAAAAAACAATCTGTTTTGATTTTATTTTTGATTTTTGTTTTATTTTGTTTCATTTTTAGGTATTTTGAGCCATGGTTGTACCACGTCTCAAAAGGGGGAGATGAAGGTTTAAACTAAAACTGTACAAAGCGGTGTTAAAGTGCTGAAGGGATGCTTGGTTAACCTAATGGTTGGCATGAGGCTGAAACAACAGTGTTTAATACAGTTAAAAGTTTAAATCAAATAATGAAATAAAGAAAGTTGACAGGACTTTTCTGGAGAAGCACTGTTTAGTCTGATTAAACCTTTTCAGATTAAAGTAGATTTCCAGCAGACCATATCTGTGGAAACAGGGTTTATCTGCTGTTTCAATTTTATGGTTTGATCATTTTAAGGGCTTTTATGGTTTCGTTTGACGAAAACCTAGGAGGCACTTTCTATGGGTCTATAATGTCAGATAACGTTCTGATTTGTTTGTTTGTTCTTTATTTGGATGGAAGCCAACTACAACAAGTATACCAGTTCAGAAAAGGAGTTTTGAAGATTAATATAGCCACCACCAGTAAGAGCTAATATTAACATAGTTCTTTGAACTTATATCATCTTGGTTTACACCTGTGAAGGGAAGTACACCTGTGAGCAGGGCTAGTGACGGAGTCACATGACTTCCTGTGACATCACTCTGAACTTGACAAACGTAGAGATCAGAGACAGGTGCAGTGCAAAGCAGAAGTCTGGAGGTTTTGTGAAAGTAAGACCATTAGACCAGCATTGCCTGCTGACCGGAAACATGCGTCCTTAAAGGATCCTCGTTTATTTGTGTTCACATACAATGTGACGGAGAACATCGTGAGTGGAAACTCACACTTTAGGAGCCAAACAGCAGCTCCCTCAGGTTCATTTGAGAGCCCCATTTACATCGGCGACAGAGGTGTCCTTCAAGGTGTCCTTAATGAATATAAGGCTAAAATTAAATTAGCATTAGGATTTGAATTTTTACCATTTGGGACAATTTATGAAAATGTGGATTAAATTAAGTATATTTATAAACAACAAAGGTTTATGAATTGTATGAGAGATGCTGTAACTGTTAATTAAAACTGGAAATGAGAGAAAACTGATCCAAGGACTGGACAGAACAAAATAGCACTGAGCATGCTTTTAGCTGAAGAGGGGGGATCTACAAAAGGATTTCCTCCAAAGTAACACAGGACTAGTTACAGCAGAACTAAAGTCTTTAAGAAAGGACTTCAAACTCTAACAGAGGAATTAGAGTATTCTGGAATAGAGAAATTAATTTTGACCTGGTTTTAAAACATATTTGGAAAATTAACTGGGATTTTAGAATCTGTATTGAGATACAGTACATGTACTTGTTGTTGCACTTCCATGTCTGATAACTTTGTTTGTTTGTGTTGCTTTACATGTATCCGGAGCTTGTTGGTGAGATTGATGAATGTGGCCATTGCTGGGTCAACATTCCTGGACATGCACCTGCCAAACGACTAAGGTCAAGGCTTTGACCTCAGATGAACACTTTGATATCTGAGGGACGTTATTGTTTGCATGTACACCAACGGGACAACAGCTCCAGGACGGATCATACTACAGACCTAAGGGCCGTATGGTTCATTGAATTGAATATGCTGAAGAGAATTGATTTTAATCATTATGAATGTGCATATGTCTCACTCCATGTGTTTTTCTTTTCGTTACAGGGACAGAAATGGACAGGCAGGGACAGGCCAGAGATCTTGAGTCCAATGGGTTGACCAGCTCAACCTCTGGCATATTTTTCTACTTTATTTTGGAGTGACAAATGTTATAAGAATTCTATATGTCCAAAAGAATTCTATATCCTTATATTACCCAGAGAGACACGGAGACAGATTATATTATAAAAGCGAAAGGCCAGGTTTTATTCCTTGCAAGGGAAGCAAATTACACAGATACAACAAAGGTACATAGTGCGTTTTGCTTACAGAGGTAAGCAAAACATTCCATTTTATATCACTGAGTGGGGCTGTCAGTGGGAGGTGTATCTTGCATACACCCTCCCCTCAAGGCCCCCAGCTCCAGGCTCCAGGTGCAGAAGTCCTTCGGCAAGCCATGTCTTTAGTTACGTCTACACCATGCTTGGAATAACATGGAGGACATAACATGATTTGACATGACCTGTAGAGAACTATGAGCACCAACTAACTATAAACAATATACACAATTATAAGAATAAAATTCTTATAACAGTTTTAATCTAAATGGCCCAAAATTTGGTGAGTATCATCTAGACACGTGTGCCAACCAAAGTTGTGACTTTGTTGTTGATATCTTATCGGGTATGGGTGTGGCAAGGCTGTAACGAGGTGGCCATTTTTGTGAAAATAAAACGTCTCTTAACTCTCAAACGCCTTCTCGGATCGAGTTGGACCCAAAAAGGCGTTTGTGCACATTCATGACCTGAACACAAAATATGTAAATAAAGGGTTATCTTTAGAAATGGCTCTCCAGCGCCCCTACAAACTTATAATGGGACCCAGAATTTAGTTTGTCATAGAGACATAAAATTTGGTACACACATCTCTTATGTCATGTGAGCATAAAGCCAATGACAACCACCCCTATCTATAAATGTGTTGCCATAGCAACGTCCCAAATATGTGGAAAAAGTCAATGGGAAGTGAAATTTTTAGTTTGTTGTAGGCAAATGAAACTTGGTACACACATCCAGCATGGGCTTATGAACAAAAAAGCCAATGGGGACCACACCCTATCACACACGGGAAGGCGGCCATTTTGAATTGAAAATGTGAACCGACTTAAAATACACCTCTTTTTAAAGAACTCAGAAAATAGCTGCTTCATTCCACAGACACCAAACTTGGGCAAAATGAGCTAAACACATGTATGTAAAATAGACAAGCGTTTTCTAGACTTTTGCTCGAGTTATATTTTATTTTATTATAATTTGGTATATTTTTTTATTATAATTTTTCTGCAAAATGATCCTCAATTTGACCCAGTAAGCGTGCAACTAAAAGTCATTTTATTGGTCCCAGACTTCAAGCTGTGAAAAATTTATGTATTTGAAATTATGAAAAAAATATGAAAAATGACTCAGTGCGACCTAGAAGAATCAAAATACAACTTGGTACATCCATAGGACACCTCAGGGCAAACAGAAAAATGTATTACAGCCATATCGTAAACTCAACAGGAAATCTACTATGTTGGGTGTATGCGTGACCACCTAAATTGCACCCCTTGTGTCTAAAGGCTTTTCATCTAAACACCTCCAAATTTGGTGAGTATCATCTAGACACGTGTGCCAAAAAAAATTATCAATTTGTTTTTTGATAGATTTGTGGCTGTGGTCGTAATGAGTCTGTGAAGAGGCAGCCATTTCTTTGGGAAATAAATGCCATTTCCCAATTGCCAGGATCCTTCCTTTAGAGGAGGCCCTCCAGAGCCAAGGCTAGAGTCTTAGAAAACTCCTCAGAATCATTTGGAACTTGTAACCTTGTACTTTTAGACAAGTTATATTTACATTTTGTCTTTTTAAACAGGGGGGTGCAGCGATTCCTGAGTCATCTCAAATCTCCAGCCAGTACTTTGTTTTTCTCGCCTTAGCCCAAGCATAATCTATTATTTCCAAAGGTTCAGACAGCTCCCAGGAAAACCAGAGATTGTGGAGACCTTTAACTCTAAAGTTAGGTTACAAGGTGGTGTAACAGGCCCAAGCAGTAGCACAGGCCCGGTTATTTGACATTACCGTGAAGTTTACGCTTTAAAGCACGAAATGAAATCCTCCGAGTGCATGTGTCCCCGCGGTCTCAAGGGAGGCGAGGGCCTTTATCGCCGCTTGCGGCTTTAATTTTTATTTATTATTACTTTTGTCAGAATAAAGTTTTTTCTGTGACCATTCTGAGTTTTTTTTTCATTGACCGAAGGGTACCAACAATTTTGTCCACGTGTGTAGTTATTTGTAATTAGACCAGTGTTGTGGTATAGTGTAATGAGAATGCAGCAACGAGACAAGGATTCATTTTGGAGGCTGGCTCCATCTATCATTTGAAAACAAGAAATAAACACACATGAACTATAAAACTAAAACAATCTAAATTTGAAAAAAATAAAAAATAAAAAAAAACTATGACTATTTACAAGAAGATATAATACAAAAACTACACAGTGGGTTGCCATGGTACTGCTCCCTCTCCTGAGAAGTGGGCCATGAAGGTTTCTCTGACCCGGATGGCCTCTCTGGCAGAGTTGTTAGTTGCAACCTGACCCAAGCTTAGGAGCGAGTCCTCTGCACGTTGCACCATCCCCCTCGCAGCAGGTGCTTCTGCAGATCTCCTCGTGAAGTTGTGGAGGATGCCTGTTGCCTTCACACATCTCTCCGCAACATCAGGGCGGACTTCTAGATGGCGATAAATCCTCCACTGTGAGGGCTCCACCACCAGCCTGGCTCTGGAGAGACGGTAATTAAAGACCCGTCTCTCATGGGGAAGAGTGCGCCCGGGAAATGGCCTCATGAGGTTTTTCCTGAGGGGAAAGGCCTCATCTGCCACAAAGACATGGGGCTGGGGTCCTCTGTGGTCAGCTCCGGGAAGAGGACGGTCCGGTGGCAGATCGAGGGTGCCACCTCTGAGTGCCTGACCAAAGGCTGAGTTGGCCAGAGTCCCACCATCACTCGTCCTCCCATATCCCCCAACATCAATCACCCTGAAGTAGTACCTTGCATCCACAACAGCAAGGAGAACCAATGAAAAAGTTCCCTTGTAACTGTGGAACAGGGATCCGGTGTTGGGGGGTGTCTTTATCAGGACGTGCTTTCCGTCCAGTGCTCCACAGCAGAGCGGGAAATTCCACCTCTCCTCAAAACCTTCTGCAATGGACCTCCATTCATCTGTGGAGGGCACAGCCATGAACTCCTTCACTAAGCAGTCCCAGATTGCAGTCACCACATCTGGGACAATCCTGCAGACCGTGGCGACACCAACACGAAAGCTGCTGGCGATGGTTTGGTAAGAATCTCCAGTGGCAAGATATCTGTAAAAGAGAAAATAAAAAAAATTAAAATCATTATTATAAATGCAGATTGCAATTCTATATTTGCACATTATTATACTGGTGTTTGTTCATTCTCTATCAAGTGATTGATTGGTGTGTGACCTTTATTATTAATTTGAATTATTCAATATCATAATATAATTATTACCTGCACAATTCCAGCCCCATTTTGACTGTTGTAGACTAAAGTTAATTGACATTTTATTGAAGTTGATAACTGTGTTCAGAAGAGAGTGTCTGTGGAGGTTCTCAATCATAAATTATTTATAGACTAATCACATTGAATATTTAATGATTTACTGACCGGAGACAGATGGACAGGCGCTCTGCAGGGGGAATAGAGCGCCTGTAGTTGGTGTCCTGGAAGGAAATCCGTGCCCCGACACGGGACAACAGGTCATCAAACTGGGACCGGCTCAGTCGGAAGTACTGCTGAAAGTGGCCGTCATCCAGGCGCAGCTCCTGGAGGAGTTGGTGAAACTCACCGAGCTCGCTTCGCCTCCGAAGGATCTGATGTCTACGACGGGTCTACGCCGTTTTTAAGCCTTCCACAGCAGATATAGCGCTGCTATTCTTTCAACAAAATCCATGTCAGCCATGTTGCAATGAGACAACCCACCTGGCAAAAGCCCCTCCCATGACGCGCAGTTGTTGAGTGAATTTCAACCGCTAATGAAGCGAAATGTTCAAGCGTCCAACTACACTACACGCGTTTGGTGTAAACGCCCCTTTATGATTACTGCTTGAAGATGAATAGTTTTAATAGTACAGTGTTTGTTATATTCTGTAACTACTTCACAGTAGTAGGCTTTTTTATTTAATGTTTGTACATGAAAGCACTGTTGAGTCTATTAAAAAGGCTGAAGTTACTGAAGTGTTATGTTGTAACAGCCTCGTGGTCAATGTCTTATTAAATACTACTACTACATTAAAAAAAAAAACTTGGGCAAGTGCAGGATTTGTATACGTTAAAAAAGCTTATCTGACATAATTAAATCTAATTAACACTTGTTAAATGAAATCAACCAAATTCAGATGAACATGATTTCTTCACTTTACTTCAACATAAATGACACTTGTCAAACCAATGCCCTGTTGAACAATCACAACTGAGCATGCTCCAACACAAGAAACAGGAAGCAGAATTCAGGCAGGAACTATGCATCACATGGTAGACAGGACACAATGACTGTAGAAAATATGGACGTCTTCCATATTTTCCAATATTATCATTACCACAGGGCAATAAGATGGCAGTTACATCCGGGCTTTTCAGCTTTTACTGCTCAGTAAAACAATAGTTTACAGATAGCATAAATGGTTGCCCCCCAAAAGCTTTCACGTAGTAAAAACCTAGCTCTAGAGACCGGAGCCATCTTTTGTACCAGGCTGTAAACATGAGTTTTTAAAGTTGCCTTTGGGTTCCGCTTTTGGAGCCTGCCCCCTGTTGGACGGTGGTATATTGCTGTATATCGCTGTATGGTGGCGCTCTTACTCGAGGACCTTTTATGTCAATAAACAAGGTAAGAAACCACAACGTTGCATTTTGTTGAATTCCCTAACTAATAAAATAACTATTTTTGGTGACATGTAATAATTTTAAATTAAGATTTAAGATTCTTTTATAGTGTTTGACATTACTTTTTAAAAACATTTTGTGGGATGTTTTATTCACCATCATTTAATGTATAATTATAAATAGTGATGAGTGGAGTAGCTGTTTATTAGCTAGCACTGTTTTTCTAATATGGGTGCACGTGGCAGAGTGGTTAGCACTCCTGCCTCACAGCAAGAAGGTTGTGAGTTCTTAATAAAACAATTATTCCTCAATCTTCAGCAAATCCATTCAAATACAATTTCTATTTAATGGAAACCTCTGAAATAAAATTGTGGTCACAGCCCTGCGACTAAGTGGCCACTGTCCAGGGTGTACCCCGCCTCAGGCCCAAAGCTGCTGGGATAGGCTCCAGTCACCCGCGACCTCTAACGGGACTAAGCGGTAGAAAATGAACAAATGAATGTTTCTCTCATGTGCTAGCAGTTGGTTTGATGTTTACACCTATAAAGTCTGTCTGATAATGATATAGACTAGAATATCTGTCACAATTCTGTTAAAGTAGCTAAATTGGAAGCTAAGTTAGCCAGCCTGTGGCAAATTCTAAAGAGGATGTCCAGAAAGTGACAGTCTGTATCACATTCATTTATAACGTGTATCAAAAGAAAGACAAGCTTCTGCAGCTCAAGACCAGTCATGGTCAGGATGAAGAAATGTGGAGCAAATGTGAATCTTATTGTTGTCAGGCACATGTAGTTATTGATTGATTGTATTAACTAATACATACTATTATATAGAAATCTAAAATCTTCCACTGTAAAGTATAATCTTAACCAGAATGTGTTAATTTTATTTTATTGTTTACATACAATGTGTATTGTTCCACTGAACAAGGCACCCTTCTTCTCTGCATTCTGCGCGGCGTTTCAAACACCAATGAAATTTACCTATTCAGGTGGAGGCCTCTGTCTACTACACACTAACATCCTGGAGAAATGAATGTAAGTGCTTCTCTTAAACAAAAGAGGGAATGTGCAGCATCCGTTTTATTCTCGTTCTCATAGTTCCCCGTGTCGAAGGCAGTCAAGTTCTCATTTGTTTTGCGAATCATTGGAAAGATGAGGGCGTGTCCCAAAAAAAAGTGACGTCTGTGCATTTTCTCTATACATGTTATTCTTATATAGATGTATAGAGAATAGGGTTGTGCCGATGGCCGATGTCATCGTCCATCGTGATGGCTGACCAACATCACGATGGAGAAACACCATCGTGATGCCCGCCCCTGCCCCGCTGTGAGTCTTGCGAGTCGAGTATGTGAGCGGAGTGGAGTAGGGATGTAACGATATCAAAATCTCACGGTACGATACAATTTCGATATTGATCTCACGGTACGATATTTAGTGCGATATTGTGGAAAAGCTCACGGTATTGTTAAATAGCTCACGATAGTGTTTGTGATGATAATTGTGAAAAAATACTGACATTTATTCTGCTTTTGCCAGTTAACAGGCAATTTATTGTTGTATTCATGGATCCATGACAACATAAAACGCTGATCGCATAGTGCTTTTAAAGTGCAAGTTGTATTCAGGAACATCATTATTATGTAAAGTAATATTTGGTTGCATAACTGTTTCTTCTGTGCAATGTTCAACTTAAGAAGCAACTAGAACAATTGTAAACAATAGGAAATTCCCTTTAAGTGCAAACAAAGATTAAGTTAATTTAGGTTTAAATGTGCAAGGCAAATAAAAGCAGCCTTTTTAAAACTAGTATTTAGGAACATAACTTAAATAAAATAGTCTGTCAAAAAGCCTTCTGAAAAACACTGAACTATCCTTTAGCTAATGTTCAAGTTTTTCTTTAGAAAGATCAAAAGATCTACATTGCAAGGGAGAAGAAGAGACCTCTGGGCATTTACAATATCCCCTGCTGTTGAAAATACCCTTTCACTGGGCACCGAGGTAGCGGGTATACACAGGTAGGTCTTTGCTAATAAAGACAGAATAGGATACCGCCCTGCATTCTCTCTCCACCACTTAAGAGGGCAAGCAGACAGAGAAACTAATGCTTCTTTGCAGTAAGAGTCAATTTCTGCCTGAATTTACATTTACATTTTACATTTATTCATTTAGCAGACGCTTTTATCCAAAGCGACTTACATTACATTACATTACCAGTGTTACAGTCACTGGAGGCAAGGTGGGTTAAGTGTCTTGCCCAAGGACACAACGACAGTATGAACTGTGGGGCGAGCGGGAATCGATCCTACTACCTTCCGGTTGGAGGACGGCCGCTCTACCACTGAGCTACTACTGAATTCCACCTGTGACTTGATTACTGCTAAAAGAAGAGCCAAGGAGGTCCTCAAGGGCATGCTTCTTAAGAGGAGGCACAAAGCTCGCGCTGCTGTCGTCCAGATCTAATGGATGTGTGCTCCTGGGCAGCACATCTGGGTCCTGGTTCATAAAAAATAAAAAGACATTATATCAGCATTTTGTTACATTTTATTGTATTTCTCTCAATTTTCTCTATGGCACAGCGTTAACATTTTTTACCTGTTGTTGCATCTGTGATGCGCCAGCACCACCCGATCCTGTAGATTCATCCTCTACAACATTAGAAAAATTAGACCTTTCCTATCAGAGCACTCCACGCAAATTCTAGTCCAGGCTCTTGTCTTGTCCAAACTGGATTATTGCAATGCTCTACTGGCTGGACTCCCTGCTGCACAACCAAACCTCTGCAGCTGATCCAGAATGCAGCGGCAAGAGTGGTCTTTAATGAACCAAAGAGAGCGCACGTATCTCCTCTATTCATTAGGTTACACTGGCTCCCGGTTGACGCCCGCATCAAGTTCAAAGCTACCTCTGGTTCTGCACCCCCATATCTCCACTCACTAATACAGACCTACGTTCCTACCAGATCCCTGCGCTCTGCAAATGAACAACGTCTGGTGGTACCGTCCCAAAAAGGTACAAAATCACTCTCACGTACCTTCTCTGGCTCTGTTCCACATTGGTGGAATGATCTACTGCTGCTACAAGATCAGCAGATTCTGTAGCCATCTTTAAAAAACGCCTGAAAACACATCTCTTCCGTCAACACCTGACTGACAAACACTGAGTTCTACTTCCTTTCTATCGATTCCTTTCTATAAAAAAAAAAAAAAAAAAAAATCTCTTATCCTTAGCTTTGTATACTGCGCTGGGTTTAAACTGACTAGTTTTTTGTGCACTTATGCTTTTTGTACCTTGTGTTGTTAAAATTGCTTCCATTGTTATCCTCACTTGTAAGTCGCTTTGGATAAAAGCGTCTGCTAAATGACTAAATGTGATGCTTTGAACTTTATTCTTTCAAAGACATCCTCTCTCTCTCCACTGCCTAGATGTTGCAAGGTCCGAAAGCGTGGATCTAAAGCACTGCTCTCCTGCATGAACTTTTCATCCTCTCCTTGGTATCTGTCAGTAAGATCCTTCAGAATGGCTACCTTCATCAGAGCAATGGCATTCAAGTCCTGATTATCTGTGGCCATGCTGTCTTGAATCATTTGTTTTAGTGGTGAAATGAGAGATATTGTTGGTTGACTCTCATCACAGAGAACAGTTGTGGCCTTTTTTATTGGTAAAAGAATCTTCACAAGATCCTCTGCATTTGCAATGTCAGATGTGTCCAAAGTGTCAATTTCACGTGACTTGTGTCTCAGTTCATCACTCAAGAGGGCTGCAGCAACAGCTTGTTGCTGTTCAAGGTAGCGCTCCACCATGTCCAGAGAGCTATTCCATCTTGTCACTACATCAATAATGAGTTTATGTACAGGGAGATTGAGTAGTTTTGTTTGGTGGTCAGCACGGCTGTGGCTGTAGAACTGCGGTGAAAAAAACTTGCTACACGTCTGACTCTACCGAGGAGGCGGCTCACTGCGTTGACCTTTAAACCTGCTTGGGAGGCCAGGTTTAGTGTGTGCACAAAGCACCGTATGTGAGGGGACAGTTCGGCTTCCTTTACTGCTACTCGCATGTTGCTTGCGTTGTCAGTAACAACAGCGATCTTTGTTCCAATCTTGTCCAGCCCCCACTCTTTGACTGCAGATTTAAGGACTTCGGCTATGTTTACGCCAGTGTGTGATTCGCTAAGCTGTCTAGTTTGTAAAACGTAACTCTGCATTTGCCATTCACTCGTCAAAACATGTGCCGTAATAGTTATGTAACTGTGAGTCGCTCTGGAAGTCCACCCATCGGTGGTAATAGCATTGCACTCAGACTGTTTAAGGTTCAACATGACACGTTCTTTTGTCTCACGGTAAAGAGCAGGGAACACAGTTTGACTAAAATGAGCCCGCGACGGCATTTGATACTTTGGCTCAAGCTTGGCCACTAACCTTTTAAATCCTTTGCCATCTACTGCAGAAAAAGGATGTAAATCACACGCTATGTATTCCGCAATGTACCTCGTAATTTCTTGAGCCCTTGCGCTGTTGTGTGGCATAGCTGTTGAAAATTCCTCCTTCAGGGTTTTTTGACCGGACAGGACGTTCTTTGTGAGAGAATCTGCAAACTTTTCTGGATGCTTGGTCGTCAGATGACTTCGCATGTTGCTTGTGTTTCCTGAATTGTATCGCAGTTTACTGTGGCAGTGCTTGCACATAGTCCATTGTCTGTCCACCACCTTCTCTCCTTTTGCGTTTTTTGAGACGGGGAAACTAAAATGTTTCCAGACATCTGATTTAAAAGCTGCAGGGGCCGGCACAATCTCAACTTCGGGTTTGTTGTTTTCAGCCATGCTGGCTTGCTGTGAGCTTGTGTAGACAGCGTGCAGCCTGCAATCCTATTGGCTTAACAACGGTTGTTGTGACGACGTAGCGCAAAGGATCATGGTCTATGTAGTTAACAATGATTTGTTCCGTGGGACTGTGTTTATTCCTCTTGCTTTTTGACGGACACCTGTCCTTTTAATATTGTAACCCAACCACGACGATATTGAGACATGTTTACCACCGCGATAGCGCGATATCGTCAATATCGTTACATTCCTAGAGTGGAGCGGCGGCAATTTCCCCTCCGCTCTATGCATTCAAGAATCACTCCGCTCCAGCTCCAGCTCCGGATTTACCATCTCCGCTCCCGCTCCACTCGCTCACTGATATCAGAAACACCGCTCCATCTTCGCTCTGAGGAAATTTGCGGCTAACTGCTAAAGTAGTGATCCATCTGTATCAAGCTGGTTGTTTACCGTGTGAGTTCTGAACACTGCACTATGCTTATTTAAATCTTTTCGTCTCTACACATATTAGGCTACATATTTCTCATGTCTGTAAGGCAAACCTGCTGAGTTTCAGTTTATTTGAGACGTGCTCCAGTTCATGAGCAATGAAAGCAATCGCTTCCACGACCTCATAGTCTACTTATTTGCTTCTTATTTATTAAATACATGCAATTGGCCGAAGAAACCTTTATTAAAATTAAGAGACAATTTGTACAAAACGAAAGAAAGGCTTTTTACAAAACAAAACTTAATATTAAACTAAGTATAACCACCAAAATCATTTCTGACCCACTCGCATCTTTGCACTTATAGTCTATCATAATCAGATGAAATTTAAAAATAATAATATAATATTTAAACATAATTATGAAAAAAAAAAGAAAAAAAACATTGTTTAATGGCTACAACAAGTATAGTAAGCTAGAGATTTATGTCATGTCTGAGCTGGATTTGAACGAACATCATTTTACAGGTGGGTTCATGAGCTCGCGCCTGCGGATTATTGAGCTGAGTCACACCGGCTTCGCTCATTAGTCATTACAGGCTCGTTCTCCTCAGAACGCCCACGTATTAAAAAATGGTCGGGTTTAAATAGGACTCGGGCTCATAATTAAAGTTTATGTGTTGGGCAGAGCCGGTCTCTCGGGTGCACGGGCTCGGGTAGGGTAGGGCTTGATTTTTTTTTGAGCCGATCTAAGCTCTAGTTCTGGCTAAAATGGAGTTATTATGTGCCGCCCGTTGGCATGAATTGTACTCGTGATGGAGCGGCAGTGGAGCGCTCTCAGAGTGAGTGAAAACCACAACGCCCCGACTTTTAAAAAATCTGCTCCTCACTCCATTCATAATCTCGCCGCTCCCACTCCGCTCACATACTCTCTTCTATAGACTACAGTTAACCTAAAATATTTGCAGGGATTGCTCTGTACATTAAATTGAGAATATAACTAATGCATATGCTATTTTAAATACTGTGAAAATAGCCTACCGTGTCAGGCATTTGATCTTGACATTGTTAGAATCTTGTCTTTTTACTAATAACAAAAATTTTATTATTGACCCCCCATCCCCCCCCCCCCCACCCCGATGATATCATCGTCCATCGCGATGTTTTACTGTACACATCGTCAGCTGCCGATTTAGATGACATCGCCCAACCCTAATAGAGGAAATGCATAGACGTCACTTTTGCAAAGAATAACAATTTTAATACATCCAATTTGATAGTTTTCACTAAATTTCATATCCAAGTAACAAAAATATTGTGATTTTTTTTACCTACATACAGCACATTTTCTGAATGATATCTTTAAATGAAATGAGTTTTTACTTGTCAGGATTTGAAATCAAGTTCGGCTAGAACCATACGTTTCATCTCATCACTGGACAACAAGAAGAGGTCCTGAGACTGGTTTGGTTCCTAAGCATCTCAAACATGGATTTAAAGAAGAATGTACCATGGTTTGAATACGTAAACCGGTGTCCCCATTACCATTCAAATGAATTCTAGGTTTACAGTGCTTTCTTATTTTTAAGGTGGCAAAAGATGGGCTCAATCAAGTCTTCAGCTGCTTGAATAGAGAACATAGACACCAAGTTGTCAAGGGATACATGCTAAGGTAAAATATACTACTTTGAGGCTTAACAAGGGATACATATGCTCTTGCTTATCTCCTGTTACTTTTGCTCATTTCTCTCTTGTTGCATTGCGTCCCTCAGAACTCCAGTGCGGAGGCCTAAACACAGGGAAGTGGTGCCGGGTAGGCCTGGGCGAAAAATCGATTAAATGAATTAATTCGATTTTTTTGTGGCGGGCAATTTAAAAATAAGTAAATCGAGTTTTTGTGTAACGGCACATTTTTGGTTCCCCGGAGCTTCCGTAGCGTTTGTTTCACAGCAGAGCAGTACGGCACGCGACAACAACAACATCATAGCACACACAAAACAGCAACAGAAAGCGACAACATGGCTAACGGTGAAAGTGAGAAGTTTGTTCCCAAGAAAGGAATAAAATCATCTGTTGTTTGGAACTGGTTTGGGTTTGCTGCGACAGACGTGGATCAAGAGACCTCACGCTGCAACATTTGCCTAAAGCCCATTGCAGTCAAACCCGCAGTGACCAACAAACCTTAGCTAAAAAACAGCTAACTGTAGCCGAATCCTTTTCACACGGCACTGCATATGACAGGAAAGGAGCACGGTGGAGAACAATCACTAAAGCGGTCACTTTGCACAGAGCCAAAGACATGGTACCCATATATACAGTGGAGAAGACTGGGTTTATTAATTTGATTAAAACCTTAGACCCCAGATATGAGCTACCCAGCCGCAAGTACCAAGAGGGTGTTCATTTATTTATTATTCATCCCAGAAATGGGGGTTACATTTGTCTTGCTTTAAAATAAAAGCAAAATTTGCTTTAAGTTGTCTGCCGTTTGTACTTATTGCTTTTCTTAATAAGTGTGTGTGGGGATCGGAAAAGAAATCGTAAATCGAATAAAAAAAAATAAAATCGGAGATCGGAGATTTTATTTTTAGGTCATATCGCCCAGCCCTAATGCTGGGCACAACCTGACGAGGACCCACACAACATTGGTAATGGTTAATGCGTGGAGGATGTGTTGAGCTCTATTGTTGGGACTATACTTTACTACTTAAATATTCACCACCAAAAACCTTTCCAAAGTCATCCAGAAGAGTTTCAACCTCACAACAACTGGATGAGACTGCTGCCAATAACTCTGTCCTTTTATGAGCTCAGGTGAGGTGTGGGCTTGTTACAGTGTATGTTTATGAAGAATGTTGTTTACAAATGCATATGTTTGTTATTTGGTTTATAAATAAGGGCTGCATAATATATAAAAAGGAAATATTTCTGAGTTGTGTAATATTTATGTTCTATTGGTTTTTCTGGTGCAACTAACATTTTCATTCAGTTGCACCACAATTTAATTAAAATATTTATTTGAAAATGCAAGTTTGAATGTGTGGGTCACGGCTCATCATTAAGGTGTGAAAAAAATTATAAGTATCCACAATGGGCCATAGACAAGGGCAGAAAACAGGTAAAGAACATGGAGCAGGCAAAAGGAGGAAGAAGACACCAAACACTAACACATCTGCCACAGTTACAGTTACTATCATACAAGAGTCACGGAACAGCAGGAAATAAGAAAAAAACACACCAATAAAACCATATACAAAACTCAGACAATTGCTAGTATGACTTATGGACAGAATAAGACAAGAGAATAAAACGTGCAATAAAACGTAGGTGGGGGAGACAGGCAGAACATTTCATACACCAAAAAAAAAGAACATAAAAAGTAATGTGGAGAGAAACAAACAGCTATCAGACAAACAAGGTTGTAGTTTTTCAGTGAAGCTTGATCGAATAAAAGCTTGACTTTAATGTTCTGCCGACACACGGCGTAATCGTGTGAGACTGGAGAGAGACCCAGAGGGGTCTTTATGGAACAGGCTAAGCTTCGACTAACATGTTTCTACTAATGCAGCTAAAATTCAGGCTGAAGCCATGCTTTTCTGAGAGAGTTTTATGGAACACCTCTCAGGACTAAAGCAAAGCCTAAACAATAACTGAAGTCAAGAGTAAATTCTGGAGTAAACCAGGACTCAATCCTGGACCAAACCAGGACAAAACTCAGAACTAAAGCTCTATAAAACCAGGACTTACATGTTTATCCATTATCCATAAATCATCCAAGTCATAATGCAAACAGTCTTCAACCTGCAGAACTTTGTCCAAGTGCTTTCTTCTTCATCATGTGTCAATCCTAAAGCTGCCTTCTCTTAATCTTTTGCTGCATCATTACCTGAATAACAAACTCTCCACAGATACGTAATCACCATCAACACCATTATTTCTGTTGTATTTCTGTGTGTGCTGTAGCCTATATTTATGTCTGCGTCATACGCACGCGGCTTGAGGCCTACAGTGATGAAATAAAGTGTAACCATATTTTTAGGTTATTATGCAGTATCTCCTCGCTATTCTTTCTCCAAACCAATTTGGTATGCTTTGATTTAACGCCTCACAGAAACAGAGACGTCGCCCTTTTGTCTAAGCACCGCTCTTCTGAAACCCACCGGGCCGCGCACAAACAAACGAACCTCTGCGTTAAAACAACCACACTGGACCAAAAACACAATTTGTTTGACGCTGAAATGGATTTATGTGTGGATTTTGCGGGTCTTACCAAACATGTGGATGTGGCCTTTGGTGATGGGGTTGAAGCTGCCGCACGAGAGCAGGATCACGTGGGTTTTTGCGCTTTCCGTCATGTTTTTAGTGGTGGTTTAAGGCTCAGCTCAAACGGGATTTCGGTCCTAGTCCTGGCTCTGTTCTTGGTGCTGAGTGAGCCCCACAGATGAAGATGAGACTGAGGCTGCGGCAGGACTCTGAGGGCTGAGCCAACCGCGTCACGGCCTTAAAGACACAGCGCACGGTTTGCGGAGACTGGACATGCGTTAAAGCAAGAACAAAACAAAACAGAACAAACAATAAACCACAATTTTATTACAGAGGTTTTCATTAAATAGAAATTGTATTTTAATGGATTTGCTGAAGATTGAGGAATAATTGTTTTATTAAGAATATTTTTTGTGTGTGTGGGGAACTGTTTTTGTCTTCCTCAGTTAAGACCAGACCTCCTTTATGTAACTGTAAACTATCAATTTGATTTATTGAATTAAATGATTTATTTGAACATAAAAATGGTATATAGATACACACATGGATGGCTGTTTCCATTAATTTAGAAACAGCTGGTCCAAAGGGTAGCTCTTAAAAGTATTGAAAATGTATGAATATTTATGGCAGGCCTATTCAATTACAAATTCAATTGGGCCATGGGACATATTAGGGCCAACCAATTTCAGAGAGAAAGAAAGAGAGAACAAACAACATAAATCAATAGAATTGAGTGTAAGCAAGAAACAAGCAATGCTTATTTATTTTCAATCTCAGTTCATAAACGTACAAAAAACGTGTATTTACGCTCGATTTTAAATTTGGTTCACCTCTTGGTCATATATCCAGGTTCGTAATTAAAATAAACAAAAAAAATACTATTGCACAAGAACCATTAATAATAATCTAACTTTCAATCAAGAACAAAACCTTTTGGCCTTTGACACATAAACAAAAGTTCTTCTTAGGAACTAGAAATGTTAGCAAAGGCAGTGCAAGAACATAACTATTTGTGTGATTAATTGCACAATGTTCTGTGATTAATCGCACAATGTTCTGTGATTAATCGCACAATGTTCTGTGATTAATCGCGATTAATCGCATCATACACAAAATTTAATAATGAATTAGTGTACTGCATACTTTTATTTTGAAAGAACAAAAGTGCAATAACATTTGGTTTGCACTTTAAACAACACTTTAAACAAATAAGGTGCTTTTTTACAGCAGTTAAAGGTTAGTCGCAGTTAAAATATTTCTTGTAAATCTCAACTTAAACATTAATGTAATCAAATTAAATATTAAACCAAAAATATTTGCCACTGACAGGGCATTAATATTTTGTTTAGTTTGTTATAGAAAAACAAGTTATTAACATTATAACAATATAAACAATATAAATGTCTCTCTTGTGTTTTCATTACAGTCAGAGCATGTGAATGCAGTTCCCGAGCGTTTCACACACTCTCTCCGGCCACGTTGAGTTGAGTTGAGTTGAGCGCTTTCACTTGTAACACTCAAGGGTGTATGGGTAATGTAGTCTCTGCTCTCGGTGGGACGAATTAGGAAACATGCATTGTGAAGGGCGCTCTGGAAAGGCAAAGGATTAAAACCTCTATTAAAACAGATGTCCAAATGAGCGTACCGTAGAACTGTAGTTACAGGTATCAGGTACGCATAATTTCTACGGGCTTCGTTAGTGGTTACCTACCGAGGCGAAGGCCGTAGGAGATCAATGTACTCCCAGCTGGACAGGTTCACAACAGTTGGCGCGGGAACAAACAACCTCCCAAGAGCAGTCGAGCACACTCAACCCCAGGCAACAACGTCCAGACCGCCTCTCCTAAGAGCATCTGACGCCGTCACCAGTGAGCCTAATCAAGCCGTGCCCAGGACCGCCTCTCCCAAGAGCATCCTGGCACCCTGTCCAAACTCCAAAACCTAAGTGTCTATGGTCGGGTGACGGACCGCCTCTCCCAAGAGCATCCATCCTGCCTGCCGAGCCCGTGACCACCTCTCCCAAGAGCACACGGGCCCCCACACGGCTGCACAGACAAACACACCCAAAACAAGAACCGCCACCCGCTGCGGTACAAGTGTCCCCAGCCACTATAACAACAATAACATCTGCAGTGTGCGCCGGCCTAGGTGACGAGGTTCTGGCCTCTATTCAACACTGAATGAGTGACAGAGCTCGCAGACATCCATGAGAAATGGACCGCACAAACGTGGTCACCGACGTGGCAACCCCTCGTGTAGAGTGTGCCCTGATCAAGGCTGGGGGAGGTCGGCCTTGAGCCACGTAGGCCGCCCCAATACCCCCACAGATCCAATGTGCCAAGCTTTGGGCTAACAACGGTGTCACAAGTCCCCTGTCCCTGAAGAACACAAATAACTGGTCTGATGCCCGAAAGCCCGCTGTGCGCTCCACATAGCAGCGCAAAGCCCTGACCGGACACAGCATAAGTAACCGCGCATTTGCTGTCGACCCGTCTGAGGTGGGGCAGAGAGCTCTAATCCTGATCACCCTGGACCGGAAGGACGAGATGATAACCTTCGGCTGAAAAGCTGGGTTGGGCCAAAGGTGAACCAGGCTTCCATCTTCACTGAGCAATATGCACGAAAGATGAACCGACAAGGCGCACAGGTCCCCCGCCCTCTTGGCGGAGGATAGTGCCAACAGAAGGGCCGTCTTGAAGGAGTGCAGCCGGACTTCCGCCCATTCCAAGGGCTCAAAAAGAGGTCCAGAAAGACCATCCAAAACCGTCTGAAGGTCCCAGGGGGGCAACACCAGCATAGAGGGGGGCTCTGAGGTGGCAACAGCGAGCTCTTGGTCTGGTTCACCGCAAACCCCAGCCTGAAGATGTGACGCAGTACTCTGTCCGTATGCTCACGGCTTCCTGGCGTGAGGGAGCAAGGATGAGCCAATCGTCTATGTAAGGATCCTGAGACCCTGACGACGGAGCGTCTCCAGTGCTGCCTCCACGCATTTGGAAAAGGCAATTTCCTGTGTCTCAGCAGGATGGAGACATGAAAATAGGCATCCATCAGGTCGATTGAGGTCATCCAATCCCCCGGGCGGACACCCTCCACGAGGTGCCTGATTGTTAACATGCGGAACCTCCTGGTGTTCACATAATACTCGTTCAGGATGCGCAGGTCCAGGATCTGCCTCACTCCCCCGTTTCTCTTTGGGACCAAGAAATAGGGGGATTTAAACCCTATCTCCGTCTCCCCTTGGTCCAGCTCCGAAATTGCACCACAATGTAGGAGTGAAGAGACCTCCTCTTGGAGGGCCATGGCCGCTGCCCAAGTTGTGAGCTGTGTGCGAAGGACACCGCAGAATGGAAGGGGTCGACGGGCAAACTGCAGGGCATAGCCCTTCCTCAATGTCCTGTCCAGCCAGGGTGATAGAGGGCCGAGAAGTCTGCACGACGGCGCCACATGTCGTGCCGCTGGCATCTCGGCTGGAGATGCCGAGCAAGGTGCTGGGACGTATTGGAGGCTGATTCTCGTCGGTCTACAAGAGACTGAATATCAGGACCAAACAGAGATAAGGTGGAGAGCGGCAGACCGAAGATGCATCTCTGTTCCTGTTCCTTCAGGGAAGACGGGCCGAGCCACAGGTGTCTGGCGCTGAGCTGAGCCGCGCTCATGGTGCGGCCCCCATCTACGGCGAATGCTTGGGACATCCTCATGAGAACAGCTGCTGTGGTCTGAACCTTGTCTATTTCTTCGGGCGTGAGGACAGACCGCTCATGCGTGAGCTTGTCCAAGAAGCCCGCCAGGAAAGCCATATTGCCACCTGAGTGGCGTCAGCATAGCAGCGATTCATCAGCGATGCCGTTAACCTGGTAGAGCCGGCTTACCGCTCAGCCAGGGGGTAGATGACGGTAGCAGGCACATCCTCACCCTGTCTTCAACAGGTGGGACGCCGGTGATCTCGTTCCAGCCCTCCATGTTGCAATATCCCAGATAGCCTCGGGCGGGGCCTCTCACCGAGAGCGGGCTCTGCCATTCTCGCTGGGCATAAATGGCGATGGGCGTCATCAGAGAGCAGAGATTCGCCACATGTGGCCGAGAGCGGGTCTGTGATGCTAGCCCCAGTGTGAAGTCTGCCTGAGCCGTGTCAAGCGGCTGGGGCGGGAGCAAAGTCTCCATTCGATCCGCAGCGGAGGCAACCAGCTGCGGCAGGTCATCTAATGGGTATCGATGAGCTGGCTGGAGATCAGGGGCAGAAAATCCAGTACAGGAGGAGCCAGTGTCCTCGCCACGGGTCTCCCCGTCCTCACTACTCGCTGCCCAATCCAACTGAGGTGGGGTAGTGGCTGGGGACACTGCGATGTCTTCCGGTGGCAGGTCGAGTCAAGACGGAGAAACTGGACCCATGAAAGCAGCTCGGCGCTCGGTCTCCTCTCTGGGAAGGCCGAGGCAGGCGGAGCAAGTAGACTGCTCCAGCTGATGACGGCATCCGAGGCAGGTGAAGCAACAGTCGTGGCCGTCCTCGGGCAGCAGCCAGACGCAGCAGGAGCGGCAGGAGCAGGAGCGGCAGGAGCGGCGGTGCCCGACACCGGTAGGTGAAAATCTCGGGCCCAATCCATTCTCTATCTTCGTATAGTCTTCGCTCTTTTAGAGATCTCAGAAGTGCTGAGAGAGAAGAGGAGAGCATTGGGCGAGGGCTTTATATAGCCCCTGAGGCTGTGCCAGTACGTTGGCATGATTGGCGCGGTGAATGCATTGATCTTTCTCAGAACTCTGGCTGGCACCAGAGAGAGGTGACCACTAGTGAAGTCCGTAGGTGGGCGGAGCACACACGAAGTAGAATACATACTGCACTAAGAGTAAACAATTTGTTCATCAACATTAGCAGTGTTGGTCATCTTACTTCAAAAAAGTAATTAGTTACAGTTACAAATTACTTCTCCCAAAAAGTAATTGAGTTAGTAACTCAGTTACCACATTGTAAAAGTAACTCAGTTACTCAGCAAAGTAACTGAAGTTATTTTTTATGTTCTATAAGGGTATTACGTTCTATAACAGCTTCAATTTCAAAGATGTTTAAATTAACTGATTGAAGAATAAAAACATTATATATAGTATTTTAGAACATTTGGTATTTATATGAACTCAATAGATGCAGTCTGCCATATGTTATGCATAGAAATAAAAACATATAAAAAATAAATATTGAAAATAAAATTCAATGGCAGAATTAAGTCACACAAATGTAAACCTGTGTAAAAAGAAACAAAGGGAGACCTGGCCATTAAGTCTGTACCTGTAAATTATTGCACAATAAACAAAACACAATCCAACTCTCTCTGTAGATTAACATGTTCTTCATTCTCAAAGAAAATGAATAATACATTAATCTATTCTAAAATACTCCTATCATCTAACAACTAAACCAGTGGTTGTTGCTGACACATAAAATCGAGCGTTGCTTGTTTTAACAGTGTCTCTGTCTCCTTCACTGGAACTCACGCAGCTGCCTTTGGGGTTAGCAGCAGCAACAAGTGTCGTGTTAGCATGTGTTGATGTGAGGGGCTTCATAAGATTTGAGTTACTTGAGGCAGACGTGGATAAAGTCTTTTTTCCTGGACATAGCATGTTACAGAAACATTCTTGCCTTTAATTTCAACTAACGAGAAGTAGAGCCGGTACTTCCAGAACGCCACCTTAGAATTTCCCCGGCTCCATTGTCGCTGACGCTGTCTTGTGTTTAGTGGAAGTCAGAGCGTGCATTGAGACCGTGAGCAGGGCACCCCGCTCTCTCCAGCAGCAGCTGATGTGTAGCCAAAGCATGACACCTCGCGCTTTATTCAACCAAATGTAGTAACGCAACACTTTACATTCTCAGTAACAATAACGGCGTTGCAACGATGGGAAAAGTAATTAATTAGATTACTCCATTACTGAAAAATTAACGCCGTTAGTAACGCCGTTATTCTCTAACGCCGTTATTCTCTAACGCCGTTATTCTCTAACGCCGTTATTCTCTAATGCCGTTATACTCTAACGCCGTTATACTGTAACGCCGTTATACTGTAACGCCGTTACTTCCAACACTGAACATTAACATATTCATTAATTAGTCAACATTCTGCTGATATCAAGGCTCCTGCTAACATGTCAGCTTTAGTGTGAGAAATTAAATTTTTTTGTTTTGAACAAGAGCAGTGATTTTTGGCTCATAAGAAGTCAATGCAATTCGAAGGCAATGGTGCAGTGAGGTATCAGCCAAGGAACAGCACGTTTCTTTATTGAGTTCATGTGCGAAAAGCTTGACTCACATGTATGTTGATCCAAACATGCTAAGCACAATGACTGCCACTTTCTTAATGTTTGGGAACTGGTGCACATTGACATTACTCCAAAACTTTGCAGGGCTGTTTGTGTCTCTTGTATCATTGTGAGAGAAGACTGCATGTCAACAAGCTCGAGTATGAACTGTCACTCGTCGATAGAAGCGACCACTTCCTTTGCTCAGGTGGACAAAACTCTGTTTTTTTTTTTGCTCGCTGTCCCGAAGGAAGACTTTTATCTCCTATTAGCTCACAGAAACGCTCGAGTGCGTTGCCTTAAGACAGCCATCTAACGTCATTTTGGAGTGGAAGGTTGTGGTGTTCAACAGACATGTCAGAGAGCAGCTGGCGAAATATGTGGTGTTGGAGGCTGGAGCAAATAAAATTTATTGTGGCCATTACTTGCATTATTGTTTTAAGATGCCCGCCAAATTTGCCCTAAAAGACAAGACAAGACATTTATTTTTGTATAGCCCAATATCCCAACGACAGTCGCCTCAAAGGGCTTAACAGACTGCACTAGACAACATCCCCTGTCCTTAGACCCTCCATCAGGGTCAGAGGAAAAACTCCAAAAAAACCCAGCCGGGAAAAAAGAGAAACCTCAGGGAGAACCACAGAAGGAGGGATCCACTCCCAGGACGGACAGGCCGTGCAGGAATGTGTCCAGGACAGTTGAAAAATACATAGAAATACACAAACATATTCACAAATAAAAACATTTATATTGGCAGTGTCCAGTGTCCACTCTGAGTGTGCAATAGTGGATGGGGCCGCAGCCAACATCAAGGTAGATGACAGATGGGTGGGGGCCCTCACACTGGAGCACAGGCGCGGGGGCACACATCACCCAGCAGGTAAGAGGTTTGTGTCCACCCTAGGAGGAGGGAGAAAAGAGGAAAAAAACAAACTGTAATAGGTAGATGTGATAATATGAGCGGATTTAGTGTGTATCTACAGCTAAAACCAGTGTAAACGTGTACCTACAGCTACAACCAGTGTAAACGTGTACCTACAGCTACAACCAGTGTAAACGTGTACCTACAGCTACAACCAGTGTAAACGTGTACCTACAGATACAACCAGTGTAAACATGTACCTACAGCTACAACCAGTGTAAACGTGTACCTACAGCTAAAACCAGTGTAAACGTGTACCTACAGCTACAACCAGTGTAAACGTGTACCTACAGCTACAACCAGTGTAAACGTACCTACAGCTACAACCAGTGTAAACGTGTACCTACAGATACAACCAGTGTAAACATGTACCTACAGCTACAACCAGTGTAAACATGTACCTACAGCTACAACCAGTGTAGGCAAGGCAAGGCAAGGCAAGGCAAGGCAATTTTATTTATATAGCACGATTCATACACTGGGTAACTCAAAGTGCTTTACAGGAATAAAAGACAATTTACAAGATTTATATTAAGAAACATAAGAAAAAAATTAAAAACATTTTAAAAAGAAGAGTGCAGATAAAAGAAAAAACAAACACTTTAAGTTGTAGTGTAGGCGGAGCTAAAGAGGAAGGTTTTTAACCTCCCCTTGAACATTGTTAAAGTTGAGGCTTGTTTTACTTCATCTGGGAGTCTGTTCCAGGTTTTTGCTGCATGAAACTTAAACGCTGCTTCACCCTGTTTAGTTCTAACTCTGGGCACGAGCAGAAGGCCTGTCCCAGATGTTCTCAGAGTCCGAGGAGGTTCATAAGTAACTAGCATGTCAGAGATATATTCTGGTGCTAAACCATTTAGAGACTTGTAAACCAGAAGTGCTGTTTTAAAGTCTATTCTCTGAGCAACAGGAAGCCAGTGCAGAGATTTTAAAACTGGCGTGATGTGGTTGTACTTCCTGGTTTTGGTTAGAACCCGAGCAGCCGCGTTCTGAATAAGCTGCAGCTGTCTTAACCCTCGTTTTGAGAGACCAGTGAGCAGGCCGTTACAGTAATCTAACCTGCTGGAGACAAAAGCATGGATAAGTTTCTCTAAGTCTGGTTGAGACATCATCCCTTTGACTCTGGAAATGTTTTTAAGGTGATAAAATGCAGATGATGTAGTTGACTTAATGTGACTGTGGAAATTCAAGTCTGAGTCCATGATGACCCCTAGATTTCTAACCTGATTTTTAGATTTTAGAGAAAGAGACGGGAGGTGGCTGCTGACACTTTCTCTTTGTTTCTGTGGCCCAAAGATGATTAGTTCAGTCTTGTTTCTGTTCAGTTGGAGAAAATTATTTTGCATCCACACATCAATCTGTTCGATGCAGTGACACAGTGAATGGATTGGTCCATTTTCACCTGCTGTGAGTGAAATGTAAATCTGAGTGTCATCTGCATAATTATGGTAGGATACGCCACAGCTACGTATTAACTGGCCTAAAGGAAGCATGTAGAGATTGAATAATAGAGGTCCCAAGATAGACCCCTGTGGAACCCCACATGTCAGGGCCATTTGGTCTGACACACAGTTACCAACCGAAACAAAGTACTTCCTGTCTTCAAGATAGAACTGAAACCATTTAAGGGCAGTTCCAGTGATACCTATCCATTCCTCTAATCTTTGTGTCAGGATTTCATGGTCCACTGTATCAAACGCAGCACTCAAGTCCAACAGAACTAAGACAGAGACTTTGCCTGCGTCAGTGTTCATGTCATTTGTGACTTTGATAAGTGCAGTCTCAGTCTGTGATGGGGCCTGAATCCTGACTGAAAAGGATCAAAGCAGTTGTTAAGTAATAGAAAGTCATTAAGTTGCTGATATACAACTTTTTCGATGACTTTCCCTAAAAATGGCAGGTTTGATATGGGCCGATAGTTGTTGAGCACTGAAGCATCAAGACTGCTCTTTTTTAGGAGAGGCTTAATGACAGCAGTTTTTAAGGCCCTTGGAAATGTTCCAGACTGTAAGGAATTATTGACCTTATCAGTGAGTTGTGGTAACAAACTGCTTAGTACTGATTTTAGAAATCTAGTGGGTAAAACATCGAGGCAGCAGGTGGATGAACTCAGGCTGGAGACAGTTTTTTCAATTGTTCTGTCATTAATGGGTGTAAAATGTGTTAAACGTGTACCTATGATCAATCAGTCTCCATACGTTTGGTGAAATAAGTATGTTTTGAGTTTGCTTTTGAAAACTTCAACAGAGTCAGCTCGCCGCACTTCCACCGGGAGCCCATTCCATAAAAATGGGGCTCTATAAGAAAAGGCTCTGTAGCCAGCAGACTTCTTCTTTACTCGAGGAAGTTGAAGGAGGCCAGCGTCCTGAGAGCGAAGGGTACGAGCTGGAGTATACCGGGTGATGAGGTCAGATAGGTCAGAGGGCGCGCGTCCACAAAGGATTTTATATGTTAACAGGAGAACTTTGAAATCTGCTCTAACATGAATAGGAAGCCAATGTAATGAAGCCAGGACCGGAGTAATGTGATCAAACTTCCTGGTCTTTGTTAAAAGTCTGGCGGCTGTATTTTGGACCATTTGTAGTCTGTGAGTACTTTTCCTCGGCAGTCCAGAGAATAACGCATTGCAGTAGTCCAGCCTGGATGTGACAAATGCATGAATGAGAATTTCAGCATCAGCTAAAGAGAGGCAGGAGTAAATTTTTGAGATATTCCTCAAGTGAAAAAAGCCCAGTTTAGTGACCTCACTAATGTGCTGCTGCAGTGATAGTGTGGAGTCAAAAATGACACCAAGGTTCCTCACAGTGTTGCCGTGCTCCAACACACAGTTGTTGATCGAGACAGTAAGATTGTTGAACTTGTGCCGATGACTGGCAGGACCAATTAACAAGAGCTCTGTTTTATCCGAGTTCAAATGGAGGAAGTTTTGAGACATCCATGTTTTAATTGAAACGAGGCAGGCCTCTAGACGCTTGATGTCAGTAGTATTATTCGCTTTTATTGGTAGATACAGCTGTGTATCATCGGCATAACAGTGGAAGTTTACTCCATAACTTCTGATGATTTGTCCCAATGGTGTAACATATAGTGAAAAAAGTATGGGACCAAGCACAGACCCTTGTGGCACACGAATTTCACTGGTGCCGTGGAGGAGAAGGATTTATTAAAAGAGACAAAATGAGACCTATCACACAGATAGGATTCTAACCAAGCAAGAGCAGAGCCAGAGATGCCAAACACATCCTTTAGTCTGTTGATTAGCACTGCATGATCAATCGTATCAAATGCAGCGCTGAGATCTAGCAATAACAGTAGAGCCGATGAGTCCTCGTCAATCTGAAGGAGGAGATCGTTAGTCACTTTAACTAAAGCTGTTTCAGTGGAATAAGAGGCCCTAAATGCAGACTGAAAGGCTCGAGGAGGTCATTTTCCGATAGATATAGAGTAAGTTGTTTTAACACAACTTTTCCAGGACTTTAGATAGAAAAGGTAAATTGGAGACAGGACGGTAATTATTTAGGCATCCAGGATCCAGAGTAGGTTTTTTGAGTAGGGGTTTGACCACGGCCTGTTTGAAGAGGGAAGGAACGGTGCCAGTAGACAGGGACAAGTTTATAATGTTTAACATAATTTGCCCTACATAGGGCCACAGTTCTTTAAGCTGTTTTGCTGGCAGGATATCCAGAAGGCACGTAGTTGCTTTACATGAAGAAACCACCTTTGTCAGCTCATCAAGGGATACAGGATCTAAGACTGAGAGACGAGAGGTCAGTGGATCCAAGTGAATGGGACCCGGAGCTGAGGAAGACAAAACCAAAATATTATCCCTGATATCTTCAATTTTATGTTTAAAGAAATCTAAAAAGTCTTGTGCACTAAAGGGAGAGGAGTCTTCAGTTGTTCTCGGTTGGATTAGTTTAGCAACTGTCCCAAATAGAAACCTGGGGTTATGCCGGTTTTCTCTGATTAGAGATGAGAAATAAGCCGTTTTTGCAGTGCTGAGGACGTGCTTATAGGTGTTTACACACAAACACCACTTTTGATCATTTAGATTAGTTTTTGACTCGCGCCATATGCGTTCAAAACTCCTGCAGGCCTGTTTTAAAGCCCGGGTTTCCTCGTTATACCATGGTGTAGGTCGTCTGGTTGGTCTGGCTTTGTCCTGAGGGGTGCCACTGAGTCAGTGATGGCCGAGAGGGTTGCATGGACCTCCTTTGTGTAGGCCTCTACTGAGTTTCCAGGTGGAGTTAAATTAGGAAGAACATCTGTCAGCCGTGTGGCAAACATTTCCATTGCAGCCGCGCTAAAATTCCGTGTAGACACTACGCAATTGTCGGAATTTGAGGGGAGTCTATAACTAATCTCAAATTCCACCAGTGAGTGATCTGAAACAGCAGATGAAAGAGAGGAGACGAAGAGATGGGAGACATCTATTCCCCGAGCCAAAACAAGATCCAGATAGTTTCCACTAATGTGTGTGGGCTCATGAACAAACTGGTTGAAAGACAGGGTTGTAAGCAGTGATTGAAATGCTCTGGCCAGAGGATCACACTCCTGGATGTTGCAGGATGTTATCAGCGTGGGTTATTAAGTCCGAGAGGAAAACTCCAAACTCATCCACGAAAGAAGAGTAGGGACCCGGAGGGCGATAGACTACAGCTAAATAAAATGGCTTCCTTCCATTATTTTGAGAAGGAATATGTTTGATGAGTAACACTTCGAATGAGTTAAATTTTGGCTGTGATGATGGACCTGTAAAGCAAAATGCAGCTTTATGAATGGCTGCAACACCACCACCCTGCTTCGATGTGCGACCTACCTGTGCATATGCATAATCAGGGGGAGAGGCTTCATTTAGTGTCAGTAAAACATTGGGCCTAAGCCAAGTTTCACAAAGACAAAGTAAATCCAAGCTATGAGAAGTAATAAGATCATTAATTAAGAGTGCTTTGGAGGATAGAGACCGCACATTCAGGAGACCAATCTTCAGTCTTGACGTAGAGCCTGCATTTGAGGGCTGGTCCAGTGGAGCGATAGTAACAGGAACAAGCTGTCGAGCTCTAACAGTTCTGCCGGGTTTAAAAGAATGCCTCTGAGTTATAATAACATGAGGACATGATGCTTTTGGGTCACTGACTCTGTGAGTTTTCAGATGTGTTTGAGGACTAAATAAATTCACCCTATCCAATAGATTTGGGCAGTAGACATTGGATTGATACGGCCTAACCAGACAACTAAAAGCTGCTACATTATCCAGTTCCACACCCGCACTATCATGACTAGCAGGTTCTCTAATTCCTGCGACCTGCTGAGATTCCTTGTGTCAAATGCATTGAATGCACCTGTCTATATTACTAGACAAAATGGCAGCACCTTGTCCAGTAGGATGCAGGCCGTCTGCCCTCAGCAGGCCTGGGCGGCCCCAGAAAGTAGGCCAGTTATCCACAAAACCATAACCTTTCTGACTACAATGCCGGGCCAGCCACCGGTTCATGGAAACTAGTCTGCTATACTGTTCATCACTACCCCTTACGGGGAGGGGGCCAGAGACAATTAATCGATGCCGACTCATCTTGTTCCCTAATTCAAAAGTCCTAGCTAGGCTATCTTTGGTTACCTCAGACTGCCTCATTCTCACATCATTATTGGTGCCGACATGAATAACTATCTGCTTGTATGTAGTGCGAGTATGTGTCCTGGGAAACTCTCCCTTCCTGTGTGATGTCAGCGCCCTAAGGTTAGCCTCTATGTCGGAAGCCCTGGCCCCCGGTAAACAGTGGACAATGGCTGGCGTCTCAAGTCTAACATTGCGGGTAATGGAGTCCCCTATCACCAGAGTACGATGCTCGCTCCGGCTGGCCGGCGCAGAGGGAACAGGCCGGTGATCTGCGCGGACAAGCGGACTTGAAAGCGCTGAAAACCGGTTGTCCGCTCCTGTCCGCGGTCAGGAGCGGACAACCGGAGGCTTGCGCCTGCCTGAACCACTTCGCCGACAGACCGAGAGGAAAGCAGGACTCTTTGCAACAGCTGTCGAAACAACTGAGCCGCAACTGGAGCTATCGCTAGCAGGACTGCTATCAGACCTGCATCTGATACTATTGGGAAACCCTGACACATCTAAAGTAACCAAACCCTGTCTATGCTGATCTAGCTGCTCTAACTCACAAACACGTCTCTCTAATAGAGACAATCTGTCTAATAATACCGAACAAAAATGGCAATCCATTGCCCCAAACAGATGAAAACCAGAAAAAGCTTAGCTAAGCTAGTGTAGGTACAGCTAAGTCAAGCCAACTGTTCACAACTCACAATGCTAAATTCTAACACACACACACACACACACACACACACACACAGCAGTACAACCACAAGTTACAGGGAAAACTCAGAACACACAACAAGACTAACCACCAGTAGAAAACAGTAACAAACACAACAATCGAGGTATGCTAAGCGCTAACTCAATTGCTAAAAACCCGCTAGCATGTTAGCTAGCGGGCTAGCTAGCACAAACAAAATGCCCTGTTCACAAAACGACAGCAACTCTAGTATTAACCTCTAGCAGAAATATAATCAGTATAACAATGAATGAGGTGTGGTGCACAGTTAATGTGTTGACAATGTTTAAGAAATAATAAATACGTAACTTTTGATACAATGCCAGAAGAGATTCGTCACAGGGATGCGTCCTTCGTCCACCGGCAGACAAACAAAGTGACGTCACTTCCTGTCAGCAGCGTCAGGTGTGGTGCTTCTCCGTGTGCATTTAATTCAACCTTCCGGTTGAAGGACGAACGCTCTACCACTGTGTCCTTGAGACACTTAACTCACCTTGTGTATGAATGTGTGTGATTGTAGAGGTGAGTTTGGTGGCGGTCGGAGAAGGCTGTGAGTGCCTTGTGTATGGAAGCCCCCCTCTTAGTTTGCCCCACGTGTAAATGGGTGAATGGAAGCATTATGTAAAGCGCTTAGGGTGTCCTAGAAAGTTGCAACAATTTACCATAAACCTCAAAAAATTGTAGAGTTACTGCAAATCTATTGTGTATCACTGAAATCAATTTTTAATTTTTAAGTACATTTTAGAGACTATGTTTTTACTTTTACTTGAATGTAGCAGATCAGCCCTCGGAATCCCCACGAATTAACTGTCCTGTCTTTTCTATCATTGCCAGACGGCCAAAGTGTCTTTGAAAACAGACTTCTACAATGGTCAAAACACCACCCCCTGGTGGTCAAATGGATGAATCCAATCATCAAAAGACAATTTCATAATTATTTCATTAAAAGAAAATGTATTTTTGATATTGTGTTGTTTATACTGTTCTTTGGACGCAGAGTTGGGACCAAATAACTCCCTACCCCAGTTTATGGTTTCCGTTTTGTTTTAATGAAATGTAATGAATGTTTCAACAATATATTCTGCATATTTATAATACAATGCATTTTCTGTGTATACTCATTGTCAGATCCACTCCGTGTCTCTCAGGGATCCGCTCCACTTTCCTTCTCTCTCCTTCATCTCATCACTGCCACCTGTCCCAAGCACCTGTAACCTATTACCATCAGTGAGGTATTTAAACCTCTCCTGTCCACCTCTTCCCTGCCAGATCGTTCAGCATACTTTGTGTGAATGTTTCCAGCGTTTGTTCCAGCTCTTGTCTCAGCCCTCTCTCCAGCCTTCACTCCAAGTCTCAGGTTTGGACTTCACTCTCAGCCCAGCTTCCTAGCTTGGTTCCAGTCACCGGCTCGGCTCCAGGCTTCGGCGCAGCTCCACGGCTCACTCCAACTCTCAGCCTAGCTACCCAGCTTGGCCCCAGTCACCGACTCGGCTCCAGGCTTCGGCGCAGCTCCACGGCTCACTCCAACTCTCAGCCCAGCTACCCAGCTTGGCCCCAGTCACCGACTCGGCTCCAGGCTTCGGCGCAGCTCCACGGCTCACTCCAACTCTCAGTCCAGCTCCCCAGCTTGGCCCCAGTCACCGACTCGTCTCCAGGCTTCGGCGCAGCTCCACGGCTCACTCCAACTCTCAGCCCAGCTCCCCAGCTTGGTCCCAGTCACCGACTCGGCTCCAGGCTTCGGCGCAGCTCCACGGCTCACTCCAACTCTCAGCCCAGCTCTCCAGCTTGGTCTCCAGTCACCGGTTCGGCACCAGGTCTCGGTTCAGCTTCATGGTTCAACTCCAACTCTCAGCCCATCTCTCCAGCTTCCTATCACTATCTGTACTTTAATAAAGTATCACTTACCTTCACTGTCTTGTGCGCACTTGAGTCCTCATTCCCGCATTACAGAACGATCTGGCCAAGATGGACTCAGCCAAAGCAGAGAAAGTAATAAATCGATTTTCCCTCATTGAAGAAACTCTCCAGAATCATGAAGCCCAAATGAACACTATTTCCGCCGGGTTCCAGCGGATTGTGTCTCAACAGGAGGACGCATTCCAGGCCATGTCAAATCAGATCCATCTCCTGACTTCTCAGCTATCGAGTATTCCGAAGACCACAGAGAGTCGGGCCTCCGTTCCACCTTCAGATCCTGTTTCCCGGTGGTTCAACCGATTCGGTTCAGGAGCCTCGGTCGGGATTCCAGAACGTTACTCGAGAGGCAGGTGGTTGTAATCCCTTTCTGGTTAACTGTTCAATTCTGTTTGCTCTGCAACCCCACACATTTGCAACAGAAAAAGCCAAGGTTGCATTTGTCATTAATCACCTTACGGGGCGCGCACGTCTCTGGGGAACCGCAGAGTGGGAGAGAGGTACTCCAGCCTGCTCTAGTTTCCAATCCTTATCTACTGAACTCCGGAAGGTGTTTGGCTGAGGATCAGGAGGCGCGGCCAGGGCCTTTTCAACTAAAACAGGGATCTCGTTCAGTGGCGGATTATTCCATTGACTTTCGGACGCTTGCTCGGCAGAGTGGATTTAACGCTCCTGCACAGCACCAGGCTTTCCTTCTCGGGTTGGCCGAGCACATGAAAGATGAGCTAGCCTCTCGGGAGCTTCCAGAAAACTTGGATGATTTAATCCGTATGTCAATCCGGGTTGATCAGAGGGTCCGAGCTCGTCGAGGAGCGGGCTACCCGGAGTTCTCTTTATCTTCCTCTTGACCCCAGCGACCACAGCTCTCTGTATCCACAACAGATTTCAGTTCCACAACAGATTCCAGTGAACCCATGCAAATTGGCCGCTCTCATCTCACTCCTGGGGAGAAGCTACGGCGTCGAAGGAGGAACCTTTGTATGTATTGTGGGGGCCCGGGCCATGTTGCATTGGTCTGTCCGTTAAAAGGACAGGCTCAGCAGTAGATGGAGGAGTACTGTTGAGTCTTACAGAGGGGGTCTCCTCCATCAATCGCCCGCTTGTCCATGTCCAGCTGCTGCTTCCTGGGGGCCCACAGACTTTAACTACATTCATTGACTCTGGGGCAGACGGCAGTTTTATGGACGAGACCTTGGCACTTCAGTTGGGGTTGTCACGAGTTCCCCTACCCAAACCAGTTCCTGCACGGGCCCTGGATGGACACCTCCTGGGTACCGTGACCCACCGGACCAGTCCCGTGACTCTATTGATCTCTGGGAACCATCAAGAAACGCTCGAATTTTTCCTAATTCAGTCTTCGGAGATTCCATTAATTTTGGGCTACCCCTGGTTACGACGCCATAACCCTCACATTGATTGGGACACTGGGGCAATACTGGGGTGGAGTCATTCTTGTCACTCTGTTTGTCTTCAGTCAGCGGGATTACCCAACCCACTACCTGGTACACCTGTATCCTCTCTGCCGCCAACGCTCCCAGGAGTACCAGGATTATAAGGAGGTCTTTAATAAGGCCAAAGCCACAGCCTTACCCCCGCATCGGCCATATGACTGTGCTATTGACTTGCTTCCTGGCACCTCACCTCCTAGAGGCCGACTATATTCATTGTCCGCTCCTGAAAGAGAGGCCATGGATCTTTACATCAAAGTTGCGTTAGCAGCCGGAATAATAAGACCTTCTTCATCACCAGCGGGGGCGGGGTTTTTCTTTGTGGGGAAGAAAGACAAGACTCTCCGACCCTGCATTGATTACTGTGGACTTAATGAGATTACCATAAAGAACAGGTATCCGCTTCCCCTTCTGGCCTCCGCCTTTGAACTCCTGGAGGGGGCAACGGTGTTTTCCAAATTGGATCTTCGCAATGCATACCACCTGGTTCGTATCCGAGAGGGGGACGAATGGAAGACAGCATTTAACACCTCGTCAGGCCATTATGAATATCTGGTGATGCCCTTTGGACTGACTAATGCGCCCGCTGTTTTCCAGAACCTGGTTAATGATGTGTTGCGGGACATGCTCGACAAGTTTGTATTTGTCTATCTTGATGATATCCTTATCTTTTCCAAGAATCACAAGGAGCATGTTCATCATGTCCAGTCAGTCCTTCAACGCCTGCTGGAGAATTCGCTTTTTGTCAAGGCTGAGAAATGCGAATTTCACGTACCAGCGTCTCTTTTCTGGGTTACATTGTCAGGGTAAGATTCAGATGGACCCTTCCAAGGTGTCGGCAGTATTGGATTGGCCATCTCCGTGCAGTCGAAAGCAACTGCAACGCTTCTTGGGGTTTGCCAACTTCTATAGACGTTTCATCCGTGGCTATAGTACCTTGGCGGCTCCTATGACAGCACTTACCTCATCTAAGGTTCCGTTCATCTGGTTCAGCGAAGCCGATTCAGCATTCCGGGACCTGAAGCTCCAGTGCTTATCATCCCAAACTCTGGTAGCCAGTTTGTCGTAGAGGTGGATGCTTCCGACGTGGGAATAGGCGCAGTTCTGTCCCAACGTTCCACTTCAGACCAGAAATTACACCCGTGTGCCTATTTGTCTCGTCGCCTGTCTCCCGCTGAACAGAACTACGACATAGGTAATAGGGAGCTGCTGGCGGTTAAGCTAGCCTTGGAGGAATGGCGGCACTGGCTGGAGGGAGCCGAACAACCTTTTCTTGTGTGGACTGACCACAAGAATTTGGAATATATCCGGTCAGCCAAACGCTTGACATCTCGTCAAGCTCGTTGGTCATTGTTCTTTACTCGATTTAATTTTGTTTTGTCATTCCGACCAGGGTCCCGGAATCAGAAACCTGATGCCCTTTCTCGGCAATTCCAGAAGGAGGAGACCTCTTCTGGGGTGACTTCCATCTTACCTCCATCCCAGCTGGTAGCAGCCGTCACCTGGCCCATTGAAGAGCGCGTTAAAACAGCCTTGAACACCATTACTGTCCCCAGTTCCTGTCCAGAGGGAAAACTATTTGTTCCTGCGGGTCTGCGGTCGGAGGTTCTTCAGTGGGTCCATCGTCTCGACTCGCTTGCCACCCCGGGATACGGCAGACTCTCTTTTCTCCAACGGCGATTCTGGTGGCCTAAGGAGGAAGAGGATGTTCGAGCGTTTGTCACGGCATGTCCTGTCTGCAGCCAGCAGAAGCCCTCTCATCATGCTCCATCTGGGCTTCTTCGGCCACTTCCGGTTCCCAGACGACCCTGGTCTCATATTTCCCTGGATTTCGTTACCGGTCTTCCGGAATCTAATGGCAACACGGTGATCCTTTCCATCATTGACCGTTTCTCAAAGATGGCTCACCTCATAGCTCTGCCTAAGTTGCCCTCAGCAAAAGAGACGGCAGAACTGGTACTCCAGAATGTCTTCCGGATCCATGGACTACCAATGGACATTGTGTCTGACCGGGGACCCCAGTTTACGTCTACAGTTTGGCGGGAGTTTTGCTCTCTTTTAGGGGCTACAGTCAGTTTGTCCTCTGGATTTCACCCGCAGTCCAATGGACAGGACGGAACGGTTGAACCAGGAGATGGAGTCGGCCTTGAGGTGTGTGGCTGGACAAACACCATCTTCCTGGGCCTCTCAGCTGTTGTGGGTGGAGTACGCCCACAACTCCTTGACGAGCTCGGCTACTGGAATATCTCCTTTCCAGTGCGTCTACGGGTTCCAGCCACCACTATTCCCTGCCCAGGAGAGGGAGGCTAATGTCCCGTCTGTCCAAGCCCTCATCCGACGTTGCAGAGGGACATGGAACAGGGCTCGTGCGGCTCTCCTGCGAGCTTTCACCCAGTATTCGACAGCGGCCAATCGCCACCGCAAGCAGAGTCCCCAGTACAAGGTAGGGGACCGGGTATGGCTCTCCACCAGAGACATTCCTCCCCGAGTGGAGTCGAAGAAATTGGCTCCACGATTCATTGGTCCCTTCACTATAGTGAGGATCATCAACCCGGTGGCGGTAAGGTTGAAGCTTCCTCGGTCTATGCGGATTCACCCAACCTTTCATGTTTCCAGGATCAAGCCCCTTCGGGAGAGTCCTCCCAGCTTCATGGTTCAACTCCAACTCTCAGCCCATCTCTCCAGCTTCCTATCACTATCTGTACTTTAATAAAGTATCACTTACCTTCACTGTCTTGTGCGCACTTGAGTCCTCATTCCCGCATTACACTCATACAAGTACGAATGTTTTTTGTGTTTTATGAAAACCAAGGAAAATATGGTGAAACAAAAGGAATGTTTTAAAAACTTTAGTTTAACTCCGTTTAAATGTCCCAAGCAATATCCCCTTCCGCCGGAAGAGTGCATAGGACACGCCCCGGCCCAAAGGTAATAAAAGCTGGCTGCTAGCCAAAGATCTCTTTCTTCCTGCTTCATCGCCATCGCCAAAGCTTCGATCCTCGTGTAAGCACGAGTAAAATTTTCTATGTTTTAAGAACCGTGCCTGCTAATGCGTTGCTCTCCCCAAAAGAGCGTGCACAGAAGGAAGTTTTTAACCAGCAAAGCAACAGCTGAGAACTCTTTCATGGACATTGCAATAACTTACACAAACTCAAACTTTTACACGGTACACGGAGATCGAGGCCTTGCTAGCTTGGACAGCAACAGGACGTGTGCTCTCTCCCTGGACTGCAAACCCTCTGGAAGAGACGTGCATGTGACGGCATCCTTGGTGTGTGGAGCGCTTCATCAGTAAGCGACGAACTTTCTGGAGAACATTCAGGACGCTCGGACCACTGATAGTGACCCACCGAACCGGGCCAGCCCCGCTGACTACAGAGTAAGTCCGCACATGACACACAACAGCCTTGGTGTCGTTAAATGTCCTCTGACCAAACTCCAGCCGAAACCGCCATCTCCTTGTCCTCCGTTAAAAGCCACTTTGTTAAGTTTCCATCATTTAGTTTAACATGTCTAAACATTCCTTTGGTTCACAAACCCTCTGAAAGCAAATGTTTATCCCTGTGTTTATCCCATGTCTTGTTAATCCTTTTCCTCTCCCCATCGTGTTATTCACTTATGATTTGTGTAATTTTAATAAAATCCCATAAAAGACATTAATGTTTCTCTGTTTATATTAAGAAATGTTCAAAAACTAGGAGAATTCTCTTCCTTTTAGATTAATGAGACTAGATTAAACAGTTTCTCTGGACCGGTCAAAAATCAAAGTGGTGCCCCTTTTAATCAGAAATTGATTTAAATAAATTTATATTAATATCAAAATTAATTATTAAAATTATTAAAATTAATCTGGTATATGTTTATACAAACATACTCTCATACGCTACATGAGTAAAGAAGTTGAATAAGTACTTTCTACTTTTACCAGAGTTGTTTTATACACAGGTCACTGTACGTCTGCTTAAGCGCACAATGTGGATACTTTTGGCACCTCTGGAGGTAATAATAATAATAATAAACTTTATTTTATAAAGCGCCTTTAAAGGCAACTTCTCAAAGCGCTGTACAAAAAACAAGCAATACATAAACAAGCAATACAAAGTTCAAACAATTAAAAGTAACATCAACTATCAAATGCTAATTTAAAAAAATAGGTCTTAAGTCTACCTTTAAAAATGTCATAGCCCTGTGCTTCTCTAAGATCAGGTGGCAGAGAATTCCAAAGGACAGGAGCATAGGAAGAAAAAGCCCTGTCACCCATAGATCGTAAGCGTGTTTGAGGAACAGCCAACAAGTTGGATTGAGATGAACAGTCTCCGAGTTGGGGTATAGGGAGTTAACAACTCAGACAGATAATAAGGGGCCAAGCCATGCAACGCTTTATATGTCAGCATCATAATTTTAAAATCTACTCTGAATCGGACTGGGAGCCAGTGTAAAGACTCCAAGACTGGAGTGATGTGATTACAAACCCTGGTCCCAGTCAGTATCCTGGCGGCCGAATTTTGAACATATTGTAGTTTTTTAAGTGTGGATTTAGAGACTCCGGCTAGAAGGGCGTTACAGTAATCAATCCTAGTGATGACAAAGGAATTCATCAGCTTTTCAGCTACTGAGAAGTTTAGCATAGGGCGTAGTCTAGCTATATTTCTGAGGTGAAAAAAAGATGATTTAACTGTACTCTGGACAAAAGAATCAAATGAAAGCCTGGTATCAAAAATAACTCCAAGATTCCTGACTTTAGCTTGAGTAGCCAAGACAGAGCCATCAATAGTCAGAGATAATGAACCAGTTTTGAAATTTGATGACGGAACCAATTAGCATAACTTCAGTTTTACCACTGTTCAGACACAAAAATTTGTACTCATCCATTTCTTTATCTCAGAAACACAGCCGGACAGAAAATCAACATCAAGATGTTCACCAGACTTTGAGTGTATATAAATCTGCGTATCATCAGCATAAAAGTGATAATGGAGGCCAAGCGATCGCAATAACTGTCCAAGGGGTGCCAGATAAATGTTAAAAAGCAGAGGGCCCAAGACTGAGCCCTGAGGAACCCCAGTGGAAACAGAGCTAATCTCAGACCTGAAACCACCCATAGAAATGAACTGAGAACGGTCAGTAAAATAGGATTTAAACCACTTCAAAGCTGTCCCCGACACACCAAAATCTTGTTCAAGACGGGCGAGTAATAGACTATGATCAACAGTATCAAAAGCTGCTCTTAAATCAAGAAGGATGAGAATGGAGATTACACCAGAGTCAGAAGCCATCAACAAATCATTGGTAACTCTGACCAGAGCCGTTTCAGTACTGTGGAATTTACGAAAACCCGACTGAAGAGGATCAAACAGGTTATTAATTGCGAGATGGTTACGTAGATGAAAGGCAACAACACGCTCAAGTATTTTTGCCATGAACGGAAGGTTGGAGATGGGTCGAAAATTATTAAAATCCTCCAGAGTAGTATTTTCTTTTTTTGGTACTGGGGTTACAGCAGCAATCTTTAATGCTGCAGGAACCTCTCCCGTCTGCAAAGAATGATTCATAATACTAAGGACATTAGGGCTCAAAACATTGAAGCAAGATTTAAACAAGCTTGAGGGAATAGGATCAAGCATGCAAGTGGTAGATTTCATGCTTGATACCTCCCTTTTCAGACCCTCAGAATCAATACCTCTGGAGGTATGTATGATTTGGTTAAAGGTTTCCAGAAGTGGTCAGACAGAAACTGTGCATGACACCATCACCTTCGTGGAGCTCTGGGTCTTGAAAAAACATAAGGCAAGTCAATTTTATTTCCATAGTACAATTCATACACTGGGTAACTCAAAGTGCTTTACAGGAATAAAAGACAATTTAAAGATTTAGATTAAGAAACATAAGAAAAGATTCAACATTTAAAAAAAAAAAAGGTGCAGTTACAAAACACTTTAAGTGGTAGTGTAGGCGGAGCTAAAGAGGAAGGTTTTTATCCTCCTCTTGAACATTGTTAAAGTTGAGGCTGTTCCAGGTTTTTGCTGCATGAAAAAAAAACGCTGCTTCACCCTGTTTAGTTCTAACTCTGGGCACGAGCAGAAGCCTGTCCCAGATGTTCTCAGAGTCCGAGGAGGTTCATAAGCAACTAGCATGTCAGAAAAACACTCATCTAAAAGGATTATTCGGAACACCATACTAATACTGTATGGACATGGTCAGAAACAATGCTCAGGTAGGCCGTGGCATTTGAACGATGCCCAATTGGCACTAAGGGGCCTAAAGTGTGCCAAGAAAACATCCCCCACACCATTACACCACCAGCCCCAGCCTGCACAGTGGTCACAAGGCATGATGGATCCATGTTCTCATTCTGTTTACGCCAAATTCTGACTCTACCATCTGAACGTCTCAACAGAAATCGAGACTCATCAGACCAGGCAACATTTTTCCAGTCTTCAACTGTCCAATTTTGGTAAGCTTGTGCAAATTGTAGCCTCTTTTACCTATGGTTGTGCGTTTTGTGGCTTCACAAATGCTTTGCTGCATACCTCGGATGTAACGAGTGGTTATTTCAGTCAAAGTTGCTCTTCTATCAGCTTGAATCAGTTGGCCAATTCTCCTCTGACCTCTAGCATCAACAAGGCATTTTCACCCACAGGACTGCCACATACTGGATGTTATTCCGTTTTCACACCATTCTTTGTAAACCCTAGAAATGGTTGTGCGTGAAAATCCCAGTAACTGAGCAGATTGTGAAATACTCAGACCGGCCCGGCTGGCACCAACAACCATGCCACGCTCAAAATTACTTAAATCACCTGTCCCGTTCTGACATTCAGTTTGGAGTTCAGGAGATTGTCTTGAGCAGGACCACACCCCTAAATGCACTGAAGCAACTGTCATGTGATTGGTTGATTAGATTCTTGCATTAATGAGAAATTGAACAGGTGTTCTAATAATCCTTTAGGTGAGTGTATATTCTGGTGCTAAACCATTAATAGACTTGTAAACCAGCAGTGCTGTTTTAAAGTCTATTCTCTGAGCAACAGGAAGCCAGTGCTGAGATTTTAAAACTGGACTTCCTGGTTTTGCAGCAGCCGCGAGCAGCCGCGTTCTGAATAAGCTGCAGCTGTCTTAACCCTCGTTTTGAGAGACCAGTGAGCAGGCCGTTACAGTAATCTAACCTGCTGGAGATAAAAGCATGGATTAGTTTTTCTAAGTCTGGTTGAGACATCATCCCTTTGACTCTGGAAATGTTTTTAAGGTGATAAAATGCAGATGATGTAATTGACTTAATGTGACTGTGGAAATTCAAGTCTGAGTCCATGATAGGGATGCACCGAATCCAGGATTCGGATTCGGATTCGGCCGAATACTGGGCTTTGACGGGTTCGCCGCCGAACCAGATTTTTCCCACCGAACCGAACCCTAGGCTTGCGCTACGCTGGTCGACGTCACGCGGCCGTTGATTACGTGAAGTAGTTTACATGTGGACCGTTGAATGTATTAGGCTGTGAGAATCTAAAAATGGAACTCGTGAGCAAAAAAAGTTTTGTTTGGCAGTACTTTCAACCAAAAGAAGGCGATTCAAGTCGAGCTACATGTTCAATTTGCAATGCCGATTTGTCTCGTGGTGGCAAGGACCTAAACAGTACACAACCGCCGCTGTTAAAACATTTGCGTCTAAAACATCCAAAAGAATACGAGTTGTGCGTGAAGGAATCTACAGATAGCAGCCAAAATGCAACAACTTCAGGAATGGCAGAGAAAGGACAGTCACAGCTAAAAACGTGCGCTAACCAGCTGACCATTACTAGCTTTGCTATCCCTACACCAAACAAACAGGGGCCCTCAGATCACACACGAGCTAAAGCCATTCATGCAGCAATTGGAAAAATGATAGCCGTTGACTTGCAGCCATGCAGCCTAAAAAAAAAAAAAAAAACGTTTCTTTGCATTGTTGCACTTTTATTAAAAAGGTTTTGGTTTAGTTTTTTGTCATCCTGGCATAATGTTGGCTATTCTTATTTTTAATTTATTATTCTTATTTTTTTTTTTACAGTTTCAATAAAGTAAAATGAAAAATACACTGCTGTGGACGTTGTTTACTTCATTAATGTGTTTTACTTTTTTAATGGAATAAGGATGCGAGTAGGATTCGGTATTCGGTTTCGGATTCGGCCGAATTTTAAGCAGTGGATTCGGTATTCGGCCGAACCCATAAAATCTGGATTCGGTGCATCCCTAGTCCATGATGACCCCTAGATTTCTAACCTTTTTAGATTTTAGAGAAAGAGACGCGAGATGACTGCTGACACTTTCTCTTTGTTTCTGTGGCCCAAAGATGATTAGTTCAGTCTTGTTTCTGTTCAGTTGGAGGAAATTATTTTGCATCCACACGTCAATCTGTTCAATGCAGTGACACAGTGAATGGATTGGTCCATTTTCACCTGCTGTGAGTGAAATGTAAATCTGAGTGTCATCTGCATAATTATGGTAGGATACGACACAGCTGCGTATTAACTGGCCTAAAGGAAGCATGTAGAGATTGAATAATAGAGGTCCCAAGATAGACCCCTGTGGAACCCCACATGTCAGGGCCATTTGGTCTGATACACAGTTACCAACTGAAACAAAGTACTTCCTGTCTTCAAGATAGGACTGAAACCATTTAAGGGCAGTTCCAGTGATACCTATCCATTCCTCTAATCTTTGTGTCAGGATTTCATGGTCCACTGTATCAAACGCAGCACTCAAGTCCAACAGAACTAAGACAGAGACTTTGCCTGCGTCAGTGTTCATACGGATGTCATTTGTGACTTTGATAAGTGCAGTCTCAGTCTGTGATGGAGCCTGAATCCTATATTAGATATTATGTTTTCACTCCTGCTCCATTCCATAAGCTTATCCACATACAAGTATGACTTAATGTCTTTAGCTGTATCCCGTATTGGTGCCATGCTAATTCAAACAAGACAAAGACATGATTTTGCACTACATATAATCACAGTTCAGGGACACTCTGTCCTGTACACTTAGTGGCATATACACATAAACACTATCACATCTATGACTGACACATCAGCTCATTACACGTCCATCCACGACCCTGGAGCTGAGAGGCGGGCATAATTAGGGGTGGTGAAAAAAATGGATTATTGATTAATCGCGATTATTTGATTGATTATTGATTAATCGATTATTTATTTATTTAAAAAAAAAAATTTGCATTATTTTATTTTGTAAAAAATGTTATACCGGGACTTGGACGTTATAAACGCGCCCAGTTCCAGTTAGCAAGCGCGTGTAATGGCAGCCAGAGCAGGTGTGTAAAATGGAAGAACCAGGAACGAGCAACCAACCGATCCACCCAGCTCCATCTGTGCTCAAAGCAAGCGTGTGGATTCATTTTGGTTTTCATGGCAGGAGCGCTAAACATATTGATAAAACGCATGCCGTCTGTCGACATTGCCACACTAAACTGAAGTACTGCGGCAATACGAGCAACTTGAGGGCCCACATTTCCCACTTTCATCCAGAGGAGACATGGATGATAGCCACACGGGCGCTAATATTTGCGAGTTTCTCAAAGCTGTGGCGGACGAGTTCTGGTTCTAGTCAACGACAACGCTTCAAATATGAACGTGGCTGCAGAGCTTGGCAACTTTCTACATGTCCGTTGTTACGCTCACACCCTAAACCTCGCCTGCCAACGAGCGCTGAAGTTGCCCGCTGTAGCCCGACTGTTGGGTCGAGTCAGACGGATCACCGCCTTCTTCCAGCGCAGCACCACAGCCAGTCATGTGCTGAAACAAAAGCAGGCCCCACTCGGTAAGCAAAAGGCTTAAACTTAATTTAAAAAATAAAATATTTACTTTTGTAATAGAAGTGAATCTATTTTAACAGTTGCATTCAAAGCAAGCTTTTTATTAGTTTCTAAATTACCAGTAGGCTATTTAAAAATATGATTCCTTATATAGGTTACTAGTAATTAGCTTTTCTTCTTTCTTTCTTTTCTTTTTTTATTTTACCAGAACTGCCTAAACACAAACTGAAGACAGATGCTCCAACAAGGTGGAATAGTGGCTTTGACATGGTTGATCGGATTCATTTCTGTGTTCTACAGAACATAAGCTACATACAAATAATTCTGAAGTTATAACTACACGACACAGAAAGTGCTTTGAGTTGTTGTTACTATAAAAGAGTTAAGTAATTCAGTAGCTGACTTTTTTTTAATACTGCAATCACTTTGTAGTGTATTTTTGTTTACTGTTGTGAAATGGAAAATCAATAATCGCTAATCGAGAATCGTTTATAATCGAAAATCGACTGTAATCGAATCAGGACGTCAATAATCGTAATCGAATCGAATCGGGAAATCAGACAGATTAACCACCCCTAGGCATAATGTACATCTATAAAAACTTCATGTGTTGTAAACATGTTAAACAAATCACCTTGTTCACAACCTGATTTGTTTAATTCTTGCAAGAATTAAACCGGTCTTCCTAAATTTACCATGTGTGGTCTTTGTCGTCTCGTTTGTGATCCGAACCCAATAATTATTTTAACAGGATGTAACAGAACAGAAGAGCCAATCCTAGTGGAGCTGAGTCTGCAGTCCACCTCCATATGCTTTGGGCAAGTGCAGCTTGATAACATTGGAATGAGAAGAGGGGACTGGTGATACAAGTATAGCTTGTCTGTCTGGATATGAGGAACTTATTGTGTTGCATTAAAGTGAAAATGCTAGGGTAAATTCTTGAGTCACGTCTTTGGACCTGGATGGAGTGGGCTGAGTCGTTTGACCTTGCCTTCTTTGCAGGTCTCTGAGCTGGCTCAAAGTGAGAAGGGAGGGGTGGAGTAGTTGCACCTAAGTCAACATAATTCCCAGAAAGTATTTGTTGGCATAAGGCTAGCAAAGGGTGAAGATAATTGGAAGAAGATCACTGTGGTGCAGAAAATACATTAGGATGTTGGCATGGCATGCATTTATATAGTGCTTTTTTGCACCCTTCTCGGGCACCCAAAGCGCTTTACATCGTGCTTCCACTCACCCCATTCACACACATTCACACCTGGGGCAGACAGAGGGGGGGCTGCCATACACACGCTGCTCAACCTTCTCCGACCACCACCAAACACACCTCTACAGTCACACACATTCATACACCAGTGCTACAGACACTGGAGGCAAGGTGGGTTAAGTGTCTTGCCCAAGGACACAACGACAGTATGAACAGGGCAGAGCGGGAATCGAACCGCCAACCTTCCGGTTATAAGACGACTGCTCTACCACTGAGCCACTCCGTCCCTAATGTTGAAGGTCAGACAGAAGGGATGTTGAGATGAAAAGATGTGTGTGAAGTGCTAGTTGCAGGTATAAGAAGACAGATGTGATTAATTGGGAAAATTAAGACACAGCTCGTGATGACGCGACCTGGCCCTCACTAGGAATGGCTGTAGATGCTGGCTGTGACGGTGGAACAGAGGTGTTGTGATGTCACTGGTGGTGAGAGACCTGCACGAGGAAGCACAGGAGCTTTGTTGGTGCAGTTAATCAAAGAATATTCTAAGTGTGAGTAAGGAAGGGTGAGCTGGGACGCATGCTGAGGACACTGTGACTTGGTGCAGTTGGGTGTTTGGCGGAAGCATGCCGGTTTGAGGAGAGAGCAGGAAGGCTGGTAGCTTCTTTGACGATGTTGTTGATGGCTGCAAGCCCTGGCTGTGGCAAGGGAGGCGAAAAAATAAATACACGTTGGAGAAAGAGTAAAAGTTTAGCTTAAACGAGGAAGTGGACTCAGTGGTAGAGCGGTTGTCCCTTAAACGGAAGGTTGGTTGTTCGATTCCCGCTCTCCCCAAAGTTCATACTGTCGTTGTGTCCTTGGGCAAGACACTTAACCCACCTTGCCTCCAGTGGTGTTCTGTAACACTGGTAATTAGAAGCTTAATGTAAGTCGCTTTGGCCGGGCTTTAGAAGCAGAACTCAGGAAACTCACGGAGAATCGTGAAAATACAGTCCCGAACTCATTGGTGCTGCTATTATACACATTCCTCATCTCTGCCTGGTCCTGGACCAAGTCCCGACAGGTGTGACACCTGCCTGTGAGTAAAGACTCAGCTTTGCGCTGAGACCTGCATTGCTTTCCTCATGCAACCATGCTCCACAGTTTTGAATCTGTAGTGATCATGCAGTGTTCATGTGATTGAGACAAATGAACTACCGCATTAAACAACAAGGACGGCTTTACATGACGTGAGTAAAAGAAACATCTGTGTGGCTTCTTCTGTCTTTAGTCCACTACCAAATTAAAAGAATCTGAAACACAGCAGTTTGTTTAAAATACTACCTTTTTCTCGTGTTGATATGTGCAGACATTGGAAGTGTTGAAAGTAATGGAGTTAGAATATAACGGCGTTACTAACGGAGTTTATTTTTCAGTAACGGTAATCTAATTAATTACTTTTCCCATCGATGTAACGCCGTTATCTTTACTTGAAATGTAAAGTGTTGCGTTACTACAGTTTGGTTGAATAAAGCGCGAGGTGTCATGCTTTGATCACACATAACCCCTAACCTAAATATCCAAATTTTGACAAAATGATAAAATACAAACCCGATTCCGAAAAAGTTGAAACACTGTACAAATTGTGAATAAAAACAGAATGCAATGATGTGGAAGTTTCAAATTTTAATATTTTATTCAGAATACAACATAGATGACAACTTTTCAACACATCTCAGAAAAGTTAGGACAAGGCCATGTTTACCTCTTCTTTTTATAACAGTCTGCAAACGTCTGGGACTGAGGAGACAAGTGCTCAAGTTTAGGAATGTTGTCCCATTCTTGTCTAATACAGGCTCAACTGTCTTAGGTCTTCTTTGTGGCATCTTCCTCTTTATGATGCACTAAATGTTTTCTATGGGTGAAAGATCTGTCCATTTCAGAACCAGATCCTTCTTCTTCGCAGCCATGATGTTGTAGCTGATGCAGGATGTGGTCATTGTCATGTTTGGAAAATACAAGGTCTTCCCTGAAGGAGACGACGTCTGGATGGAAGCATGTGCTGTTCTAGAACTTGGATAATCCTTTCAACATTGATGGTACCTTTCCAGATGTGTAAGCTGCACATGCCACACGCACTCATGCACCCCCCCATCCCATCAGAGATGCAGGCTTCTGAACTGAGCTCAGAACAACTTGGGTTGTCCTTGTCCTCCTTTAGTCCGGATGACATGGCGTCCCAGTTTTACAAAAAGAACTTCAAATTTTGATTTGTCTGACACAGAACAGTTTTCCACTTTGCCACAGTCCATTTTAAATGAGCCTTGGCTCCAGAGAAAACACCAGTGCTTCTGGATTATCTTTAGATATGGCTTCTTTTTTGACCTTTAGAGTTTTATATGGCAACGGTGGATGGCACAGTGCATTGTGTTCACCAACAATGTTTTCTGGAAGTATTCCTGAGCCATGTTGTGATTTCTATTACAGTAACATTCCTGTTTGTGATGACGTCTAAGGGCTCGAAGATCACGGACATTCAGTCTGGTTTTCCAGCCTTGACCCTTACGCACAGAGATTGTTCCAGATTCTCTGAATCTTTAGATATTATGCTCTGTAGATGATAACTTCAAACTCTTTGCAGTTTTTCTCTGAGAAACTCCTTTCTGATATTGCTCCACTATTTTTCGCTGCAGCATTTGGGGGAATGTCCATCTTATATTCTGAGAGACACTGTCACTCTGAGAGGCTCTTTTAATACCAAGCATTTTGCCAATTGACCTGACAAGTTGCAAATTGACCTCCAGCTGTTCCTTATACTGTAGGTACATTTAACTTGGCCTCTTATTGCATCTGTCCCAACTTTTTTGGAATCGGGTTTGTATATTTTTATCTGGATGTAAGCGTTTATAAAAAAAAATGGGTTGATAGGCTTGTCTGCTCATCCCATATTAAAAAAAAGGGCTTAATAAATTAAACAACAAAAGAATAGTTATGCAGTTAACACAGTCCAATGACTAAAATAAAAAAATAAAGATATGATAATTTAATGATAATAAAACCCGGTGCAGTGAGTAAATAAATAAATAAATAAATCATTCTTTAGATAAGTATTGGTTCACAATGTTTCTCAATGGCAACAAATGAAATAAAAACATAACTAAGCTTCTTTTTATATTAATGTATATTGACATTTTTCTGTTTTCTGATTTAAAATTTAAGCATAAAAAATGATTTGAACTCACTCAGATAAAGGGCCTAAACCTTCAGACTTGTCAGGAACCTTTATTTAAAAATATTAGAAAAATGAAGGAGCACTGTGAGTGCTGGTTTGTTCTGTCTGGAGCGTGTCACTGGGCCAACTATTTTTCAAATCCTTTATGTTTCCAATATATACAATTGAATGTATCATACATAACACCACAGTTTTTACAGTTACGCAATTTAAATATTGAGACTAAACAAAATAAAGCTTTACAAAAGTAATATCTTACCCAAGATAATCTTTAGACTCACAAGACATTCACAAGCAGCTTTTATTCTCAACATACAACTTCAGACAAGTCAGCTGAAAACCTAAATAAGTTCAGTAGATTGGCAAATAATGCAATAAATTAAAAACACCTAAAACGATCAAATCTATGATTTAAAAAAATAAAATTAAACTCCAGAGTTATATAAAGTTAGAAAAGGGGATTCGTTTTTGGTTCTGTCTGTGCTTTCTTTGTGACATACTCCACACTGTCGAAGGCCAAGTCCACTTCACAAACAAACATTTTCTTTTACGTTTGAGTCCTATCCACAGCCCTATTTCAAACTCTGTTTGAAATAAAAATAACAAACATTAGCAAAAAATCCAATGTGTTTGACTATTTCCATTATATGACGGTGATTAGAGTTAACGTTTTCCACTGTTCTACTCTAATAATCTTCATACAAAAAAATAAATACTTAAGAGACAAACTTTTCCTTCATGTTTATGTTATTTTTAGATGTTCATCTACAAAGCTAAAAAGTAGAGACCAGCCATTGGTTTATTCACTCAGCTCCATAAATATTTGGACATCGATACAATTCTAATCTTTTTGGCTCTATACACCACCACAATGGATTTGAAATGAAACAAACATTTACATCTAAATCAGGTGAACAGTGTAGGAATTACAACAGTTTGTATTTGTGCCTCCCACTTTTAAAGGAACAAGACAAGACATTTATTTTTGTACAGCCCAATATCACAACAACAGTCGCCTCAAAGGGCTTAACATCCCCTGTCCTTAGACCCTCCATCAGGAAAAACTCCAAAAAAACCAGCCGGGAAAAAAGAGAAACCTCAGGGAGAACCACAGAAGGAGGGATCCACTCCCAGGACGGACAGGCCGTGCAGGAATGTGTCCAGGACAGTTGAATAATACATAGAAATACACAAACATTTTCACAAATAAAAACATTTATATTGGCAGTGTCCAGTGTCCACGCCAACATCAAGGTAGACAGATGGGGTGGGGCCCTCAAACTGGAGCACAGGCGGTGCATTCTTTCTTAAAAAAGAAAGAACACACCGGTGAGCTCAACAACACCAAAAGACCTGGAAGATCACAGAAAACAACTGTGGTGGATGACCGAAGAATTCTTTCCCTGGTGAAGAAAACAGCCTTCACAACAGTTGTCCAGATCAAGAACACTCTCCAGGAGGTAGGTGTATGAGTGTCAAAGTCAACACTCAAGAGAAGACTTCACCAGAGTGAATACAGAGGGTTCACCACAAGATGTAAACCATTGGTGAGCCTCAAAAACAGGAAGGCCAGATTAGAGTTTGCCAAACAACATCTAAAAAAGCCTTCACAGTTCTGGAACAACATCCTATGGACCGATGAGACCAAGATCAACTTGTACCAGAGTGATGTGAAGAGAAGAGTCTGGAGAAGGAAAGGAACTGCTCATGATCCAAAGCATAGCACCTCATCAGTGAAGCATGTGGTGGTAGTGTCATGGCGTGGGCATGTATGTCTGCCAATGGAACTGGTTCTCTTGTATTTATTGATCATGTGACTGCTGACAAAAGCAGCAGGAGGAATTCTGAAGTCCCTTTTGGTTCCTTTAAAAAGTGGGAGGCACAAATACAAACTGTTGTAATTCCTACATTCACCTGATTTAGATGTAAATACCTCAAATTAAAGGTAAAAGTCTGCAGTTAAAGCACATCTTGTTTGTTTCATTTCAAATCCATTGTGGTGGTGTATAGAGCCAAAAAGATTAGAATTGTGTCGATGTCCCAATATTTATGCCTGTCTACATTAGAACTAGACTCTGCCTCCGTGGTTTTCAGCGCAGCTGTAATCTATAGGTCCTTCACAGATATTTAACAGTTGAGATATCCTGCTATTATCATGTACTTAAGTAAATCAAAAAACAAAAGGCAACAATGTTAGTTTCTCCATATAGACCTCCATTTATTTTGAGTTCATTTGTGAACTCACAGAAGAACTGAGTGGCTTAAGTGAAGATATGTGGCCAAAGATCAAACTAAGGCCCTGGGGGCCACATGTGTTTGGGCTGTTTAATCCGGCCCGCCAGGCATTTACTAACATTTTATTGATGATTAAACACTACATATATGTTTCCTTCAATATTGTGCAGGGATCAGTTGATTCACTGTGACATGTTTCAAACAGTAACAACCTTTCCTAAAACTATCATCGAACTCTCAGAGAGGACTTCAGAACAAACTGTGAAGAGTGGTGTTTAAAACTGAGGTGCAGCTGTGACTCTGGTGTTGAATAGACACTGTTTATTGCACACATTGTTTAGTCTACAGTTCAAATGTGTTTTTATTGAGCATTAGTGAGTTCACCGTGTTGGCCCGGCCCTCCACAACAGTCCCAGGTTCTAATGTGGCCCCGCTCTAGAGGGTTTAGTTTAACCTGAAACTACCTGATTGGACCAGGCTGTTCTGGTCTCATAGTCATTAGCTCTCCTGATGAGAGAGTCATTAGTGACACTGTTCTATTCAAGTAGAGATAAAGCTCAGCTCTTTTACAGTTGATCTCAGAATTAATCAAATCTCTTGGAATTAGAGACGAAACGTCTTTACCTTGAGAACTGAGTCCAGATGTTTTACTTTACTTTGTGTGCTGTGGTTATGACAGATTTCCTTTAAAAGAACTATGTAGACAAAACAGCTGTGGATTGGGTTGGTCTTAGTTTAAAATCCTCTATGTGCACGACCCAGACCAGACCAGACCAGACCAGACCAGACCAATGACCTTTTGTCGTGAACACTTACACTTACTTTGAACACAGAACAACTCCATTATTTACTTGAGTTTCACAAACAGAAGTATTAAAACGTTAGAAAGTTTTGATGTCATTGTATTTCATTCAATTCTAATCTTAAACCATTTCTACCTCTTTGTCTAAAGTAGGAGGCCTTCATCAGGCCCCTCTGGGGCCCCTGGTCACAATCAGGGCTGCAAACTATTTTCTGATTCTTGTCATGTTTATGCTGCAATTTTCACATCTGTTTGTTAAACTAAAAGAACAGTGCTCAGTGTAAGAATGTAAAGATCACTGTACAACCAACCGTTCCCTACTTTCACATATTTACAGCAGATCAAAGATTTTTTTCTTACAATTTGACAAACTGAGATGAAAATCACTGCATGAACAGAGAATCAGTGCTGCTCTTCTCTGGTCACTGCCTGGTCACCTCTAGTCTTCTTTGTAGTTGTGTGAATGGGGAACATTTATAGATATTTATAGAAAGAAGTCCGTGGACCTGGCCTTCAGTCTCATAGCGACGTGTGGCTCAGCAGCTGCTGTTCTTGAACTCTCCGTTTTCTGTGATTGACAGTTTGGTGGGGTTGGTCGGGGACAAGCCATTGCGCAGGTTCACTGTTGTTGTGTAGCGCTCCTTCACTTGAGTCAGTGCTGCCATTAACCGAGTATTTGCTGCGTCCAGTGAGCCGATCCGCTTCTCCTGATTTGACAAAGAAACCAACGAGGAGGTGAAAGAAAGAAGCAGAACGTTAGTTGGAGTCAAGTTCAAACAACACCTCAGCACAATTTCTCTTTGATTTTATTAAAGGACAGTATGTAATGTATTTTAAATCTTCCAATATAATCTAGAAAGATTTTTTTCATTTGGTACAAGATTAGAAACTAGAAATTTAAATAAGGCTTACTTAATCAACTGTACTGCACACCTCTACAACAACGTGTGCAGCTCTCAGCCAATCACAACTCACAGAAGAAAGGAAAATACAGCACACTATTTGACAAGGCTAGAGTAAACCTGGATGTGATTATTAACCATTGATGAGCACTACAACAAATTAAAAAAGCAAAAAGTAATTCACTTATCACTTAATATTGAAGTTTTTCATCTGCCTTTTGTAAAAAAAACAAAAACCTTCAATAGTGAAAGTGATCCCAGAACAGGGAGTCCTCCTGACGTGATGGTGTGACCCTGTTCCCAACATCGTAAAGTCTAACCTGGTTCCATCTGGGATCACATTTGATTTAGTTCAGAGACTGTGGAACTACAGGAACTGTTCATGTTTTGAAGAAAACTCGCACCACATTTTGATTCTGTTCTTTCAACAATAAACATACTTTTATATACTTTTACATTTTTATATCCACAGCTGCCTAAAACCTGTGCACAGTAGGGTACTGTATTTTTGTGTAGGCACATGACAAAGCACAAGCCTTACACTTTACTACTTTCACATGTAAAGTGTCTTGTGACGTTTCCTACCACAGGACAACAGTGTTTTACCTGAGCATCAATGATCTTCTGCTTTGCTTCAATTACGGCCTGCATCTCGGTGTGGTCCCTCCTCAGCTCCTCCTCCACTGCCATCAACCTCGACACAAACACAAGCAGCACATCATCACCAGCGGTTTTTAGGACCTTATTGTGTGAACAAGATGCCATGTATGGAATATTGAAGAATTAAACACAAACTAACATCTTCTAATCTTCTTCATCTCTAATGTTCTTGAACATAATTTACAAATTTGGAGAATTATTTAATAACAGTGGCATTGATAGACTCCAACTAATTCATATCAATTTTATACAAGTGACATAAAACACAGCAACAAATGCTTCCAAAAAATCAATCTTACACCATGTTCTTAACATAATGCCTTTCTCCTTCACTCAAAGTAAAAGCCACTGAAAAGGCTGATAATATTAAGATGTCTTCATTCCCTCCTGGTCTATTCCAGTGTTGGGCTAAGGTCATCACAACTGTGTTTTGGACAAAATATGCTCATATTCAGGTGAATCTCATTGTTGTCATTGTTTGAGAATGTCACTGATTATCCTTTATATACTTTTTGAAAACACTATCTTTAAACAGATTTGGTTGAACATACAGTGCCTTGTGAAAGTATTCGGCCCCTTGACCTTTGTGACCTTTTGCCACATTTCAGGCTTCAAACATAATGATATGAAACTGTAATTTTTTGTGAAGAATCAAAAACAAGTGGGACACAATCATGAATTGGAACGAAATTTATTGGATATTTCAAACTATTTAAAAAAATAAAAAACTGAAAAATTGGGCGTGCAAAATTCTTCAGCCCCTTTACTTTCAGTGCAGCAAACTCTCTCCAGAAGTTCAGTGAGGATCTCTGAATGATCCAGTGTTGGCCTAAATGACTAATGATGATAAATGGAATCCACCTGTGTGTAATCAAGTCTCTGTATAAATGCACCTGCACTGTGATAGTCTCAGAGGTCCGTTTAAAGCACAGAGAGCATCATGAAGAACAAGGAACACACCAGGCAGGTCCGAGGTACTGTTGTGGAGAAGTTTAAAGCCGGATTTGGATACAAAAAGATTTCCCAAGCTTTAAACATCCCAAGGAGCACTGTGCGATAATATTGAAATGGAAGGAGTATCAGACCACTGCAAATCTACCAAGACCTGGCCGTCCCTCTAAACTTTCAGCTCATACAAGGAGAAGACTGATCAGAGATGCAGCCAAGAGGCCCATGATCACTCTGGATGAACTGCAGAGATCTACAGCTGAGGTGAGAGACTCTGTCCATGGGACAACAATCAGTCGTATACTGCACAAATCTGGCCTTTATGGAAGAGTGGCAAGAAGAAGGACATTTCTTAAAGATATCCATAAAAAGTGTTGTTTAAAGTTTACCACAAGCCACCTGGGAGACACACCAAACATGTGGAAGAAGGTGCTCTGGTCAGATGAAACCAAAATCAAACTTTTTGGCAACAATGCAAAACGTTATGTTTGGTGTAAAAGCAACACAGCTCATCACCCTGAACACACCGTCCCCACTGTCAAACATGGTGGTGGCAGCATCATGGTTTGGACCTGCTTTTCTTCAGCAGGGACAGGGAAGATGGTTAAAATTGATGGGAAGATGGATGGAGCCAAATACAGGACCATTCTGGAAGAAAACCTGATGGAGTCTGCAAAAGACCTGAGACTGGGACGGAGATTTGTCTTCCAACAAGACAATGATCCAAAACATAAAGCAAAATCTACAATGGAATGGTTCACAAATAAACATATCCAGGTGTTAGAATGGCCAAGTCAAAGTCCAGACCTGAATCCAATCGAGAATCTGTGGAAAGAACTGAAAACTGCTGTTCACAAATGCTCTCCATCCAACCTCACTGAGCTCGAGCTGTTTTGCAAAACTGATAGAGACATACCCCAAGAGACTTACAGCTGTAATCGCAGCAAAAGGTGGCACTACAAAGTATTAAGTTAAAGGGGCTGAATAATTTTGCACGCCCAATGTTTCAGTTTTTTATTTGTTAAAAAAGCGTTCACAGCGTTCCGGACGGCGCCATTCAGCTCGACCAGCTGACATGCTATCGAGCGGACAGAGCCCTCGTCGCGGGAGGAAAAACCCGCGGCGGTGGGCTTTGTGTTTACATCAATGACGCGTGGTGCCGCGATACTGTTGTGATCAGCAAACACTGCTCACCCCTGGTGGAGTTTATGATTATTAAGTGCCGGCCGTTCTATCTGCCGAGGGAATATACTGCTATACTGCTCATTTCAGTTTACATTCCCCCGTCCAACATCATCAGCAACAGGAACGACGCACTTAATGAACTGTACCAGCACATCAGTGAGCAGCAGACAGCACACCCCGATGCTTTTCTCATCATAGCTGGGGATTTCAACCATGCTGACCTAAAGAGTGTGTTTCCAAAAATACACCAGCACATCAACTTTCCAACACGAGGTAATAACATTTTGGACATTGTTTACACCACACAGAGAAGAGCTTACAAAGCCCTCCCCCTCCCCCACCTCGGAGCCTCAGACCACATCACTGGCATGCTAATGCCTGCATACAGACCACTTATTAAAGTCGCCAAACCAGTTTACAAACAGATTAAAGTGTGGCCAGAAGGATCATCAGAGATTCTTCAGGACTGCTTCAACACAACTGACTGGGACATGTTTAAACAGGCTGCCACACGCAATAACACCACTGACCTCCAGGAGTACTCAGAGACTGTTACTGCCTACATCAATAAGTGTATTGATGATGTAACAGTCACAAAAACCATCACTGTCCGGGCCAACCAGAAGCCATGGATGACAGAGGAGGTCTACAGACTCCTGAAGATACGGAACGCTGCCTTCAGAGCTGGAGATGAGGTGGGCCTGAGAACAGCTAGGGCCAACCTGTCCCGTGGCATCAAAGAGGCTAAGAGACAGCACTCCAGGAGGATAGCTCACCAATTCAGCGACAGCAGAGACACTAGGAACCTGTGGCAGGGGATACAGACCATTACGGACTACAAGCCCCCACCACGGACCTGTGACAACAACATCTCTCTGCTGAACGAGCTGAACACCTTCTTCGCTCGCTTTGAGCAACAAAACAACACCACTGCACAGAAGACTCCACCTCCTCCCGGCGACCAGGTGATGACGCTGACCCCAGACAGCGTGAGGAGATCCTTCAGTAGGATCAATGCCCGCAAAGCTCCGGGTCCTGACAACATCCCGGCGTGTACTGAACGCGTCTGTGCAGCAGAACTCACTGATGCCTTCACAGACATTTTTAACATCTCACTGAGTCAGGCTGTTGTTCCCACATGCTTTAAAACTACCACCATCATCCCAGTCCCGAAGAAGCCATCTCCATCCTGCTTCTATGACTACCGTCCCCTGTTGCACTTACCCCCATCCTCATGAAGTGCTTTGAACGGCTAGTCATGCACCACATCAAGTCTACCCTCCCCCCCTCCCTGGACCCCTTCCAGTTTGCATATCGGTCCAACCGGTCGACCGATGATGCCATCTCCACTGCCGTCCACTCAGCACTCACCCATCTGGACAAAAAGGACTCATATGTCAGAATGCTGTTCATAGACTTCAGTTCAGCATTCAACACAATCATCCCTCAACAGCTCATCTACAAGCTGAGTCAGCTGGGGCTCAACACTTCGCTGTGCAACTGGCTGTTGGACTTCCTGACTGGAAGACCTCAGGCAGTACGGGTCGGCAGCAACACATCCAGCACCATCACACTGAACACTGGGGCCCCCCAAGGATGTGTGCTGAGCCCCCTCCTCTTCACTCTGCTGACCCATGACTGCACACCGTCACACAGCTCTAACCTCTTTATTAAGTTTGCAGATGACACGACTGTGGTGGGTCTCATTAGCAACAAAGATGAGACAAACTACAGGAGTGAGGTGAGCCGCCTGGCTGGGTGGTGCAGTGACAACAATCTCTCTCTGAACGTGGAGAAGACGAAGGAGATTGTTGTAGACTTCAGGAGAGCACACACTCAGCACGTTCCTCTGACCATCAACGGTGCGACTGTGGAAAGAGTGAGTAGCACCAAGTTCCTGGGTGTGCACATCACAGAGGACCTCTCCTGGACTGAAAACACCACAGCACTGGCCAAGAAATCAAATCAGCGTCTCTACTTCCTCCGCAAACTGAGAAGAGCCAGAGCCCCACCCCCCATCATGTACACCTTCTACAGAGGCACCATCGAGAGCATCCTGTCGAGCTGCATCACTGTGTGGTATGGCGCCTGCAACGCGTCCTGCCGAAAGACTCTGCAACGCATAGTGAGAGCAGCTGAGAAGATCATTGGTGTCTCTCTCCCCTCCCTCCAGGACATTTACGGAACACGTCTCACCCGCAAAGCCCTCTGCATCACAGGTGATCCCACTCACCCATCACACAGCTTTTTCAGCCTGCTACCATCAGGGAGGAGACTGCGGAGTCTCCAGGCCAGGACCAGCAGACTGAAGGACAGCTTCATCCACCAGGCTGTCAGGAAGCTGAACTCCCTCCCGAACCTGCCCCCCCTCCCCTCTTCTTCCCCAGGCACCACTGAACTATGACCCCCCACTGAACTATAACTTTATTTTTAGCTTTATTTTTTAATTTTATTATGTCTTTTTTTTTATCACTCCCTTATTGTATAGTTGTATCTACATTTTTAAATTTGAGTTATTTTTTAGGCTTTAATGATAATGTTATCTGTATGCACCGGGGACTGAGAGTAACGCAATTTCGATTCTCTGTATGTATGTACTGTACATGTGGAAATTGACAATAAAGCAGACTTTGACTTTGACTTGACTTTGAAAAGTTTGACATATCCAATAAATTTTGTTCCACTTCATGATTGTATCCCACTTGTTGATTCTTCACAAAAAATTACAGTTTCATATCTTTATGTTTGAAGCCTGAAATGTGGCAAAAGGTCGCAAAGTTCAAGGCACTGTATATGATAATATTTCACTTTGTGTGATCATAATATCTGGCCTCAAAGACAAGACTCCTTGTACCTGCAGATGATGCTCTTCATCTGGCTGTCCTTCTCTTCCTGTTGCCTTCGCAGTCGCTCCTCGCTGTCCTCCAGTCTGGACTTGTATTCATGAAGCAGCTTGTGCATCTGCTGCTCCTGAGCCAGCAGCCGATGCTCGTACTCCTCCAAACGCCGACCCGACATGCGCAGGCGCTCTTTCAGACGGGAAATCTCCAGCTCGTACTGCAACAACACCATTGGACAGTTCAGGTAAAATGACCAGGTCCATGTTTGTGTGACCTCTGAAAACTAAAGCCTCTGAAGCCAAAATTTAGAACGTTTTTTTGAAGTAAATACAATTTACAATTTGTGAGTGATAAAGGTTTTTATTGTGAGTAATAAAAAAAAAAAAAATTTCATTAGTACATTATTTCATGCTTAACAGCTCTGTATAAGGACTTGATGGAGGCTCTAAGAACAAGTGGTGTCTTGTAATGGCCCTTTGAGCCGGTGCCTGTGTTGTGTGTATTACAGGTATTACCAGCGCATAGAAACATCTTTAGTCAAAGTCACAAATTATCTGTTCTGATAATGGACTGGTCTCTGTGCTAGTCCTTTTAGATTTCAGTGCAGCCTTCAACCTGATCGACCACAGCTTCCTGTTACAGAGGTTAGAGTGCAACATTGGGATTAGGATCAGCTCTCTGCTGGTTTAAATCTTATCTAACCGAAAGATATCTATTTGTTAGCGTTAATGAGCACTCATCAGCATGCACAGTAGTTAGCCATGGAGTACCGCAGGGCTCAGTACTAGGTCCCATACTCTTTCTGTTATACATGCCCACCCGGTAATATAATCAGAAAACATTGTATTCATTTCTACTGTTATGCCGACGACACCGAGTCATTTTTAACAACTAAACCCCTAAACCAAGAAAAAACTGAGGTAAATATACTAGACCCCAAAAATCTAAGGGCCACACTATCAGATCATATACCAGTGATAAATGACTGTAGCTGGTGTTAGTGTAGCTTTGAGTTTAACTGTGAGGAACCTTGGAGTTATTTCTAACCAAGACTTATCACTTAAAGCACAAAATAAATTAAGCTTGTAAAACTAAATTTTTTTCATCTGCACATCAGCCAAGATTAGGAATATCTTATCTAAAAGTGCTGAAACACTAATCCAAGCATTTGTTCCATCGAGGTTAGACTATTGCAATTATCTGTTTGCTGGATGCCCAAAAAACTCCTTGAAAAACTTTCAACTTAGTACACTTAGTAAACTGGGAACCAATAGATGAGAGCACATACCCCACTGTTAGCCAACTTCACTGGCTTCACACTGAATTCAGAATTAGTTTAAAATCCTTCTCCTTACTTATAAGGCTTATAATCCTTACTTATAGTACCATCTCAGAGACCTCATAGTGTACAACAGAGCGCTTCATTCACAAAATGCAAATGTTGTTCCCAGGGTTTCCAAAGGTGGGAGGTAGAGCCTTCATTTACCAAGCTCCTGTTTTATGTAATCAGCTCCAGCTCAGGTTAAACTTTTACGGTTAGACTTATGACTTTCCCTTTTTGATAGGGCTTATGGTCAGGAGATATAGGAATGGGGATGTCACAGTTCATTATTACACTGCATCACACTAACTTTAAAGTAACACAGCGTAGCATTGCATAAATGGAAATTACAAAAATAAACATTCTTGTGGTGATTTAAAGATTTTTAGACACACAATTGGTAGAATCATACCTAGAGTTCACATTAACCAAATATCTTTCGTCATTGATGTTTTTTTTTTTTTTTGCAGTGACGGAAAAATCTGAATGCCATCTGTCATTTTGACGGATTATTTTGAGGGTGATCTATTGTAATTCCTACTCCTGACTCAATTATCTTGTATCGTGTTGTCTTTGTCACGCTGCATTCAGTTGCAAAAATGTCACGGCAGCTGAGCATGGAGTAGTTTTTTCAAACCGCCAAATAGTCAGATGATGCAGTGGTGGATGAAGGAGGACAAATGGAGAACACTGAGCAGTCACTGACAGATGTTACGGGACAAGCGGGTAAAAGGAGGTGAAGAAGAGGGAGTATCGTGTTCAGGGGGAACAGGAGTTTACGTGGCTGAGGTGAGGAGGAGGAAAAATGTTCTGCGACATCTGTAGAAAAGCTAACACAAGTAACGGACTTGTGCACAACAACAGTGATGGAATTAAGTTCAGTTCATTTTTGTTATTTCCTTTTGTTGGAAACATATTGTGTAATATGGTCCTGTTTTTTTCTTCTAAACTTGCCTTTTTTGGATAGTTTCCTCTTGAAAACAAACAACACTGAGTCTGTAAGTGGCTAAAAGTTACATAGCGTCGCTTTAAAACAGACCTTTACAGACCCATTTCTTTTCTACACACTGATGCTACAATATTAGCTAAAGTCCTGGCCCGCAGCTTGGACAATATCCTTTTTACCATTATTTCTAAAGACCAGACTGGATTTATGAACCGCAATCTTACTTTAACCTTAGACAGCCCCTACTATCATCTACTCTGGCCTTGAGGACAGGCCAAAGTGTGTGGTCTCCAGAAATATAATTCAATTGGGTAGAATATGTTTGTGTTCCAAACCATGTATATGGTCATGAGTAAATAAATAAATGAAGTGAAAAATGAAAGAATGGCCTTACCTGTTCGGTGTGCTGGCCAAATTTGGTTTTAGACCAAACGTTACCTTATAAATAACATTACTCTACTCCTAACCCAGTGCAAAGACTATTTTCCAACTGGCAAAACAGTTCAACCTACATTGTGGCACCCTGATTGAGAATCTCCATTTCTTCTTCCATTGTTCTGTGGTCCAGTTTTGATGCTCACATGCCCGATGGGCACCCTGCCTGGTCTGCGGCTATGCAGCCCCCACACACAACAAAATGTAATGCACTGTGTATTCTGACATCTTTTAACACCATTCTTGTTCTTTTTTTCTAATGTTTTTGTGTTCATTATTTTATAAAAAAAAAAATACATATATAAGAATTATTTTGAGTGTTTTTGTCCAGATATAAGTTACCTTCTCCGAGTGTCTGTTGTCCTCTTTGCTCCTCTCTGATTCCTCCTCTGGCTCCGCTTCATCATATTGACCGTTACTTAAGACCCAGGCAGCTGTCCTCTCCACTGGTGACATTGCTACAGCCACTGCTTCGACCGGTGACACCACCTAAGACAAAAACAAGGGTTTGACCTTGTCGCTCACCTGTGACTGGTTTGAACCTGTCGCTCACCTGTGGCTGGTTTGAACCTGTCGCTCACCTGTGGCTGGTTTGACCCTGTCGCTCACCTGTGGCTGGTTTGAACCTGTCGCTCACCTGTGGCTGGTTTGAACCTGTCGCTCACCTGTGGCTGGTTTGAACCTGTCACCTGTGGCTGGTTTGAACCTGTCGCTCACCTGTGACTGGTTTGAACCTGTCGCTCACCTGTGGCTGGTTTGAACCTGTCGCTCACCTGTGGCTGGTTTGACCCTGTCGCTCACCTGTGGCTGGTTTGAACCTGTCGCTCACCTGTGGCTGGTTTGACCTTGTCGCTCACCTGTGGCTGGTTTGAACCTGTCGCTCACCTGTGGCTGGTTTGAACCTGTCGCTCACCTGTGGCTGGTTTGAACCTGTCGCTCACCTGTGGCTGGTTTGAACCTGTCGCTCACCTGTGGCTGGTTTGAACCTGTCGCCACCTGTGGCTGGTTTGAACCTGTCGCTCACCTGTGGCTGGTTTGAACCTGTCGCTCACCTGTGGCTGGTTTGAACCTGTCGCTCACCTGTGGCTGGTTTGAACCTGTCGCTCACCTGTGGCTGGTTTGAACCTGTCGCTCACCTGTGGCTGGTTTGAACCTGTCGCTCACCTGTGGCTGGTTTGAACCTGTCGCTCACCTGTGGCTGGTTTGAACCTGTCGCTCACCTGTGGCTGGTTTGAACCTGTCGCTCACCTGTGGCTGGTTTGAACCTGTCGCTCACCTGTGGCTGGTTTGACCTGTCGCCACCTGTGGCTGGTTTGAACCTGTCGCTCACCTGTGGCTGGTTTGAACCTGTCGCTCACCTGTGGCTGGTTTGACCCTGTCGCTCACCTGTGGCTGGTTTGAACCTGTCGCTCACCTGTGGCTGGTTTGAACCTGTCGCTCACCTGTGGCTGGTTTGAACCTGTCGCTCACCTGTGGCTGGTTTGAACCTGTCGCTCACCTGTGGCTGGTTTGAACCTGTCGCTCACCTGTGGCTGGTTTGAACCTGTCGCTCACCTGTGGCTGGTTTGACCCTGTCGCTCACCTGTGGCTGGTTTGAACCTGTCGCTCACCTGTGGCTGGTTTGAACCTGTCGCTCACCTGTGGCTGGTTTGAACCTGTCGCTCACCTGTGGCTGGTTTGACCTTGTCGCTCACCTGTGGCTGGTTTGAACCTGTCGCTCACCTGTGGCTGGTTTGAACCTGTCGCTCACCTGTGGCTGGTTTGACCTTGTCGCTCACCTGTGGCTGGTTTGACCTTGTCGCTCACCTGTGGCTGGTTTGAACCTGTCGCTCACCTGTGGCTGGTTTGAACCCTTCGCTCACCTGTGGCTGGTTTGACCCTGTCGCTCACCTGTGGCTGGTTTGAACCTGTCGCTCACCTGTGGCTGGTTTGAACCTGTCGCTCACCTGTGGCTGGTTTGACCCTGTCGCTCACCTGTGGCTGGTTTGACCCTGTCGCTCACCTGTGGCTGGTTTGAACCTGTCGCTCACCTGTGGCTGGTTTGACCCTGTCGCTCACCTGTGGCTGGTTTGACCCTGTCGCTCACCTGTTGTGGGGCTTTGCTGCTCCTAGGTGGGGCCATGTTTTCGGTGGAGCAGTTGGACTGTTGCTGGTTCAGGGCAGAGGCAGGTGCTGCAGCGGTGGGCTCAGGGTGGGTGTTGGTACTGCTGCTGCTTCTTAAGGAGGTGCTGTGGGGAAGGGACTTTGTTTGGGTTCCTTCGCCTCTGCTCTGCTGCTCTACCTTAAAAACAACAGGTAGAAACAATTGTGGTGTTTCAGTATAATACAAAGCAAATATGCATGTCAATTTAATTGGGTTTAGAAAAGTGCAAACTAGCGTTACCTTAACAATGTGTGCTGTCCCGGCCGTAGAGCTCTGTCGGGGGATGGCAACAGCAGTAGAAAGGGGAATGTCAGGTACATTGTAGTTTTGTCTTGGCATTGAACAATCGCACCTGCTCCCCACATCGTCAAGGCTGCCGCTGGATACTACCAGATCTTTCAAGCCCACCTGGCTGCCCACTTCGTCCAGGATGCTGTGGCTGTTGTGCGAGCTCTCAGTGCTGAGGTTCTCAGAGCTGGAGTTACGCCGGTTCGAGCAGATTGAAAGATGGTACACTGGGTTTTGAAAAGACAGTGGCTGCAGACTGCGCTGTTGGCTGAGAGAAGGGTGCAACGGGCGCCTCGCCTAAACATCACACACAGCTCGTTAGACAGCCAATCTAAAGATGAACATTTCCAACTAAAATACTGTTTATGTGAATAAGCTCAATAAAACCTACATGTAAATGTCCTTTTCACACAACCTTTATAAAATAATACTGTTCATCACATTTCTTCTTTGGGTAGTTTGTTTCCTCCTTTTTTTACTCAAAGAGTGATAAGAACAGAGCCTATCGTATTCAGCTTAGTGCAAAATATGGCATGGAATAAAAAGGAAGACAGCATGAATGTTGTGTTCATTATAATAACACATATTCATCAGTAAAATTAACAAATATTTTTCTAGTACTGATAAAACCTTTGGCACATTTCGTAATGCTGTTCTCAGACAGTAAAGACAAGACAGGACTTTAAAGTGTAGAGTATAATAATAGCTGTATTTTACAATCTTTTATAAAAAGTACCTGAATTTTTTGGGGGGCAATTTTTTTTACAGTCAGGTCCATAAATATTGGGACATGGACACAATTCTAATCTTTGTGGCTCTAAACACCACCACAAAGGATTTGAAATGAAACAAACAAGATGTGCTTTAACTGCAGACTTTTAGCTTTAATTTGAGGTATTTACATCTAAATCAGGTGAATGTAGGAATTACAACAGTTTATGTGCCTCCTACTTTTTAAGGGACTAAAGGTAATGGGACAATTGGCTGCTCAGCTGTTCCATGGCCAGGTGTGTGTTATTCCTCATTATCTCATTTACAAGGAGCAGATAAAAGGTTCAGAGTTCATTTCATTTGGAAACTGTTGATGTCAATTCTCAATATGAGATCCAAAGAGCTGTCACTATCAGTGAAGAAAGCCCTCATTAGGCTGAAAAAACAAAACAAACCCATCAAAGAGAGAGCAACAACTTTAGGTGTGGCCAAATCAACTGTTTGGAACATCCTTAAAAAGAAAGAACACACCGGTGAGCTCAGCAACACCAAAAGACCTGGAAGATCACAGAAAACAACTGTGGTGGATGACCGAAGAATTCTTTCCCTGGTGAAGAAAACACCCTTCACAACAGTTGTCCAGATCAAGAACACTCTCCAGGAGGTAGGTGTATGAGTGTCAAAGTCAACACTCAAGAGAAGACTTCACCAGAGTGAATACAGAGGGTTCAACACAAGATGTAAACCATTGGTGAGCCTCAAAAACAGGAAGGCCAGATTAGAGTTTGCCAAACAACATCTAAAAAAGCCTTGACAGTTCTGGAACAACATCCTATGGACCGACGAGACCAAGATCAACTTGTACCAGAGTGATGTGAAGAGAAGAGTCTGGAGAAGGAAAGGAACTGCTCATGATCCAAAGCATAGCACCTCATCAGTGAAGCATGTGGTGGTAGTGTCATGGCGTGGGCATGTATGTCTGCCAATGGAACTGGTTCTCTTGTATTTATTGATGATGTGACTGCTGACAAAAGCAGCAGGATGAATTCTGAAGTGTTTAAGGCAATATTATCTGCTCATATTCAGCCAAATGCTTCAGAACTCATTGGACGGTGCTTCACAGTGCAGATGGACTATGACCTGAAGCATTCTGCGAAAACAACCAAAGAGTTTTTCTAAAGGAAAGAAGTGGAATGTTATGCAATGGCCAAGTCAATCACCTGACCTGAATCTGATTGAACATGTATTTCACTTTCTGAAGACAAGACTGAAGTGAAAATGCTCCAAGAACAAGCAGGAACTGAAGACAGTTGCAGTAGAGGCCTGGCAGATCATCACCAGGGATGAAACCCAGCGTCTGGTGATGTCTATGTGTTCCAGACTTCAGGCTGTAATTGACTGCAAAGGATTTGTAACCAAGTATTAAAAAGTGAAAGTTTGATTTATGATTGTTAATCTGTCCCATTACTTTTGGTTTCTTAAAAAGTGGGAGGCACAAATACAAACTGTTG